>CM037092.1:100886863-101486863 GCA_020916435.1 Oxytropis ochrocephala
TTGCTCCTACGTACCTCCGGATGCAATGGAGGAATCAAAGCTACGTAGTTCTTCCTGAAAAAGGTTTGTGGGTTGGTGTTTTTTAGTGTAGGGGTCCTAGGATTCCTTGAACTGCATGTACTCACTCGATTCCTAGACGGCCGACTAACCCGATTGTACAACCGGCTTAGTCCCCTACTTTTTGAAAATGATTTTTGAATTTTTGAGAGAAGATTGTTTGATATGAGGTGGGTCCGTTTTAGAATAGGTATTCTAGAACTCCTGAACTGTACAGCTCATTAGTTCTAGAACGCTGACTAACCCATTGTACAACCGACTTAGTCCCCTATTTTTAGGAAAAAGTGATTTATTTATTTACTTATACGTTTTTAGGATTCTTGCATGCAATTTCATTGGTCCTAGGATGATGACTAACCCAGGTTGTACAATCGACTTAGTCTTTTATTTAATTTTTGAAGAAATAAACTAATTTGTGCATAAATAAAAAAAGAAGATAAAACCGATAATTAAATAAAGACTAGGCAAAAAAATAAATGAATAAATAACTATATATGTAAACAAATATGAATAAATATATACATAAACAATAAATAAATAAATTATATTACAAATAAATGATAAATAAATATGTATATAAAAATAAACAAAATAAATACAAAACCTAACTTTGACTCGACGAGTGCCGAACCGGATCGAAAGCGACCAACCGACTCAATCTGGTCCATTTTGACTCCAAGACCGCAAGAACCGCTTTGAGAATCGGAAAGCCGACTCAAAACGTCCCAAATGATCAAAGACAGTTTTTAGTGAAATGGGCCGCTATCGCTTTGACCCAATAGATCACTTAACCCGCCAATGATCTCCTCTCTAATATTCACCTCTCAACCCCTTTTATATCCAATTGCTAGGGAGCTCTTGTTTCTTGTGAGCAATGTGGGACTAAAACAAAGTAGAGAAAGCAATTCCCCTTTAAAACACAATTTTCGTTTTTCTCAAACCTGTCACCGTAAATTTGCGATTCCGGATTCGTTAACCGTTGGATCGTCTTTTTTTTGACAGCAGGTTCGTGACACATATATCTCCGCTTTCACCGTTCGGATCGTCGAAACGAGGTCTGAGGAGAGAGAAATTGCCTTTGCAATAACTGCAGTTTTTTGTCCGTTTTTCTCAAACCTCTCATCGTAAAAGTGCGATTCCGGAATCGTTAACCGTCGGATCGTCTTCATTTTTTTACAGCGGGTTCGTGGGAAATATGTCTTCACTTTCACCGTTCAGATCGTAAAAACGAGGTCCAAGGAGAGAGAAATTTCCTTCGAATAGTAGCTAAAAACTAACACCCGAAAATACGCAAAAAACTACTATTTTTTGTAATTTTCAAAAAAAGTCCAAAATAAAATGATTGAAAAAGTCCAAAATAAAAACTATTAAAAGAACTCGGACAAAATTGGGGTATAACAATTTGCCCCTCTTTATTTATATTTTACTAGAAAAGGTGAAGTGTATTCAAATTTTCGTAGTGAAAATAGAAATAAAGATAGAATAGATGTCAATTTTGTCCATTTAAGAGGAAGCGAAGGGTTTGAGATATAAGAGGGAGTGGTTAATACTTGGCGCGATTAACGAGAGTTGAATGAAGGGTCAACAAGGACTGAAGGAGCACTAAGGCTCTGAAGGACCACTCAGTGTCCGGAAGGCCGCTGAGGCCTTAATTGAAGGACCATCGTGGTTGCGAAGGAGCGCAACTAGCTAGCTACGGTACTAGTTAAACGGTGCGAGGGGGCCTTTATATTCGAAGCGGCCATGATGGGTCAAGATCGGTCTAGAACGATATGTTGACCATGAAGGACGTCCACGCGTGCCTTGAGGCCGACACCTGAACTAGTCCGAAGGACCACTCGGGTCCGCGAAGGTCCGCCGGGCTCGACTCGACGTTGCGACACAGGCCACTTAGGGCACTTTGAAGGAGCGTAGTGCTCTGAAGGACCACTCGGTCCGCGAGGATCAACTTGGTGATCTGTGCTATGATATGAGATTAACGCTTAAAGCTACCGATATTAGAGGAACAAAACGTAGGGAATGACACTTATCGTGTTTATCCGAGCATACCTAACAATGCATCTTCCCGAGGAGGGAAAAGCTTTCTTCATTTGGCAATGCAATTAATGGTGCACGCAGCGTCGTCGCGATGATTGATTGGTATCTGGTGGAATGATTTTTTCCTTTTTGTTTTTTGCTTTTTGCTTGTTACGTACTAAATGCATGAAATGCAAATGTGAATATGATGCAAATGAAATGATTGAATGCAAATGCTATGGTTCATGGTGCGATGATATGAAATGATTGATTGGGTGTAGAAACATTTTTGTGATGATGATGAGATGTGAGGCTTTGGATACGAGAGGCGGAGATGAATATTGATCATTCTTTGGAAAAGTTAGTTTTGATTCAAACTTCGGCAATCTCAAGGTCGTTATCTCTGATTACATCGACTGAAAAGGTACTTGATCAGTATTTGCAAGCTCGTTCATTTTCTCTTCCATTATGATGCCCCATGATGACCGAAGTTTATGTCCACAAAGTTACCTAAGTGGATCTTTAGCATCATATGATCAACTTGTGTTTTCTCTCTCTAAAGCATTGTTTTGTGAAGATGTATAGTAGTGCGAATATAGATGAATGAGTCAGTTAACTTGGGGTTCTAAAGACCTAGGGTGTGGACATTTGTGGCACATGAAGAGGTGAATGACCGACTGGTCTTTGTCAAGGTCATGAAAGGTAGGTTTTCCCAAGCCAAGAAATGCGGGATCGCCCCACTTTAGATTTGCCCCTGTCTAGTGGTGACAAGCTAGGGGTGTAGAAGATGCTGAATTGGGAATGCATTGGCTTTGGAATGAGAGGCGGAAAGCAAGAGATTTTATCTCGACCCATAGAGGATGGTGTTTCCCCATTTATGGTAAGGACAAAATTGACCCAACCAGAGTAGCATTACGAAAGGGTATATTTGGGATACTGGGTTGAGAAATTGCCCCGATATGGTTTTGCGGGCGTGAATATAACAGAGATGAGATGGGTGTAGGTTAATTTCCCCAATTGTAGGTGGAGTGAAGAATGACAGGATTGCCCACTTGGAATGGTGTTTCGAATGGTTGCCTTTAGTGAGATTGGGAAAGGTGACGGAGTTAGAGTTATGGGTTTTGGAGTTTATGCAGTATGGCTATAGGTTTGGGTGTGGTATGGGATGGACACTGCAAAATTTCCCCAAGTTCAAATGGAATAGATGGTGAAAGGGATGCCCCACTTTAGGATCTAGGTGATGATCCTAGTATAAACTTTTGGTTATCTTTAGAATGACTCTCGGACTACAATAGTCTTGAGTTTGCTATGATGAAAACTACACTTGGTGATCACTAGACCTTGTCTTAGTATAACTGTAACTTGAATGAATCTTGTGGTACAAGCCTTTTGATTTTTCTTTTCTTTTGTTTTTTTTTTTTTTTGAGATATATTTTTTTGAGCAAACATATTATAAATAAATAAACTTACTTGTCCTAAAATTAAAACTTTGAGAAAACAAAAGCAATCGATCAATGATCGAAACGAACTCAAGAGGGTTGTAATGTGGCGGTGGTTAATGATTTATGAAGGAAGGGATAATTGGGCTCAAAGAGGTGTTTGATGATGATGGGACAAATGATTTGGTGATGTAACTTGGCTAATGGGTGATGATTTATGAAGGAAATGGTTTTAGGCTCAAAGGAGTGTTTGAGATTTTATTGAGTAATTGATGTGCCTCATGGTTGGATGAACTTGTTTAGAATTGTAATGTAGCCAAGGGTTTATGGAGGATAGGATGTTGAGGCCAAAGGAATGGTTTGAGGATTGATGAGACAAATGATTTTATTCAAGAGTGTAGTTTGGCTAATGGTTAATGGCTTATGAAAGAAGGGTTTATTAGGCTCAAAGGAGTGTTTGAGGGTCTATTGAGACAAGAATCTCCTACATGTCTCGTGGTAGAATGGATCTGCTTAGATGGATTGGGAAGTGTTTGAGGGTTTATTTCGACAAGGATCTCTTATGCGTTTAATTGTACGAAATATCGACTCACGATTCTTACTACTTTTACTTTTTTTCCGAATTTTTCTTTTCAATCCTCTCTTTTTCACTTTTTTTTTGTGAATTTTCTTTCTCTTTCTTTTGAGTGAGTGGTGATAAAAGTGATGCACCATTTTTGATGCGGAATCGATCCTTGTCTAGGGTTTGGGATTTTTGGCTTAAGGTGGGTAGCGAAGGATTTTTGAGGATATGGAATGATGGTCCAAACTTCATTTCAAATCGTGATTGCTTTCGGTTTCTCAAAAATTAACTCAAGGACAATAATTTACTTATTTTTATATATTTGCTCTTTTTTTTTTTTATTATTTTTTATGCCCTAATTTTTGCTTAGGTCGCTCTTACGAGTTTTCAACCTAACGGGCCTTTTTGAATTTTTTATTTTTTTTTGTAAAGGACTTGCACCAAAGGAATACAACGTTGACAAGGTATTTTAGAGATCACAAATTTGCCCTCTGTATGGAAGGCCTAAAGCGTTATTTCATTAGTGAGAACAAACCAAAAAGTCGACTAGGTAAGGGGAGTATGTACTTTAGGGTGGTCAGGGTGGGATTAGACTTGGACGGGGGATGATGACAATGTAGGGACATTAACTGACTCAAACAAGAATGAAGACACATGTGACACATAAATCACTACACGAATGCTTCATAGAGAGTTAACATCGGTTTAACATGAATGAAATTTTGATGGACTATTTTGGTCATTCATCATGGGGTGGATGAGATGCAACACTTTGTTGAAAAAAATGTGAGCAGTGCTAATTTGAAAAATTGAGTGCCTTGAAACGCCTTGAGCTTGCAACTAAGTATGGCTAAACTTTTTCAAAAAGAATGATTTACCTCACAAGAATGTCTCACCTCTCATCACAATCTTTCTCTAAAATTATGTTTTGTTTTTGTTTTGTTTTTATAATGCATGATGTAAGTATGCAAATGAATGAATGCGCATGAAATGAGAATGCGAGCGAATGAATGAATGTATGTGAAATGCGAATGTAATGTATGTGTATGAAATGATAATGTATGATTTTATTTGTCGCGTCGGGAATTATAAGTTTACATTTGGAGAGTAAAGTACAAAGTTTAACTTTGACTTTAGCATGCATGGCTTCTCTCCAAAATAAAGCTTTTAATTCTCAGTGATCATAAAAATATACGCAACATAAGATGTTTATCTTGTTGTTTTTGTTATGCAAAGAAAAGAAAAATGCATGTGGTATATTTTCTAAAAATGTAATTTTGATTTTTGAATTTTTGATTTTTTAATTTTTTTGGATAAAAGACGGTATGCATTAATGTTCGTTTGAATGCAAGGGTATAAAGCTCCTTTGTGACCCTAGAAGGGTACCCTATGGAGTGAGTCTAAGGTTTCTTTTATAGTGAGCCTCACAAGGGTAGTTTTAAAGAATCCTACACTTGGTCCCTAGAGCCAAGGACCCCAATCAAGAATCTCGACCCCAACAATAGGCAAGCTATTAGAAGGATAGCATCCTTAAAAGGAATCAAACTCTAGGTGAGATTTTCATGACCACCCAACGAGACGTACGTCCCGCAGGCCATCACTACGCAATCTCGTTCTAACTTAGGTTTCCACTTGAGTCCGGGTAGAGGACTTTTCTCACATGTGTGTGATGTGTAGAGGTGTAGTGTGTGTAGGAGCAGTTTAAAATAACCCAAAGCTGCAAACAAAACAAACATGCATACAAATATCGTCTTCTACCCTAGGGTTTATATATCACATAAAAGTATAACATGCAAAAATAAATAAATAAATAAGGGAAGGGTAAAAATTAAATTAATCCTAAATAATTAGACTAGGTTTTGACTCTCTAAAGAAAATTAAGTCCCAGAAGTGAAGTCGCCAAACAGAGCGACCAAAAAAATCCGGAAAGGATTCTTCAAGTTCGAAAGGAAGCCGCCACCAAATTTTAGTTTAAGGGCAAATTCGGAAAATCCCTTTATGTTTAGGATAAGACATTTTTAGGGTTCGGGAGTCGTTCTGTGTGGGGAAGGTATTAGCACCCCACGACATCCATGGTCTAATTAATTAAGATTTATTTAATTATTACCCTTTTATTTGTAAAGAAAAGACTTATTTAAGTTTTTGGTTTTAGTGCTTGACAAGAGTGGACTCTTGCTCCTACGTACCTCTCCGGATGCAATGGAGGAATCAAAGCTACGTAGTTCTTCCCGAAAAAAGGTTTGTGGGTTGGTGTTTTTAGTGTAGGGTCCTAGGATTCCTTGAACTGCATGTGACTCATCGATTCTAGACGACCCGACTAACCCGATTGTACAACCGGCTTAGTCCCCTACTTTTTGAAAATGATTTTTGAATTTTTGAGAGAAGATTGTTTGATATGAGGTGGGTCCGTTTTAGAATAGGTATTCTAGAACTCCTGAACTGTACAGCTCATTAGTTCTAGAACGCTGACTAACCCTTGGGTTGTACAACCGACTTAGTCCCCTATTTTTAGGAAAAAGTGATTTATTTATTTACTTATACGTTTTTAGGATTCTTGAATCTGCATGTACTCATTGGTCCTAGGATGATGACTAACCCATTGTACAATCGACTTAGTCTTTTATTTAATTTTTGAAGAAATAAACTAATTTGTGCATAAATAAAAAAAAAAAGATAAAAACTGATAATTAAATAAAGACTAGGCAAAAAAAATAAATGAATAAATAACTATATATGTAAACAAATATGAATAAATATATACATAAACAATAAATAAATAAATTATATTACAAATAAATGATAAATAAATATGTATATAAAAATAAACAAAATAAATACAAAACTAACTTTGGACTCGACGAGTGCCGAACCGATGAGCGACCAACCGGACTCCATCTGGTCCATTTTGACTCAAGATCACGCAAGAACCGCTTTGAGAATCGGAAAGCCGACTCAAAACGTCCAAATGATCAAAGACGGGTTTTTAGTGAAATGGGCTGCTATCGCTTTGACCCAATAGATCACTTAACCCGCCAATGATCTCCTCTCTAATCTTCACCTCTCAACCCCTTTTATATCCAATTGCTAGGGAGCTCTTGTTTCTTGTGAGCAATGTGGGACTAAAACAAAGTAGAGAAAGCAATTCCCCTTTAAAACACAATTTTCGTTTTTCTCAAACCTGTCACCGTAAATTTGCGATTCCGGATTCGTTAACCGTTGGATCGTCTTTCTTTTTTGACAGCAGGTTCGTGACACATATATCTCCGCTTTCACCGTTCGGATCGTCGAAACGAGGTCTGAGGAGAGAAAAATTGCCTTTGCAATAACTGCAGTTTTTTGTCCGTTTTTCTCAAACCTCTCATCGTAAAAGTGCGATTCCGAATCGTTAACCGTCGGATCGTCTTCATTTTTTTACAGCGGGTTCGTGGGAAATATGTCTTCACTTTCACCGTTCAGATCGTAAAAACGAGGTCCAAGGAGAGAAAATTTCCTTGAATAGTAGCTAAAAACTAACACCCGAAAATACGCAAAAAACTACTATTTTTGTAATTTTCAAAAAAGTCCAAAATAAAATGATTGAAAAAAGTCCAAAATAAAAACTATTAAAAAGAACTCGGACAAAATTGGGGTATAACAATCGTTGCTGAGCACCGCACGCCGCCGGGTGAGGGACTGAAAAATGTTGGCTAGATCAAACAGAGGGTGAAAAAAGCAAAGGGCAAAGGGAAAAGAAAAAGAAAAGGTGAGCAAGAGGAAGCAGCATCACATTGCGCCACGACAAGCAACTTTGGACCACAACACGTTCCCGAGAAAAGAGGTCACCATTTATATGGTCCTTGCCATCTCCAAGTACTAGCACGTTTCCGGGATAATGAGGGATCGTGTTTACGGAGTCCTTCCCATTTCCAAGTTATAGTACGTTCCAGGGATAATGAGGTCTCCATTCATGGGTTCCAACCATTTCCAAGTACTAGATGTTGTGGGACGCCGATGCTTGAGCGAGACACGCGAGAGAGAGGCTGCGAAAAAAGGTGGGCAAGGCCAAATGGCGGGTGAAAATATATATATATAGGCAAAAGAAAAGAAAAGGTGAGCAAGAGAGGAAGCGAAGATCACATTGTGCCACGACAAACAACTTTGGACCACAACACGTTCCCCAGAAAAAGAGGGTCACCATTTATATGGTCCTTGCCATCTCCAAGTACTAGCACGTTTCCGGGATAATGAGGGATCGTGTTCACGAGTCCTTCCCATTTCCAAGTTATAGTGCGTTCGGGGATAATGAGGTGTCCATTGATGGGTTCCAACCATTTCCAAGTACTAGATGTTGTGGGGCCGATGCTTGACAGAGACACAGAGCGGCGCGCGAAAAAAGGTGGGCAAGGCCAAATGGCGGGTGAAAAAATGGTACCACACCACATTGCGCCATGCCAAGCAACTTTGGACCACAACCACGTTCCCAAGCTAAGAGGACTCGAGTTACCGAAGGGCGACCCAGACTAGTTGGCGTGGGGCGCGGTGCTTGAACAAGACACAACGTGGATGGCGGTCAAAAAGGTGGCAAAAATATTTGGTGGGCAAGGGGCACGCTGGCGCGAGACAAAGAAGTGTGCGGCGTTCAAGCGAGCAAGGAACTGGCGCGCCAAGCGAGCGCGCCACAGAACCTTGCGCCCGGCCAACGAGCACGAGTGCGCTGGTGGTTTGTTTTGTGTGGGCGCCGGACAAAGGCGCGCGAGAGCAACCAGCGCGAAACACCCACACACATCACGTTGTGCCAAGTCCGACAATTTTGCCACACAACCAACGTTCCGGGCATAGAAGGGACTCGAGTTTCCGAAGGACAGCCCGATACTTGTTGCCTCATGTGGCGCCGCTTGCTAGACAAGACACGCCATGATGGCCCCAATGAATTACGGTTTTTTTTCAAAAACATAACTCCATCCGAATCCCACATTTGCCATGTAGAGCACGCCACAATGGCCTAGAAAGGCAACATTGTGGCGCCGGAGAGAGAGCCCATGGCGCCTGCCATGCGCTGGGGCATGGGCGGCAGGTGCTCCCCCCATAGTAGCATAACGGACCAAAACCCTTCTACCCCCGTGTGTCGACCTTTTTCCGTGGAGACATAAGTCGATTTTTTATGCGATTTTTGAGAGTTCTACAACGAATTTTTTTCTCTGCTTTGCGGTATTGTAGAGGCTATTGAGAGGTACATTCCAACCAAGTTTGGTAATTTTTCGACAACCGGTGTATTTATTATGAATTTTTAACCGTAAAACTTCATAAATTCACCATAAATCATAGAAATTAAATTTTGAGCAACCAATTTTTTTGGGAGTCCATAATATGTCATAAGTTATCTTCATAATCACTTAAAAATGTTTATGTTTGGAAATAAGTCCAAATAAACTCCAAATAATGGCTTCCAAAAGGTCTATTATCAGGAGTTTAGGGCAGTAGGTAAGTATCCAAACAATTGGATTGTGCAAAAGAATGAATAAATCTAAAACTCGGCAATTAGACATTATTATAAAAGAACCCAATTTCATTACTTGGAGTATCAATGAAGTGAAACACAATATAAATCACACAGCTTACATGCTACACATAAATAAATGATGATACAAATGCATACACATCCTAACACACAAAGGTCCATTCCCAAGATTCCCAATGAGGCAAAATGCCATGCTGAAACATGATTATGTAAATTTTCACAACAAAATCCCAAGGGTGCTTACCCTTTTGGTGAAGACCCTCAGGAGAAATAATTAAGAATCAATCCTCAATCTGAATGGAATATTTAATGAATTCATTAATTAACTGGGTGTCAACACTATGAAAAATGATGGCATGGATATAAGTTAGCAGGTCAAGCAGGTTTTGTCAAATCTAAAATGTAGTACTACTCTCACTTGCAGAAAGAGAGGGACCTTCAGACTTCACAACAGTTGTTCCTTTGCTGTTAATGTCAAGGCCCTGTAAACGACCAATCTGGTCATTTTGCAATGATTTCGAAAATGGATGAGAATTTGTTTGTTGCAGTTGATGAGTTCTCATGCTAGATGGCGAGTGACCAAATGGTGGCAACTGGATGTTCTGGTGACCAGAGGGATCTGATTGTGGTGGAATTGGAACGAAATTTGATTCCATAAATGGCATTTTGTGCATGCCTACATTAAAAGATTCAGTGTGGCTCGTTATCTCCCCAGTAGCAACCTTTAGTCTCTCAACTTCTTTCTTCAATGCTTCATTAAGAGCTACAAAAGTTCACAAACAAATTCCAGTATAATTATTCAGCTTTAATAACAGACTTCAAATTTTTAAAATGAAAAAACTGTAAGTAATGGATTCAGAAACAGAGAGAAAAGGAAATTCTGAATTGTGTAAATTTGTATTATGAGAAGAATCTGTTACAGCAGAGTATTTATACTAGATCTACTTAGTGTCATTCAGTTATAACTAACTGATGCACTGCACAACTGAAAGGAACCTTCTAGTAGAACTAAGATACATTTAGTTACTTATTACTACTCTCTAATATTCCCCCCACAAGCTCATTGGTGGGTAGCACCATGAGCTTGTCACGGAGAGAACAGAACTGCAGCTTAGCCAGTGGCTTAGTAAGGATGTCTGCTACTTGAGCTTGAGATGGCACATACTCAACTAACAGGGATTTGTTAAGAACTTTCTCTCGGACAAAGAAAATGTCAAGCTCCATGTGTTTTGTGCGCGAATGCAAAACAGGATTGTGACTCAAGGCAACTGTGCTTTGATTGTCACAGTAGATGATGGGTGCAGGAATAGGTACTTGCAGCTCCTGCAAGAGTGACTGTATCCATAGCACTTCAGCTGCAGCTAGAGCAAGGCTTCTATACTCAGCCTCAGCAGTAGATTTTGCAACAAGTGTCTGCTTCTTTGACCACCACGAAATCAGATTAGGTCCTAGATAGATGCATGCCCCTGAGGTAGACCTTCTATCATCAATGTCAGATGCCCAATCAGCATCACAAAATGCCTTGATGCATAGAGGTGAGACTGGAGTGGCAGCTCTAAAGGTGATCCCGAGATCAATGGAACCTCTAAGATACCTAAGTATCCTTTTGACAGCAGTCCAATGAGACACTAGTGGTTGAGACATGAATTGACAGACCTTATTTACTGCATAACCCAATTCTGGCCGTGTGATAGTTACATACTGCAGAGCACCTACAATGCTTCTATAGTGTGCAGGATCCTCAAAGTAGTCAGCTCCATGCTTGGACAGTTTTGTATTAGCAGGTAGTGGGGTAGAAATGCCTTTGGCAGTACTCATATCAGCTTTGTGTAGCAGTTCACGAATATACTTCCCTTGAGATAATTGAATGATGCTAGGAGACAGTCTCTTCACCTCAATTCCTAGAAAGTAGTCTAGGTCACCAAGTTGCTTGAGAGGAAATGCAGAATTCAGCTTGGTAATCACAGTTTGAATCAAGGACAGAGATGAACCAGTTACAATGATATCATCAACATATACTAGCATGTACACACAGTGACCAGAGCCATTAAACACAAGGAGAGAAGGATCACACTTACTCTGCTTGAACCCAAAACTGAGCAGAGTTTTAGTAAGTTGCTCATACCAGGCCCGAGGTGCCTGTTTAAGACCATAGATTGCTTTGTGCAGTTTGCATACTAGTGTCTTATCAGCAGCTTCAAACCCTGGAGGTTGAGTCATGTACACATCTTCTTTGAGTATGCCATTCAAGAAGGCATTGTTTACATCAATTTGTTTTAATGGCCATTGTCTAGTTAATGCAAGAGTGAGAACCGTCACCGACAAAGGATGTGTTTCACTACTGGAGAAAATGTCTCAGTATAATCGGTACAACCTTTTGAAGGTACCCACCAGCCACCAACCGAGCCTTATACTTATTTATACTACCATCGGGGTTCTCCTTTAGTCTAAACACCCACTTACACCCCACTGCTGCTTTACCTCGAGGTAATGGCACCAGAGACCAAGTCTCATTGTTCTTCAACGCTTGTAACTCGGCTTCCATTGCACGATGCCAAGGTGGACTAGCTAGGCTTGGTTAACAGTGGAAGGTTCAATGGTGGTGATTAGAAGTGTAGGGAAACAGTCTAGGTTGGGAATGGCCGATTTTGGATCTAGTTAGCATAGGGTGAGTGTTGTGAGGAGGGGATGGTGAAAGAGTGTTTGGATCAATTGTGCTAGATCTTTGTGGGTGGAAGAGATAGGCTGGGTGAGGTCTGATATGGTGATGGAGAGATGGCTTGCTGAGATACTATTATGAGGTACTGATGCAGCACTTTGTGCAGGGAATTAAGTTGTACAGGTGGTATGGTTGGTGGGGAGGTAGCAGTAGCTGGTGTGGGTGAAGTAGACACCACTCCAAGAGGTAAAGTGAATGATGTAGGTGAAGTAACAGTGGCTGGTAGTGAGGAATTGGACTTACTAGTGTTCAAATACTGATATGGAAATTTAAACTCATCAAACAACACATCTTTGGAGACAAACAGACGGTTTGAAGGTAGATGGAGACATTTATAGCCTTTGTGTGAGGAGGAATAGCCAAGGAAGAGACATTCAGAGGATCTAAACTGCAATTTGTGGTTATTGTATGGTCTAAGTAAGGGATAACAGGCACAACCAAATGTTTTGAGGAAGGAAACATCAGGTTGCTTGTGAAACAGTGTGAGAAGAGGAATTGCAGGGTTATGAGTGCGCAGCAACCCGATTAATGAGATACACACTATATGGAAAGCATGATCCCATAAGAGATTGGTAGATAGGCTTGGGAGAGTAGGGAGAGACCCATATCAACTATGTGTGCCAGGCTTCCTCTACTACTCCATTTTGGTGATGAGTGTGTGGGCGGATAATACGGTGAACAATGCCAAGATCACCCAAATATTGTTTGAAAGGTCGAAATTCCCACCCCAATCAGTTGAATAGCCTTAATAGGTGTATTGAGTTGTAGTTCAGCTAAAGCTTTGAATTGTTTGAACATGGTTAAGGTTTCAGATTTGGTTTTCAAGAAATAAATCCATGTATACCTACTATGAGCATCAATGAATGACAAATAGTACCTATAGCCCATAGAGGACTCCATGGGAGCAGGTCCCCATAGGTCACAGTAAACTAACTCCAAAGGAGTAGTATAGACAGATTCAGATAAATGAGAAGGAAGCCTGTGGGATTTCCCCATACAACAAGCTATACAAAAATCAATTTTATTTCTTGTTGGAGTAGGAACATTACACTGTTTGAGTACATTTTGTAAGGTGGAATAGCTAGGATGACCTAGTCTATTATGCCAAAGAGTAAAATTGGTGAAGGTGTGTGGATTTACAGTGTTAACAGTAGGGGGAGGGATACAAGAAACTGAAAATAGTGCAGGTAAATTTGGAGATAAACTTGACTTGTCTTGAGACTGAGAGACTGACAGCAAATTATCAAAGGTATAGAGACCATCACGACCACGAAAACCTTGAAGAAGAGCTTTATGTGTGACCTGAGATTTAGCAACACAGTAAGTTGGAAAGAATCGGAAATAAACATTATTATCTGCAGAGAATTGACCAACACTAAGAAGTTGTTTAGTGAGTGAAGGAACATACAAGACATTCTTAAGGTGTAACACAACATCAGGTTGTAAAGGAGACTTAAAAGAAATAGAATAAATGGACTTAACAGATAAACCAGTACCATTTCCAAGGAAAACTCCTCTCTAAGCCGATGCGCGAAGGTCTTTGCCGCAGTGTAGGAGGAGGTTTGGACCAAGCGTGAACCGTTGCGTGAGTCTCCACACCAATTTGGTTGAGTCTTTGGGCTAGCATTAGTAAGCGCATGGTGTGGTTGAGGTGCGGAGTAAGGTGTTTGTTAAAAATGCTTGTGGTTGAGACTATGGAAAGGCTTGAGGTGGTGGAGCAAAGGTATAATAGGCTTGAGGTTGAGGTTGTGGTGAAGGTGTCGGCCAAGCATAAGGTGTAGGTAATGAGTGCAGGTCTAGCATAGGGATAAGCTTGTCCAAAATTAGCAGCAGGCAACGGAAATTGAGGAACAAAGGAAGAATTATACCTGTGCCAGCAAACAGAGGCATCGGGACCAGTTTTGAAACAAACCTGACACTGAACATTGCTTCGGCCACCACCATTCCTCGCCACCACGTCGTCTCCGCGGCCACCACGACCACCACGAGCTCTCCATAGCCACCACGAGTACTATCACGGAGAATTGCTGAGAAGATGTATTACGAGATGCACGAGTTACCACACATATCGATGCGATAACGTGCACTTGAAAGCGTGATAATTTGTGAAGAGGACGCAGTTTGAGTGAGATTAAGCGTAGCAGTTTCTTCGACTAGTTTCTGCTTATCCACGCGATGTTCATGAGCAAGAAGAAGCGCTTGAATCTCATCAAACTCAAACCATTCAGATTTGCTATTAATCAACGTAACAATAGACTCGAACTCGGGAGGTAATCCTTCAAGTATCACATCTAATTGTTCTTGCGAGTTACCGGTTTGCGATAGAGTTTAACGAGTCGAATCTGATTTTATACCTTGCGAGAAAATCGGAGATCGATTTCGAACCTTTCTTGAATTGCACAACTCATGCGCGAATCGCCGCGCGCCTTCGCTTTAAGCTTCGAGTGAAAGTCCCGGTGAATTTTCTCCCGGAGTTGCCATGTGTGGCGACAACCGATGACGCGAGGAAGAATTGACGGCAAGAGCGGCGATTGAAGCCACGCCATGAGCAATGGATCTTGTTGATCCCAGTGTGATACGCAGGATTCTCAATGCCTAAAGCACGATCAATTTCTCCAAGTGAAGTGGAGGAATCTCCGCGCGACGCAAAAGCGGTGAAGCTTGTGCGCGCGAAGCAATCGCTCTACTGTTGAAGCGGACTAGATAGTTTTGTCATCTAACTTCTGCTGTAATTTTATACGAGAAGGAGGAGAAAGGTTGATTCGCCGTTGTGATAGTAAACGACGGCGGCGTTGTTTGCGCCGGTATGGCGTTTTCCGGTGTCGGTGTCGCCATGAAATTAGTTGCGGAAGTTTGGATCGTTCTCCACGAAGGTGGAAGAAAATTGCTTATGATACCATAATGGATTCAGAAACAGAGAGAAAAGGAAATTCTGAATTGTGTAAATTTGTATTATGAGAAGAATCTGTTAAAGCAGAGTATTTATACTAGATCTACTTAGTGTCATTCAGTTATAACTAACTGATGCACTGCACAACTGAAAGGAACCTTCTAGTAGAACTAAGATACATTTAGTTACTTATTACTACTCTCTAATAGTAAGCAGTAAAGTACACGTGTTTAATGCATAATTCTTACCATCGCGAAGATGTGCTTGTTGCTCCATGGATTGCAGACGGAGCTTAAGCTCTGTATTTTCAGTACTCAAACCTGCTGTGTCTCTCTATAAAAAATCAAGAAATGATAGAGTCATATTCCTATTTACCCAAAAGTTTATGTACAGGTAAAAACCGAAAAAAAAATCATGGTAAAGGAAACACAAACGAAGCACCATAATGTTTACACTGAATCACCATACTAGCATGCTTTTGAATTTATTGCATCGAGTTACATCATCAAGAAATCCAATTAACAAAACAGGCCCTACTCTAAAAATGAAACATCAAAAAAGTGCTTTAGTTTTAGAAATATGCCAATACAAACCTGGTATAGTGTAAGTTGGGCAGAAAGAGTTGTAGCTTCAGTCTGTAGAGTCTGAACTTTGCGTTCTAGTTCTTGTATATAGCGGGCCTTTCTCTCTTTTGAACGGGCAGCAGATTGCCGATTTGCAAGTATTCTATTCATAACAACAGCACCATGAGAAAATTAAATAAAAAACAAATCCACAGCAATTACTAAAACTGAAAATTAGATGAAACAAGACATCAAAATTTCTAACATAACCCCCTCCCCCAGAGTTTAGATGCTCGTAGCTCAACATTCAAATAATTTGCGCGAAGCACATGCTCATAGCTCAAAATTTAAATAATTAGGGCCGAACAGAAAGATTCGATTCTCAGTGATCTCTAATCTAATTTTTGATCATCAATTACAAGTTATCAATTCAAACAGCCATTAGAACATCAAATAACTCCTCACCCACAAAGACTAGTATTCCAAATTCAAAAATGCCTCAGTTAATAAGAGGACCTGGCTAGCTGCTTATACAAAAATCTAGAATCAAATTGAAGGGTTAATTTTTCCCAGAACCGCGCTAGACATGAAAACAAACAGCAGTTATAACACGACACAACTGAAAAGTTGAAATCACAAGCACACACAACAAGCCTGAAAATTTTACTTTATTTTATAACCTAATCAAGTAATGAGAAAAAAACAATTCAATTTGGAACTTCAAAAGCAATTAAAAAATTCAAAACAGAGAAAATACCCATCGTGGAAGAATTCAGTAATTTATACAAGTCCAATCCGAAATTGAAGTAGAAAAGATTATTCATTTTGCAATCAAAATCGAAAACCTCTTTGCACGTTTGGGATCAATTGTCCATAGTTCAGCCAATTTATCAGGAGGCATAGCTTTCTTCGCATCCATAATCTCCCCAAACGAACTTGAACCATCGACCGAACTACTATGCCTATGTCTCGGCCTCGCCGGAATCTTCTCCGACTCACAATTTTCGAAAGAATCCGCTCCGATTCCGGTGGCACCAAACCCGTTCGAACCTCCGAGCTTATCAATGTCAATGTACGTCGAGAATAGGTCGTCTTCGGATCCAATCTCGTCCAAGCTAGCCGTGGACGATCCGCCGATGAACGGATCGGACGGCGAAAGGTCCATCAGGTCGTCCGGTAACCGGAAACTGACCTCCGAATGAGCCCTCCGGTGGAGGATCGCGCCATTGCCGCCGGAACGCGGGAAAAGTGAGGCGCCGGTAGTGGTGGCTGCTGTGGGTGGCAGAGGCGGCGGTAATTGGGAAGCGGTGTTGGCATTGTGAGAATTGGGATTAAGATTGGAATTGGAATTAGGGTTTGGATCTTGCATCTGTCCCCAATTCCTATTTTTTTTTTGTCACACAACACAAGACAAGTGTATTTCTATCATTACCCTTCTTCCATTTTTTTTTCTACTTATAACAACAACTTTTTTTTTTTTTGACAATAACCTATAATAACAATTCTGAAAACAACAAGTAACAGAATCAATAATAACTTTTTTTTTGTACGAAATAATCAATAATCAATAAATGATAGGGACGATAAGAAAATAAGAAATCCCGCGTATATAATAGCATGTAGTAAACCTGCTAGAAAATCAGCTTGTCTCTGCATGAGAACTAATGAGAAGCGGAAAAACCAATGTTATTAAAATCGAACCGAAGGTCGACCGAAGCAATCGTTGGGTCAATAGGCGGACGAGGGGTTAGTAGTTGACTCGCATGACCGTGACACTACTAAAACACTTATTAAAATTAGGCGTGTTGTATATTCACATATCGCAGAGCTGAAATTTTTTTACCATACAATAAAATTGTCCAAAAACTCACTACTCATTCATCATTGAAAACAAACTTCAACATTACACATAACTTAAAATTGAATAATATTCAACTCAACAACAACTACAACAACTAAATATCATTCTTCATTGAAAACAAACTTCAAGTTTAAAGATTCAAAGATCTACATTCAACAACTTCAACATTACACATAACTTAAAATTGAAATTATGAAAGAACTTAAAGATAAATCAAAACAAAGGTCTTCTAAACCGAAATGAAAGATGAATAACAACCTTAATGTTAAAGTTAAACCGAATTAGAAAAAGAAAGATTGAAGAAAAGTTTAGAAAGCAATGATAAAAACTCATAAAAGATGCATCGAAATTAAATAAAACCTTAAAGTTAAAATCAACAAGAAAAGATTGAATTCAAATTTAGCTTTTTTGTTTAAAAAAAAAAGAAAAAGCAGCGCTGTTTTACTTAAAAATAAAAACAAGCACAAATCAAGAACTTGGACGATCGTCAACACCGGTTGCACCGACCGGGTCAACACCGGCCGCACGGTCGAGGCTTTCCGCTCACGGGTCACATCGGGTCGCACCCGGTGCGGAACAACCACGATCCAATAGGTGACTCGAATCGACGCAGCGCAAACTTTCACGGCCTCGACCGACCGGGGTCGGTCGGGTTTAATAACATTGGGGAAAACTCCCACCAATTACGTTGTACGTAAAAAATGTGAGTGGGGCCAAAAATTTGGATAAAACTAAAAGGCTTTTCACACACACACACCAGCAAACACATGGGGGCCCCAATAAAAATCATTATTGTGCTTGACAAACCGTGGTTGTGTGTGAAACACACTTCAACCTTTCTCTCTCATACTCTCCCCTCTCTCATACACTCTCCTCTTACTCTCTTCTTCTTTCCCATTTATGGATATACACCATCCTCCCAACCAAGATCACTATTGTGTTCGTCTCTTTCTTCTCTACAAAAAAGTTCTGTCCTTTTTGCGAAATAAAGTAGATCGGTGATTTTTGCATCCACACCTTATTCCTCATTTTCCGACCACTATAGATCTCCGACCAGTAAACTAAAATGATATTTGGAATCCACTCAGTTTCCGCATTCAAACCGCTCAAGAAATTTCATTAGCGACCACCTTCCTCCGGCAACCACCGCGCCGGAAACATCTGCGCCATGCCGGAAACAAATACATGGCAAGTCCTTCTTCTTCCTTTATTCTTTTATGTTGCAATCTCCCTCAGTTTCTTTCTTCTTTTATCTGGTGTGAAATGAAGAGGAAGAATTCACACAGAGAAGAAATGTAAAGAGAATCAAATACAGGGTAAGTATTCCTTCATTTTTTGTAATTAGCTTGGTATTCCCAAACCTCCCAGGAAAAATCTATTTTCTCTATCTTCTCGATATGTCTTCTCAAACCTCCCTCATTCCATTTATTTTACCCAATCGCAGATGCAAAATATAATACAAAGGAAAGAGAGAGTGAATGGGAAGGACAAAGCGAGAGACAGGAAAATGGGAGAAATAACCTTTAGCCGTCGATTTCTTTCCAGCGTATAAAACTGTAGTATCGCCGCATCAAGAGGCATGGTTGGAGATGTATTTAAAAACCAGGAAGATAAATGCAATAATTAGTTTTCTTTTCCATTAGGGAAAGAGGCATGGTGATGCCTCAGCAGACCCAGTCTCAGACCTTGAACATGGTGACGCCGTGTCGGTAATCACACATCCTTTATATTTCTCTGCCACATCTCATAACATAGATTAGCATCATGTTAATACTAATAGTATAGAGAAGCTGAATTTCTGATCATTAGTAAAGCTGTTCGTTTCTTTTTTGTTTTTCAAAAATAATCACAGGCAAAGCCTGAGTCTGGCAAATTGGTGATTGTGACGGTTGCTCTGTTTATTGCAGCCACGCCATTTACTCCCTCTTTCTCAAAGACACTCATTAAAACTCACTAACGTGTCAACATGCATCTGTATTATTTGTTGCTCATATCACTTGTATAAACTTAAAAGGTGATTTCTTATGAACATAGAGATGTTTAATGTTCCTGCTGCAGCAAAAATTTGGTGGGAAGATAATTGACATTGTCTCAAAAGTTATTAGGATTGATGAGGAGAAAGATAAAGCATTGAATGCTGTCAAGGACACCCTACTAGAAATCTTTCTGATTGTCAAAGATGATGCTTTGGAGGCTGATGATCCTGGCCCAAGTACTAACGTCCATAATGGAAGGCGGAAGAGACTAATTACAAAACCTAATAAGTGGTCTGATAATGTCGCATTTAAATAGGACAAATACTATATTAAACAAGATAGGTGACTCAAATATTGTAGTTTAGTAACAATATTTGCTTAAGCACCTTCTGTGGTATAATTTTGAGAATCTGTATGAGATAAGAAAATCTGATCTTTGAGTGCCGTTTGTGTTTTTACCGAGGAGACACCTTCTCAACTGTACAAGCTGAAGTGTTTGCATTTCCACACTTAAGGTCATGTACGACCTCAAGGCTTTAGTTCTTGATGGTTGAGATTCTCACATTCATTTCTTTTAAAAACATACAAGTTGTGTTACTAAGTTGCAAAATTCAAAAAATCTTTAAACATGTATTTAACTTTTGATAGCTTTGTTGTGCTTACATTATTTCAGTTTTGCTCTCACCTTTGTAGCAAAAACATTCATCTTACTTTCCAAGGCAAAAGATCCTTTTATGATAATTATAATGAGACAACATGGGGTGTACTTTCCAAAGTACATTTTATGAAAACCAACTCAATTTTTTGATATGTTAATTTCAGTTTAACAAATATATTTAAAATAACTTTTTTCCCAACCAAAATTCATGCCACCTAAAAAAACAAACTCGATTCATATGGAGGGAAATTTATGGACCCCCAAGTTTGAAGTAGTGGTAGACAATTAACACAAAAGTAGCAATAGGGAAGGGTGACTCAGTAACCAAAAACGAAGGGTACCGGCTAACAAAAATTCAGGAGCATTAATGGTGAAACCATATGAGACAAAACGACGGCGTTGATGTGATCAATCTCACCAGCTCCAATAAAAGGCATCATTACACT
The DNA here is from genome assembly GCA_020916435.1 of Oxytropis ochrocephala. Classification (NCBI taxonomy): domain Eukaryota; kingdom Viridiplantae; phylum Streptophyta; class Magnoliopsida; order Fabales; family Fabaceae; genus Oxytropis; species Oxytropis ochrocephala. Next base: position 100,907,548 of record CM037092.1, read on the forward strand.
TACACAAATAAGCCCCATTACCAAGAAAGTCTAATACTAATGTACTGTAGAGGAACAAATGGACCCCATTTAAAGGTAAAGGTGCAACACCAATTTAATGCATCAATTTTTGTCCTTTTTTGTCCGAACCTTACCGGAAGTTAGTACTCTTTTCTGAGAATTAGAGTATGCTACTAGCTATAGAGTACAAACAGCTAAACTACTTCCAACAAACAACTTCAACTTTAAAGGCCAAGTACTATAAACGTAATAATTACCTCTTATTTTCGCCTTATCCCTATGTACGAATGTGTTACATTCCCAATAAAAAATGCAATTGAGTAACACACTAACCAATGTATTTATGTCATCTACTTTTTGAAACACGTGTTAACTAAGTTGATGTTACTATTCAACACCACAATACCCAATGTGTCCAACAATAATTCTTCAACCACACAAATAGTATTGAGCTCCACACCTATAGGTAGTATCCATCCTATGTGGGTCCAATACTACTAAGAATCTTGCCAATGACATAATGAACTTACACACTCATTATTACCCTACACTAATGTTTTCAACCCATCATAATGCATGTGCCACTATTATCTATAGACACGCGCATCCAATTTTTCCGTCTTTCCAATACAATGTACTTGCCAAATTTCCAACACTTAAATGGTTTGTTTGGATGAGAAAATATAGTTGAACAAAATAAAGTAAGGGGACAGAATTTTGAAGGAATGAAAATGAATTCAAAGCAAGTGGAAAGTATGATAGATTTTTGGTTGGTTGTTAAGAGTGAGAGTAAAGAAGAAGTGAAAGGAAAGAAAGATAAATGTTTAGCAATTCTGAAGATGCTGAGGAATTTGTTGGTGAAGAAGAAGATAAAACCTGGATTCTTCGTATATCAGGGTATATCCGAAAAAGGTCCGATGGAATGGTATGTCCAACTATTAGCTTTGCATTTTTATACAGTTTGTCTTACAAAGAAACAACATGACCAAAAAAATATAAGTTCGATCTTGATATTATACATTGTTACTTGTCAGCATTTCCCACGGAGAATTACGAAGATCATTCCAAGGTACAAGACTCACATTTCACTAATTTTTTTGCCAGCTGAAACCTCATATTTTTATGATATTCGTACATCAGAGTGTTGTGAACATGAGAAGTTTCTAACAGGAGATGAATGGATGTGGTTTGTGGAAGAAAATAGATTCCGCATAGGGGATGTTCTTGAGTTCACTATTCAAAGCCTCCCACTCATGGTCATCTACGCAGATTTTGCATGATGCTTCGACTTCAGATGTTAATCTTTTGCTGCTATTATGTTGTGTACTTTTGTGTGTGTGAACTTTATTCGGTTATCTGGTGTTACCGAATGTTAATGTTACCGTACTAATTAAACTTATTTTCACCAACAAATTAGTCTATAATTTTAATGATAATTATGTAAACTATCAAATTAGATGTCTACTTTTGTTAATTGCATGTTAACGTAATCACGTCGATTATGCTTTAAACATATATATTAAATGCTCTCCGTCCGTAGGACGGGCACTTGACTAGTAGTATATAAAAAAAAGGTTTTGTCAAAAAAAGTATATAATAAAAGGTGGCTTATAGTTTTTTTTGGGCATGTCCTCATGAGTGTACTAGTTAAATTGGCAGTAGAATATAGTATAAAATATTACGAATGGTTGAAATTTCTTACCGATCGATCACGATCTCAACCACACAATCGCATTTTATACCATATCATATGGTCAATTTGACGGATACACGTATATGGCCAATTTCTCAGGCTCTCACCTAATATGACACCTATAATAAAATGCTACAATATTTTTGACTAAAATGATATTCATTCATTCAAATTGATAGATATTACATTGATAATAATACAAATCCAGCATCACTAAAAATACAAATGATGAATCTGCGAACAAATTCACAAAGATAAAAGTTAATAGCATCAACAAAATGCCTACAAATGTAACAAAATAAAAGTCTTCGAGTACACATGCCTCGGATCTATAACTTTGAGGCCCTACTAATTGGTTGAATCTACAATGGGTCAAAGTTGATCTGCGATCCGAACCAAACGAACACCGCAACAAGACGGAAATCCAAAACGCCGCACCAAGATGACAAACAACAATAAGTGTCGCACTCGGACAACGAAGTCAAGAAAAATACGCAATAGAAGGTAGAGTTACGACATAGATCTACCTTCTAGTCACATACACTCCTCACAACTTTCACATTCTCCCTCTTAGGTTCTTAATATCTCTATTTTATATAGAGTTATTTATGCTTCTAGACTTAAATTATTGTAAGATTCTTAGTAATAGTATTGCGTAAATATGTATGAAAAGATTACAGCATTGAGGGATAAGCGACATTCTGATAAACAACTTGATAATCTTGGAGATTTTGTGGTGCGTTTATATATTTGTTCAATTTCGCAGCATTTGATGACACAACAATGGATGCTACGACATTCTTCACCACTTGATCCTGCGCAGCAGTTGTTCACAACTTGGAATGGGCGAAAGATTTCCCTACCGACGTCATGATGCGCTAAAAATCAAAAGCAAATGACACAAGTGAGTCACTTCAGCACCACTTTATGGAACATCATAGCTTACAACTTGCACCTTTATAGGGACACTTGTCCATACGTCATTGGACCTCTTCTCTTTAATAAAGAAAAGATCAAATCAAACCTTTTTGGAGGCAAATCTAAAACTATACATCTTGATGTAGTCTCCATGTGGGACCTACATCAAGAATTCCCTCCAAAATTCTCCTCCTTCCCTCCCTTTGGAGCCAAACCCCCTTCCCCCCCACCCCCACCCCCTCCCCGCTACCCCCTCCCCCTTTTTTTCTTTCTCCAAACTTTCTCTCCCCTTTTTTTTCTTCCTTTTTTCCCCTTCATATTTTTATTCCCCTTTTCTCCTCTCTCACTCTCTTCTTTCATGTTTTATATTTTAGTGGTACTTTACGATTAAATAGAAAATGTACCTCCATAATCAAATTTTTGGAATCAAACATTAATTTCGTAACAAATTATATAAAGTGTAACGCTATACAGTGTACCTTTTGGGTACTTTAGTGTCTGAAAAAATTTAATTGTTTAAATATGCGAAGTTTATTTCTTAGTAACGGAATCGAACATTAATTTCGTAACAAATTATATAAAGTGTAACACCATGCAGTATACTTTTTGGGTACTTTAGTTTCGAAAAATTTTAATTGTTTAAATATGCGAAATTTATTCCTTTATAACGAATTTTATTTAAGAAAAGTTAATTTTGTAACAAAATTTAAAATTAATTTTGAGCCAAAATATGTAAAGTGTGACGCTAAGTAGTGTTTTTTGGTGCGTAAAAAAAAAAGTAGTGTTTTTTGGGTTCACTTAGGATTCAGAAATAAATTTAGATTGTACAAATATACGGAGTTTGTTTCTAAGTACTTGGTTTGGTCAGACCAAAAAATAATTTACTGTCAAAAAACGTAAAGTACGACATTAGGTAGTGTGCGTCAGGTTACTTTGGCGTTCGGAAATATTGTTTAATATGGGTTAACCATTTACTCTAACTTTAGCACAAATTATTTTTTGTTCGACAATTTGTTGTCCATTGTCCTACTACGAAACACTTTCATCTTTGCAAATATATGCTCATATTTTTTTTGTACAACCTGACTTAAACAACATCTCAATAACTTCTATCTCCGTTCTAAAATTTTTCATAAAATAACAAAACTATTACAATCTTTATAGTCGATAACTATTTTTACACCTATGCCATTTGAAAATTTGATTTTAGTTTCATAATAATCATGTCACATAACTTAAGCTTTGTCTTTAATATAACCTAAACCATTGCCCCCTCTCTCTATAGAACTTGAAGTATTGGCCCCGTCCATCGGACGGGTCACCACACTAGTTGATACAAGTGACCCTAACTTTAGCTCCAGCAAACCTCACCATTAAGGAAACCTCACTCAAAGAAGTCTTTAAATACTATTCACTTCCTCATTCAAGATATATAAGATTTCACTAACAAAAATCATCTCTCAAAAATCTGTTCAAAGGAGAGGAAGAACTTGACACCTTCTCCCTCTACTTTTTCGCAAGTACAAGGTGCGCAATGAATGTTGTGAGGCAATACTACAACATTACTAGGCATATTCATGCAAGGCAACTTCAATTGTGTAATTTATAATTTGTTGTTTTTTCTTTGTGTTATTGATATGAACATGATGGGCATCTATGTTTGTATGTCTTTAGTAATGCTCAACATGAGCTAAACTTTTCCTAGTTGGGATGCTTTAATCTTTGTAATGAACTTTTAATTAAGTTTTAAGTTATATAATGATGTTTGGATTTTAGTTCTTATGTTATACTTCTTTCAAACTCATTTTGGGACTAATCACCTAAGATGGGTACAGTCATGAATACAGACATGGTTTACGATTAGAACTCAATAACTAATGTGGCCAAGTGTTTTACAAAGGAAACTTTGTCATTCAATGCTAAAATCTAGACATAGGATATCATAGTCCATAGGGTGATAATGTGGGTGCTTCATATACAGGGGTGAACTTATTTAGAGCTTAGGCATAAGACATGTAACGAAACCCTGACGATAGTGACTGAAATTCACGTAACAAATGCTACAACATTCATTGCTCCAGCATTGTATATAACATAATGTTGTTAAAAGTGATTTGCTTAGTAAAGATCATTCCAACTATTTTCTCACCCGAACTTCAACCCCAACTTACTTAGCTTGTTTAGTTTATGTTTCTCTCCAATATTGTTATTAATTTATTTGTTACTTGGTTACCTCTCACTCATTAAAACTATCAATTTAAACGTGAAAATTAATATCAATCCCTATTGGTACGATCTCAACTTTTTCACTATATTACTTGGTACGATTGTGTATATTTGCACAACACTTTTCAGCACAACAAGTTTTTGGCGTCGTTGCTGAGGATTGCCATTAATTTTTATTGTTTAGCTTAATAGTAAATTAGTGATAATTTTACTCAATTATTTTGTTTCTGACGCTACAACACTAGATATCATAGCATATTCACAGGATCAATTCACCAATATCGCTTGGACCTCGAGATAGAAAGAAGATTTAGAAGGTTGCGAAGAATTCAATGACAGTGAAACAGAAACAGTGGTAGAATCACAATGTCTGAACATGGAATTGGTAGAGGTTCTAGTAGAGGCTCTAGTAGAAATTCCTGTAGAGGTGGAAGAGGACTTATTACAGTTATTCGGATCATTGAGTGATTCGTAAGATAATTAAGTATAGAGAGCGTGTCATCAACCAAGGTACTATGCATATGGTAAATGATAGGGACAGCCAATGAGAGACTATGATGTGATTGATCCTCAAATCGTATAAACAAGCATAGTTAGACCTGAAAACAATGCAAATCATTTTGAATTTAAACCCATGATGTTCCAAATTCATCAAACAGTGGCCCAAATTTGGTGCTTCTCCTAATGAGGACCCCTATTTGGACTTAAAACAATTTTTGGAAGTTTGTAGCAATTTTATCATTCCTAGTGTTAGTGAAAATGCTTTTAGATTGAAACTCTTTCCATATTCCTTGAAGAATAGAGATAAGGCTTGGCTGAACTCTTTAGAGTCTAACTCTATCAATGATTGGAATGAAATGATTGAAAAGTGTTTAGCAAAATATTTTCCACCTACCAAAAATGGCAGAATGAGAAATGATATAACTTCTTAAAAAAAAAGGAATTTGAGTCACTATTTGAAGCATGGGAAAGATGGAAAGAACGTTTTAGAAAATGTCCACATCATGGAATACCTGTCATAATTTAAATAGAAACATTCTACAATGGTTTGGAACCACAAACCAGACTCATTCTAGATGCATAATCTGGAGGATTGTTATTAAACTATCATACAATGAGGCTTGTGAACTGATATAGAATATAGCAACCAATAGCTACCAATGGTCCACAAAGAGGGTTATTGCCTAAAGAAAAATAGCTGGGGTACATGAGGTGAATGAAGTATTAGTTCTATCAGCCCACGTCAATGTTGTAGCATCCAATGCGGCAACATCACCAGAAACCACTGTTGCTGCAATTGAACAAGCTCTAGGATCAACCAGTTGTGTATACTATGGAGGATGACACTTGTATGAAGAATGTCCCAGCAACCCTATTTTTGTTAATATGTAGGCTACAATAGCAAAAATAATAACTCTTACTCAAACACCTACAATCCTGGTTGGAGAAATCACCCTAATTTTAGGTGGGATAACAACAATGCCACAGCATCCAATGCTACAACACCATCTACACCACAAGGATTCCCTTCTCAAAATAACCAAAGACCCCTTGCACCAGCAATAGACAACTCCTTGGAAACTATGTTTAAAGCATATATGGGGTAAGATAGATGCCTTTATTAGTGAAACAAAAACTGCAATTCAGACTCATAATGCTTCTGTTAAGGCAAAATTCATGAATGGTTTTGATGATTAACAAACTTGAAATGTGAGAAGCTTAAGTTCTCCGATTTCATGTGTTACTAGTGTCTCTTCTTGTGTGAAAAATAAGAACAGGAATTGTTAGCCATTTCTCAAGAAGATATCTGCTTATGAGAAGCATACATATGTAAAGATTTGAAGCAAAGAGAAAAAGAGTTGACTGTAGACAAACATGGAAAGAGACCTCTCTTGACATGATAAAAAAAAAAAAGACCAAATATGGTAACTTGAGAATAGTGAACATGAGAAGATTCATGATGAGAAGGGTCATCATGAGAAGAGTCAGTGTGAGAAGATTCATCATGAGAAGAGAAATCAAAAGAGTCAAGACGAGACGAGACGAGACGAGTCAAGTTGAGAAGAATAATGATAAGAAGTATCAAGATCAGAAGAGTCATGACGAGAAAAGTCAAGTTGAGAAGAGTCGTGTTAAGAAGCATCAACATGAGAAGCATTAACATGAGAAACATTTACATGAGAAGCATCAACTTGAAAAACATCATCTTCAGAAGACTCAAAGATGAGAAGAGTCATGACAACTGTAACATTGTTGTCTTCTGCAGAAGTGTAGAAACACAGCTGTCTTGAAGACAAAATCACTCCAATGACTATAAATGACTATGAAAATTTTCCAACGACTCTTTTCTATGGACCAGAGGTTATTACACATACTTTCGGCTATAAATAAACGCATTGGATCAAAGCTGAAGATGTGAGAGTGCATTGAGCTCTAAATTTTCCAATCATCTAAAGTGTCAAGTTTTCTCTCATTCATACTCAGCCACTTTAAACAATAATACACAGAATTTATCCGTCTCCATATAGACAACATTTCTCTTGCTCTGTAGAGACGGATTTTGTCCGTCTTTGACAGAGACGACATTAATATTCCGTCACAAATCTTAAGATTTTACATAGAGATGGATCTACAATTCCGTCTCTAAATATTGCTCTAATTTTTTTTATACGGTTTCCTTTTCATGCAGACAAACACTTCTTTTATATATAATCCAAACTCCACACTATTCTTCGAATGTTTTTCGAATGTGGGACTTCTTAGTAGTCGCAGGCATTGTTGTTCTTTTATTATCATCCTCTTCAGGTTCATTGCAACTTAAACCCCTACAACTAGCATCCATACAATCATATCCATTTGTCATTCTATATGCTTGACAACGCAATGAATGTTCAAATTGATGATACAGATCCCTAGCAATACTACTTGAAGGAGATTTAGTTGGATCTTTGAAATGAAAGGAAGCTGACGACATTGACCCTCTCCTTTTAAGGTGTGGAAAATCACATGTACTTTGGCTATGTACCCTGGCAATCAGAAGCTTGCTTTCTAGATTTGGAGAATAATCACTTGGCGGCACGGAAATAATCCTCATTTTTATACCTTGAGTTTGATGAGCTTGACTAATTACTTCACTATCCGATAAAAGTCTCTCAAAACGATTGCTTATATGTTGACATAGGTGGAGCTTCATTGTTGCTTCCACCGCTGGATGAGGAATGAGGACGACTTGAAAAAAGAAAAAAAAAATAGCCTCTTCATCTGTTAAAGCATGTCAGTACCACAAGTTTTGAAGGGAGACAGTGGGAGAGGGCTTACTACGTGATAAAACGCGACAGTGGGAAGAAGGGAGACGATGTTCACGTGTTTTGAAGGAGAAAGGGAAATAGATATTAGGGTTAAAGAGACATAGAAGGAAATGAAAAACCAAAAGGGGGAAGCAATTTTGGAAGGCAGTGGGGTAAATGACCGATAATATTGTTTAATAAAGTGATGGTTTTTGACGGTCGGAGGGGTTGTCAGAAGGTAGTTAGTGGTAGTCGGATTGATTGTGAGAGGTGGATGGAGTGGTGGTTGCAATAGTGATTGGTGTTGGTCAAAGTGGTGATCATTTCGTGGTTGGCAGTAATCAAAGTGGTAGTCAGTAGTGGCCAGATTGCTGATCGTAGGTGGATGGAGTGGTGATCGGTAGTGGTCAAAATGGGGTCGGCGGTGGTTGGAGTGATGGTCTAAGTAGAGACGGAATTAGTTTCGTCTCTAATTTCCATTAGTATTTTAGAATTTTCAAGTAGTGACGGAAAACAACAAATTATGGATCAAATAATATTTAGAGAAAAGTCAACGATATCCAGCCGTTCATGGTTCAAATCACTACAAAAAAAAAACATTATCGAGGGAAATTAGCGAGGGAATGTAGGAGGGTCGCTAAAAATGCTATACCGAGGGAATTAGCGACGGATAAGGCCGTCGCTAAAGGTGCGTAGCTGATTTTTTTTTTTTAATATTTCCGTCGCTAATAGCTATAATTCCCTCGCTAAATTTAAACACAAACAGAACCCACATATTTCGCTTTTGAATTCGTAAGCTAAATGTAATAATTCCTCGCTAATATTATTCCTCGCTAAATCAAAATTTCTCCCTAATATAATTCCTCGCTAAAGTAAAATTTCCCTCGCTAACTTTATTTATGTAACCAAGCTTTTCTTTCCTCTTCCCACTTCTTTCTCTTCTCTCACTCATTTCTCTCCTTTCCTATTCCGAGGCCCAACACCACCACCACCCATATCTCTCCATTTTCGCCACCACCACCGTCCCACGCCGCCACCACCTCCTCCACCATCACTTAAGGTTTGTTTTTTCACTCTTCTCTCTCTCTTTCTCTCTTCTAACTTCCTCTCTCTAACTCCCTCTAATGATTTTTCTTTCTTTCCTCACCCATAGGAACGATTTGTTTCTCACCAACGAACCTGAGTGGACATCGCCACCGTAACGCCAAGAGATCGTTGGATTCGTGACTCAAAACGGTTAGTTTTTCTTTAATTTTGATTTTAGTGTTTAGGATTGAGTTTTAGAATGTTTAGAAATTTATTTGATTTTAGTGTTTAAGATAGATATTGACATTTGTGTTTAGGAATGATTTTTGAAATGTTTAGAAATTGATTTGATTATATTAGTGTTTAGGAATGATTTTTATTTAGAAAGTAATAATAGTGTTTAGGAATTTGATTTGAAGTTGATTGAAATATTATTTTTCTTTATGAATTTGATTGATATTAGTGTTTAGGATTGTTATTATGTTGAATAATAATGTATGATAAGTGTATGTTGTTGGAGATGTTAAATGAGAAGTGTATGTTTGTTAATTTGGAATTGATAATTGTTGTAAAGTGTACGTTAATTTTGAAATTGAAATTGTGTTAAATAGTTGTTTTGATGTTTGATGAACCCTAGGTTAGATGACTATATCAGATGTTTTTAGTGTGTTGTTGATGGAAAAGGGTGAGGTTGTGTCCCTCACCCTCATATTTTGCTCGAAATCATCTTCATTGAGATAATTGCGAGACAATTCTAACAACGATAAGGTTGGGAGTTCGAAATAACTTCCTTCACTACTTGGATGGAAAAGGGTTTTGTCTTTGTCCTTGACCCCATATTCGGCTCAAATCATTTCCACCGAGATAATATCGATGCCACTAACTTGATATATTATATGTTGGGAATTTTTATGGGAATCTAACTCGCTTTTTTAAATGCGTGTAGATGAATTGGAATCAATTAAATCGTGGTTGGGTGTATGATAGGTAATATCCGGGAAGATCTTTTTTGAAAGAAACTTTTGTTAAAGGGGTTGAAGAGTTTTTATGGGTAGCGTGGCAACATGAGAAGGCTAAAAATGAAGGAGGGGTTAGATGTCCATGCCTTAATTGCAACAGTGTACCTATTAGTACTGATGATGAAATTAGGGAGCACTTGTATCGTAACGGGTTTAAGCCAAATTATTTTATTTGGGAGGACCATGGAGAACGACTTCCAAATTTTGACTTAGGGGCTTCAAGTAGTTCTAGTTTTTGTGTTCCAAATAATATGAGCAATTTCAATCGATGGAAAACATGATTTGTGATGGTCTTGGGGTGAATGTACCATTTGATGAGCCTCAATATGACGATCATGATGAAGCTCCAAATGAAGAAGCACAAAGATTTTATTGCGTGTTAAAAGAGGCAAACACACAGTTGTTTGAAGGCTCGCCAGAGTCAAAATTATCTATGTGTGTGAAGCTTTTAGCTCTCAAGTTAATGAGCAATATTTCTGAATTGGGTTTAAATTTTGTGACTCAAATGATGTTGAACGGGACACCTAATAAGGATAATTTGCCAAAAAGTTATTATGAAGCAAAAATGTTAGTTTCAAAGTTGGGATTGGAATATAAGAAGATTGACTGTAGGATGGGCACATGTTGTTTTACGACAACGAATTTTGTAAAACCGATGTGGCGCAACAAGCGTGCAGATTCTGTGGAAAGTCGAGGTATCATGTTCGTAAAGGAGACAAAGGTAACTATAAACCCATTCCTGTAAGGTCAATGTTCTATTTGCCTATTGTTCCAAGGTTGCAAATAATGTTTGCATCGGCTGAAATTGCGAAGAAAATGACTTGGCATTATGAGAATAGACATACCTCAGATATTTTACGCCATCCATCTGATGGTGAGGCGTGGAAACACTTTGATCGAGTCCATCCGGATTTTGCCTCGCACTCCACGAAATATTCGACTTGGCTTGTGCTCGATGGATTTACTCCATATATCCAAGCATCATCTTCTCCCTACTCTTGTTGGCGGTCATTGTTACCCCTTACAATCTTCCCTCCCGAGATGTGCATGACTAAACCGCTTATGTTTTTGACTTGTCCGATACACTGGTCCAAAAATCCAAAAGCTAACATAGATATCTTTTTGGAACTCAGTAATTGATTATCTCAAGAGATTGTGGAAGGGTGTTTGACATATGATGCAAAGAAAAAGAAGAATTTTTGATGAGAGCGGCATTGATGTGGACAATTAATGACTTCCCAACTTATGGTATGTTGACGGGTTGGGGAACTCATGGTAAATTAGCATGCCCCCACTGCATGGAACACACAAAAGCGTTTACGCTGAAGTACGGGGGAAAGAGTTCTTGGTTTGACTCGCATCGTAGATTCTTATCGCCAGATCATGTGTTTAGAAAGAACACGAGGGCATTCAAGAAAGGGGTAGTTGAAAGAGATGGCCCGCCGCTTTGTTGACATCGATGAAATATGGAGTAGAGTTATGAATTTGCCACAAGCCACAGAGGTAGGTGAGCTCCCCCGAGTGGATGGATATTGACGGGATCATAACTGGACAAAAAGAAGCATATTTTGGAATGTCCCATATTGGAAAGATAATCTATTGAGACACAATCTCGATGTTATGCACACAGAGAAGAATTTCTTTGACAACATATTTTACACTGTGATGAATGTGAAAGATAGAACCAAAGACAACAATAAGGCTAGATTAGATGCCGCTCTATACTGTAGCAATGCCAACATTCGATCTAATATGAATTTGGTGCCATTGGCTAATGGCAAAATGCTAAAACCCAAAGCCAATTATTGTCTAACACCCGAAGAAGCAAAAGATGTTTGTCGATGGTTGAAACGATTGAGGATGCCAGATGGCTATTCTTCTAATCTTGCAAGATGTGCAGATGAGAATACCGGGAAGATTCATGGGATGAAAAGTCATGATTGTCATGAATACCCTAGATCTAGTTGCTTGTTCATGTAATTTTAAAGATATATATCATTATGTGTTTCGTTTTCCATAGATATGGATCCAGGAGAAGGTTCTAACCCACAGAGAGCTAAAGGGAAGAACAAACCACGGAGCAGGAAGCATCGCCCAACTCGAGAGATGCCTAGTGAGAATTATCCAATGCTGCCTCATACCACCACTACTGCTGGAGGATCTGGGACTTCTCATTCCGCTCCAGTTGGCCCACCGCGTGGTGATTCTCCCACCGGAGCTAATTGGTATCCTATCTCTTCATCTAGCACATCATCTCGCATATAGCCGACATCAAAGATCTTATGGGTATTTTCCAGGCCCACATCAGCATCCTATGGCCACACCACCTGGATATGTGATAACTCATATTTATATGAGTTATTTATGCCTTTATCCATGTAAATCAAGTGAGTTCTCAAGTAATATTAGTATCTTATGTCTCTATTTAGTATAGTTGTAGGAAAAGAAGGGTTAGAAACTGTTTTGTATGAATTCAACACATCTGGTGCCCTTTTTAGCAATTTAATGTGTTTTGTGAGTGCTGCAGTGAAATAGCGCTATAGCGCCTAACGCTATAGCGACAAGAGGCACCCTCGGCATGAGGGCAGTAGGCTAGGACCTCGGCAAGAGGGAGCTCGGCTTTGAAGCAGTCGGCTAAGTCTCTAAAGCGTAGTGTGCTTTTGGCGCCAAGCTCTTCACTCAAAACTTCGCATCGTGTGCCTTGTCGATCGTCGCAACCGGATTTTCATGGATATTATAGACGATGGGCGTTGTGTGAATGGGGCGCTAGCCTCGGTTGGTGCGACGGCCATACCTCCTTTTTGCGCTAACTTCGGAAACTTCAACTGCTCCTCCTTCTTCTTCTCTACAAAACAGACATTGCGCATTCATATTCAGGGACACCGAGAGTTTTAGCGAGAGATGTTCTTCATTGTAAAACCACTTTTAAGCTTCATTTTGTTTGTAATTTTTAGTTTAGTATTTTTCTTCGGTGTGAACTCGGCGTTTAGCATCATCTCGTTGGATGAAGTGTAAGCTTCGGTGCATATCTTTTGCCACCGCTTTCTTCCATTCTTCTATCTGTAATATGAGCGTTCTACCTTGTATTACTGTTATGATGCTGAACATGAGCTAAACACTTTGAGTTGGATTGCTCGGATCTTTGTAATGAACCGATAGTATTGTATTTATATTGTTGCATGCTTTGCGTTTCAATCTTTGTGTTATACTTATTTCAAACTTGTTTTAGAAATGATCAGCTAAAATGGGTATATCCGTGGGTACAGACATGGTCCATGGATCGACTTCAAAGATTGATATGAATGAAAGTCTATTTAAAGACATTTAAATAGATTTTGCTCCCTCTAGACATAGAAATGCAATAGTTCATAGAGCAAGGGCTGTGGGTTCTGTATTATACAGGGGTGAACTTATTTAGAACCTAGACATAGGCATCTTGTAACGAAACCTAGCGTTAGTGATCCGAAAGGCACAAAATCATTTGCAACAGTGCTTGACGCTATAGCGTGTAACGTTATAGCGCTGTACTAATCGGGAATTTACTTAGAAAGAGCAATCCGACTTGTTTCTCTTATTTCTCACAACCAATCTCTTACTGTTTTCTTAAAACCATCACTTTTTACTGATAACTTGTTACCAAAAACATTTGCTACTCGGTTCACTAAGAGCTAGTATCGCTTAAACTTTAAAATTAATACCAATCCCTGTGGAGACGAACTCTACTTACTAGTATATTACTTGTTGCGATGTGCACACTTGCACAACTCTTTTGCGCACAACAAGTTTTTGGCGCCGTTGCCGGGGATTGCATTTAATTTTTATTGTTTAAGAATTCTTGCAATCTTAGTGTGGTTTTACTTTGCATCTGCTTTACGTGTGATAACAGAAGCGCTATAGCGTATGTCCAAAACAGAAATTTCGATTTTGAGTTTGATTCTCAACCTGAGAGAAGATTCAGAAGGTTGAGACAACAACAGAGGTTACAACAACTCAGGGCCAACTATGTCTGAGCACACTGCGACTACAGCGCCGAGGTACTCTTGGGGAAGAACTCCTTCTCACTTCGGAGGCGAACTCCCAGAGGAGGAAGGACTCCAAGAGGTGGAAGGCAAGGTCCTTTTACTTTCACCGAACTGCACGAAGAAGAGTATTGGTATAGAGAGAGGTTTCAACCAAGGACCTGATCAATTGGTGAACAGAGAGCAGGCCGACGAGAGGACTACGCCGCGTTTGATCCGACCTCTATGGAAACAAGCATCACCCGACTGGCCAGAATCGCTACTCATTTCGAGTTTAAGCCGATGATGTTCCAAATGCTCCAAACCCATGGCCAATTCGGAGGTTCTACTCAAGAGGATCCCTTTGCACATTTGCAAAACTTCCTGGAAGTATGTAGTAACTTCATCATCCCTGGCGTAAGTGAGGATGCCTTTAGACTCAAACTTTTTCCTTATTCTTTAAAGGATAGAGCCAAAGCTTGGTTAAATTCTTTGGAGTCTAATTCCATCACCACTTGGGAGGAAATGACAAAGAAATTTTTAGAAAATATTTCCTCCCAACAAGAACGCCAGATTGAGGAATGACATCACATCTTTCAAGCAAAAGGATGGTGAAACACCGCATGAAGCATGGGAAAGGTGGAAAGAACTATCGAGGAAATGTCCACACCATGGAATTCCTATAGTGATTCAAATGGAGACCTTTTACAATGGGTTGGAAGCACCGACGAGATCTATGTTAGATGCCTCATCTGAAGGTGTGATTTTGAACTCCTCCTACAATGAAGCTTGCGATCTTATAGAGCATGTTGCCATAAACAGCTCGTCATGGCCTACTGAAAGATTAAATCCTGCCAAAAAGGTAGCTGGGGTCCATGAAGTGAGTGAAGTTTCTGCTCTCTCGGCTCAAGTGGCAACTCTCACAAATATGATAAAGGGTCTGAGTACTGCGAACGCTATAGCATCTGACGCTATAGCGCCCAAGGAATCAACTGCAGCTGCCATTGAACAAGCTCCCCCTGGAGAAATTAGTTGTGTATATTGTGGGGGAAGACACCTTTATGAGGAATGCACCACAAATCCTGCTTCTATGAATTATGTGGGATACAACAAGAGCAACAACCCCTATTCTGACACCTACAACCCTGGTTGGAAGAACCACCCCACTTTCAGATGGGGGGGAGGTAATACTGCCAATGGAAGTACTAATGCTCCAGCTAATCGACCAGGATTCCCTTCTCAAAATAATCAAAGACAAAATGCGCCTGCTTTGGACAACTCCATGGAATCTTTGCTGAGGTCGTTTATTAGTGATTGTAAAACAACTATGCAGACCCATGAAGCATCTATAAAGACTTTGGAGAACCAAGTGGGGCAAATTGCTTCTGCTCTCACTCAAAGGCAAAGGGGTGGACTTCCCTCCACGACCGAAGCTTCTTCATCTCAAGCACCAAGCCAAGAGCACGTAAATGCTATCTCATTAAGAAGTGGCACTGAGTATCCTGAACCAAATATGCACCGAGAAAAAACGAGGTGCCGTAGAGAAGGAAAAAGAGAAGAATAGTTTTGAACCAGGAATCAAGATGGTACCCAAGCTTGTGCCTGAATATCCTCCTCCTCCCTATCCTCAAAGGTTGAAACAGGTTCATGAGAGCAAGCAATTTGGGAAATTCTTAGAGGTGTTGAAACAACTTCACATTAATATCCCATTGGTCGAAGCTCTGAAACAAATGCCCAACTATGCCAAGTTTATGAATGACGTCCTCACCAAGAGAAGAAGGCTAGGAGAATTTGAAACGGTGGCCATGACGGGAGAGTGCAAATGATCATGCAAAAAAAACTCCCAAGCAAATTGAAGGATCCTTGCAAATTCACCATACCATGTTCTATGGGTAAATCTTATTTTGTTAATGCGCTATGCGATTTGGGAGCAAGCATCAATTTGATGCCCAAATCCATAGTTAAACAGCTAGGAATTGATATGATTAAGCCTACTACTGCTACCCTTCGGTTAGCAGATATGTCCATAGCCTATCCCGAGAGGATAATAGGGATGTGCTTATTAAAATTGACAAATTTGTTTTTCCTGTGGATTTTGTTGTTCTTGATTTTAATGCAGATGAATAGGTGCCCATCATTCTCGGGAGGCCATTCCTAGCTACGCCTGCATCAGAATTGATGTTCGTAAGGAGAACCGACTATGAGAGTCAATGATCAAGAGATCAAGTTTAATGTGATGAATGAACCCAAGTTCTCAAATGCGGGATTCGAGGAGTGTTATTTTGTAATGTCTCTTGACCCGGTGGTTCAACAACAATTCCACAAGCAAGGTGACCACGTGGTCAAGGCTCTTGCCAACACTGAAAAAGAAAACCTTGTGGAAGATGATATATTACAAGGTGAAGCTGAGGTTAATAAGAGCTCTAAGGAGAGTGAGGGAGTAGAGGACGGTAAAGAAGAAGAAGAAAATTCCGAGGAGAAATGTGCCGAAATGCCAACCCTACAACAACCTCGCCAAAAAGAAAGAAGACTGCTGACGTTATAACGTCTGCCGTTGTAACGTCTTCTAGGCAGTTGACTCCAACTGACGAGGTGGTTGCAATTGATAATTCACAAAGACTCAAGTAGAAGGCTAAGAAAAACCTAAGTCCGCAATCTTCACCTCGGTCAATTGCCACCACACCACCAAAATTCACCAAAAGAATTCAAAGAAGAAAGCTCATTGAATGGGGATAAGTTTTATCATCCACCTCAAGGCTTAAATCGTTACCTAAGAAGCTCAAATCTAGGCGATCAAGACCTTTCAAGTTGGTGAAGGTGTATCCTAACAAGATAGTGAATCTGCTTGAAGAAACCACTTGTTTCACAATCAAGATCAATGATGAAAGGGTGAAGAAATATCATGGGGCACATGTGGTGAGGACACAAAGTCTCCACCGAGCTTCAAGACCTCTAACACTAAAGAGGAAGTCCAGTTGAAGACTCTTAAAGCAAGCGCTCTTGGGAGGCAACCCAAAGGTTTTAATTAACCAATCTTTTTGTTTTTAATTTTTGTTTTGTGAAGGAACCACCTCGGCAAGCGAGAGAACCACCTCGAAATACGAAGAGGTGTGCAGAACCACTTGGCAAATAAGAGAAGAGGAAAGAAAGCCACCAAGCCGGCCCAGCCAAGCAGTGTCAGCGCCAGAACAAAGTCTGTCATCAGTAAGAACCAATTTCAAACCCTTATTTTCTAGTTTAGTTAGTTTGTAGTCGAAAATAAATTGTGAAGCGCTATAGTGTTGTTCTTGCGCTTCACAAATGTTTAGAACTTGTTTAAATTTTGTCGATTTGTGTTGTTATTATGTCCTGGGCCTCTCCCCAGTCCAATTCAGCGGTGAGGACACTGCTCCCTTTTATTTGGGGGAGGACCTAGAGGTTTTATAAAAAAAAATTAGTAGAAATTGCATGATCAATGCTTTGTTTCCAGTTTATATTTGTTGAAAATCTTCTGTTTGGGCTAATCTTAGTGATGATTGTGTGAGTGAGTAAAGAGTAGCCATGCTTTTAAATAATATCTCTGCTTATTGTTGCTCCCGCACATAAAAATCTTTGTGCTTAAAGAGAAACTTAGTTAGCCGAGGACTATCTGATGTTTAGGCTAGTCTGAGTTAACCGAGGTGAGATCAAGGCTTGACTAAAAACTTGAAGAGATTTTGAAGCAAAGTTTGGGGGTGCTCGAGCTATATAAAGGTTAGTTACAAAGGTCTTAGGGTGGTCAGTGACTTAGAAGTTCAATGTAAATGTTCTGTGTTGTACATATTGTGTAAAAGCTGTAGTTTCCCGAAACAAGAGCTCGGCTGTTCCAAAGGCAAAGAGGTAAAGCCTCAAATGAAAAAAAGAAGAAGAAGAAGAATTGCTAAGGAGCCGAGTATTGAGGGGGCTGCAACTAGTAAATAAATCTGTTATCATAGTCTAAGTGTAACACCCTAAATGATTTAATTAAGTAATTGATTAAATTATTTAAAGTATTGCACTTTTTAATTATATTAAATTATAATGTAGTATTTTATTTAATTGAAGGGAGTGGTATTGGTAATACCGGGACTGCAAATATTGACCCAAGAGCCCAAGCCCAATGACTTAGGCTCCTAGGGTTGGTGCAATTCGCACCATTTGCCAAAAGAAAGAAAGAAAACGAAAGAGAGAAGAGAAAAGGAGAAGAAGAACGGCGCAATAGAGAGAGAAGAAGGAGAAGTTGGATCGCACAAAGGAAGGAGAAGAGGAGAGCTCCATTGTTGCTGAGGTTTTGTAGGTGACTCTGTGAAAAGGATTTTCTACGGTTTTAATTAAGGTAAGGGAGTCTCACCTTATAATAGAGGTTATAATAGGTTGTATGTAGTCATAGGGTCTTTAATTGTTGATATTTGATTGTTGATTGATTTGTTGTTGGATTGAAATTGTGAATTGGGTGAAAAATCGATTGCATGCTAATGTTAGGGTTTAGGTTGGGTTGATTTTCGTTTTTGATGCATGATTGAGTGTTACAATGTGTAATTGATGTTATTGGAATGATGAGTAGTGATTTTAAAATAGTTTTGGATGATTGATCATAAGGGAATTGTGAAATTTGGGGTTTTTTTGGGGTAAGGGCGTCAAGTTGCTAGGAAAATGGCGCCACTGTGTATGCTCGTGAGCTTGATGTGTGTGTGCTTAGTGTTTTAGTTTGCTGGGCGCCATATGGCTAGGAAATGGCGCTGGGTTCTTGTTTGTGTGTGTGTGTGTGCGAGTTGTCACCGCTGGGCGCCAAGTTCTTTGGGAAATGGCGCCACATGCACTCGTGTGTAGTGTGGTCGTGGTGTGTGTGCTAGTGACAGGCGCCAAGTCTTTGCCCGAGAATGGCGCTGGTGGTGCTGTGTCACTTTTGTGTGTGTGCGAGGCGCCAAATGGCTGCCCAGCGCCCCGAATGGCGCTGTGTGCGTGGTGTATGCCAGCGTGTTGTGTGTGTCTTGTGTCTAGAGTGCGGGCGCCAAGTGTGGCTGCCATGCGCTGGCGGTGCTGGTTTAAGTTCGTGGCGCCAGTGGCTGCCTGTGGCGCTGCTTTGGCGCCCGAGTTGCTGCTATGGTGTGGTGTCTAAGTGTGGGCGCCATTTTGTCGCTCATGGCGCTTGGGTGGCGCCAATGCGTGACAAGGTGTGTGTGTGTGTGTGTGCAGTGGCGCAAAGACAGGCGCCAAATGGCCGCCTCTTGCGCTGTGTTGCTTGCTGTGTCTAGGCGGGCGCCAAATGTGCGCCCATGGCGCCCGAGTGTGCGCTCGCGTGCCGAGACCGTGTCTCGCCAGGTGTCTTAGTTTGTGTCTGAGTCATGTCTTTGCCGAGGGCGCGAATCTTTGTGAAAATGGCGCTGTGTGGGTCAGTGTGCCACGAGGCGCCAAGTTCTTTGGAATTTTGGCGCCCATGTGTCTTTGTGTTGCATGCAGGGGCGCCGATTTAGGGGGAAAATGGCGCTGGTGTTTTTGCCAGTGTCTAAGTGTGTCTTTGTTTTGGTCCCTAGGTGATAGTTTGGTCCTAGGTGTCTTTGTTTTTGGTCCCTAGGTGTTGTTTTGGTCCCTAGGTGACAGTTTGGTCCTAGGTGTGTTGTTTTGGTCCCTAGGTGTTGTTTTGGTCCCTAAGTGCTAATTTGGTCCTAAGTGGTGGTTTAGGTCCTTGAGTGAGGTTTTAGTCCTCTAGTGGAGTGTAGTCCTTGGGACATGATTGTGATGAGATAGTGAATGATGTTATTGATGATGCCATGGGGGCATGAGCCATGGGGGCTATAGCCATGAGGGCTAAAACTAAAAATTGACCATGAGATGAGAGTTGGTGTGAATGATGTATAAACTGTGATAATAATGATGTGTAAATTGAGCTTGTGGTGTGTTCATGGAGTCTCATGCATACATTCGGCTGCGGTCGCGACGTATAATTGTTGATGATGAGGCCATGGGGGCCATAGCCATGGGGGCTACTACTATTGATGATGATGCCATGGGGGCAAATGGTACCACATGCATGACTGCATTGCATACATTCTCATAAAAGGCATGTGTGTTGTTAGTTGATGATTATTAAGAATAATGCTATTGTATGACTGTATGTGTGTGATACTATGATTAAATATACTGCTTATTATATTCTTTATTATGTGGTTTGAGACTCACCCCTTTCTGTTGTTGTTTACCACAGGTAACCATGAGTGAAGGCTTGTCTCCTTCACTTTCCCGAGTCGGTCTGCTCTGATATGTAGCACCTAGGGGATGGGAATTAGTTTTAGTAGTTTTGTTGTTCACTGTTGAACAGTTACTTTGAGACTTGTTATGATTTTGCTGATGTTGTAGTTGTCTCTGAGATTGTATTTTATTTCCGCTGCGTGATGTTAAATTCTATTCCACGTGTTTTTCCTGGTGTTACGTATTAATCATTTATTATGAGTTGAACTGGTTGTTTGTGTATTTTGATGAGATAAGTGTAGCATCCCATTGGATGATTTCAATTAAAGAAATGAATTTTTATACTCTGATTTTGAATTAAATTGCTGGGTAGAAATGGGGTGTTACACTAAGCGCTATAGCGCCAAACGCTATAGCGTCGCTGTTAGTCTCAATAATAGGAACACTGACCATAGACCTGAAATGCCTAGTTAAACCCTTTGTCATGTCTGAAAGTTCCCATTTCTGTGTGGAAATGTTAATCTAGTCATTGTTTTGAAAAAGTTCTTGATTTCACCAAAAGAAAACCACTCTTTCCAAGGCTAAAGAGAAATCCAAATCTAGCTAGGAATTGAGATGAGTCAGAGATCACACACACACTATTGAGCAGTAATAAGCTTACATTACAAAAAACGGAACAGATTGCGGGGGTTTTTAAGTCGATTAGCGGGGGTTTTTAACCCCCGCAATGTAATCTGCGGGAGTTTTAAAAAACGCCGGAGTTTCAAGTGCCGCAATCTATCTGCGGGGGTTTTTTGAAAACGCTGGTATTGTGTCTTTTAACGGGGGTTTTACTGCGGGGGTTTTTAACCCCCACGATTAGTGGAGGTTTTTCTGAGGGGGTTATAAACCTCCTGAAATTGATTGATTTGTAGTTTTTTTGTGGAGATTTTTTATTGCGATATATTTCTTTTCCAATTTTAGAATTTCTTTTTTTCTTATTTAATTACCCAATTTTCATCATTAATAACTATACATACATCTTACATTACACTTACTAAGCTTACTCAAAAATTGAAAATTTCATTAAAAATATAACTGTGATAACATAAATGTAATGTGATCCAACTCAAAAACTTAATAAAAAGAAACAATTGTAGCTCAAATATCTATTGTCATACAGCTCAAAATCAAAATAGCATCATAAAAATCTTATACTAAACGATCCTAAAACCACTAAGTGTTGCTAGCACCGAATGATCCACTTGCATCCATTGGAGAATGAGGATCACTTGCACGCTCACTTGCCTGAAATAACAAAAGAAAAATTGACTCATTTCAAATATCAAAAACTAAAATAAAAAAGAACAAAATTGATACATTTCCAACTAATACATATTGCAATACATATTTAATTCTACCCATTGTAAGTTCCAACTAAATATATATAATGTTTGCATGTATATTATAAACACATGACCAAAGCACCCAAATTTTACCAAAAGCAATATGTTAGGTAAGCATGCATAAGCTTCTTTTGCTCTTCATTGCTAAGTTCCACTGACTTCACAGCTAGTCAAGAGCATTTGAAAATCTTTAGAGCACTTAAAATCTTCAATATCTGTGCCTATCTGGTTCCACAGATAACTAGAATGGGAAGGAAAAAAAGGGACATCAATGTTTCCAGTATCTACTATTTAATATGCTAACCTTTCCAATTGATTGATGATCACCAAAGAAATTCAAATAATCATCCTAAAATAATAGATGCAAACTGTATGGATATAGATGAAATATAACAAAAGCATCTTAATGTTAGTTCATGATAATTGAAACAAAAACATCTGTGCAACACTTGACCGGACATGCAACAGATAATTATAATAGGAATACTATTACTAACCTTTTCACATTCAAAAGTGGAGGTTAAATCGATATTTTTTTACGTGTGTGCGAAGATCAAACCAACTTGAGTGCGGAAAAAATCAACCACATGTTTTGAATATTGCACATTTGCACATCAAGGGATTATATGTATGGGGAAAAATTAGTAAATAAGCTCCAAAAATAAAGCCACGTCCTAGAAAGAAAACAATAACATATCCCAAATTATAGAGTAAGTGTTCAAAAAACCAAAAGCTTAGCAATGAGAAAGAAACTGGATTAGTAATCGACCCATCTCTGCGTCATCATCCTCGCATCATCAAATGTATAACACAGACAAATATAAGGATCGCAACAAACCCAACTTAGCAAGAAAGATGACTCGGTTGTCTAAGCATATTGCATCAATCACAATCTTAATTCACGGCTACAAAAGAAAAGCAATAACATCACCACCCACCATATCTTCATTAAGAAATTATACTGCTTCAATAGCAAACAACATCACAATCAAAACTAACACGGATCATAAGTATACAAACTCGAAAACCCAAACACTTTCGCAGAAACACTAGATTAACAGAGAATCGAAATCGAATCAATAAAAGAGAGAAAAGCATTGCCGAACAAGATGAGAAAAATAGTAAACACTAGAAATGGATACACGAGTAAGATGTCACGCTAAAACCCAAAACCAACTCTTTTTGTGTGAAGCTAATCCTCCAAGAAACTCCTTAATTGCTTGTTCTGAAATTCGAGAGGAGAAATCGCTTAATCGGCGTCAACCCCTAATTTAGAAACTCTAAACTCACAAAAGGAACTAATCAAGGAATATGAAACTAGAAATGAAAACTCAGTATCAAATGAATTCAGAATCATTGAAGAATTCACAGTCGAGAGAGAGAGAGGCGAACTAGAAATCATTGAGGGAAAGGGTGAGGGAAAGCGTTCGATTGGATTTCTGAGGGATATAACAAGGTCTGATACCATACATCACACTTCCAAAACTTCATCAAAGATCAAAAACAAAATCATTTGATAAGAGACAGCGATAGCAATAAGAGATGGCAACGACGATAAGAGACGAAACGACGATAAGAGAGGACATACGACAATAAGAGACGGCAACTAGATGAGATAAATTTATATCAATGCAAATAAACAAACACCATAAATCTCATAATAATAGAAAAACAGAATCAGAACAAACAAGGAAAGCAACCCTTACCTTAAAATATACGATGCACGCACTTCTGAAGAAAGAGTAGCAGAGACGAAATCGAAGAGTTGAAGACCCACACGACTATGAGGAGATGCAACGACAGATGCACACGTAGAGGGCTTTCACGAAAGGGTTTTAGTTTCGCAAGATAGAGGGAAAGAAGAAAGGAATTTCACGAAGGGGCTTTCATCTTGCGAGAGAGAGGAAGGGTTCACGTTGGGTTCATCTTGCGAGAGAGAGGAAGGGTTTTAGTTTCGCAAGATAGAGGGAAAAAAGAAAGGAATTTCATGAAGGGGGTTTCATCTTGTGAGAGAGAGAAAGGGTTCATCTTGGGTTCATGTCATCATTAGAGATTCAAAGCAACAATCTCTCACACTCTCTCACAAAAACAGTGGAAAGGGAAGAAGAAAGGGTTTCAATTGTGAGACAGAGGAAGGGTTTCAGATTGAAAGTGTGACCGAGAAGAGTCGGGGGATATTGTGGGTTTTTTTCTTCAATCTGCGGGGGTTTTTTTTAACCTCTTCAAATTGAACTAAAACTTTTGACCGAAAGATCCCAAGAGTGTATTTTTAACATTATTTTGAGGAGGTTTTAAAACCTCCGTTAAATAACCCCCGCTATTTGATCCGTTTTTTGTAGTGTTAGACGTTATTGAAATGCATTGGTGTGTATGTGTGAGTGTGAATCGGAAAGGATAGCCCCTTGAGAATGTTTTTGGCCGAATGTTCATTGGAAATGCCGAATTGATCATGTGTTGTGTGTTGAACATATATGTTGTAGTTTGTCTTAGTTAAGTGTCATTACTTGAGGACAAGCAATGGTTTAAGTTTGGGGGTGTGATAACTCATATTTATATGAGTTATTTATGCCTTTATCCATGTAAATCAAGTGAGTTCTCAAGTAATATTAGTATCTTATGTTTCTATTTAGTATAGTTGTAGGAAAAGAAGGGTTAGAAACTGTTTTGTATGAATTCGGCACATCTGGTGCCCTTTTTAGCAATTTAATGTGTTTTGTGAGTGCTGCAGTGAAATAGCGCTATAGCGTCTAACGCTATAGCGGCAAGAGGGCAACTCGGCATGAGGGCAGGTAGGCTAGGACCTCGGCAAGAGGGGAGCTCGGCCTGGAAGCGGTCGGCTAAGTCTCTAAAGCAGAAGTGTGCTTTTGGCGCCAAGCTCTTCACTCAAAACTTCGTTTACTGTGCCACTGTGTTGACTGTCGCAACCGGATTTTCATGGATATTATAGGACAGATGGCGTTGTGTGAATGGGACGCTAGCCTCAGTTGGTGCGACAGCCATACCTCCTTTTTGCGCTAACTCCGGAAACTTCAATTGCTCGTCCTTCTTCTTCTCTACAAAACAGACATTGCGCATTCATATTCAGGGACACCGAGAGTTTTAGCGAGATATTTTCTTCATTGTAAAATCACTTTTAAGCTTCGTTTTGTTTGTAATTTTTTGTTTAGTATTTTGCTTCGGTGTGAACTCGGCGTTTAGCATCATCTCGTTGGATGAAGTGTAAGCTTCAGTGCATATCTTTTGCCACCGTTTCTTCCCATTCTGTCCTAGGTAATATGAGCGTTCTACCTTGTATTACTGTTATGATGCTGAACATGAGCTAAACACTTTGAGTTGGATTGCTCGGATCTTTGTAATGAACCGATAGTATTGTATTTATATTGTTGCATGCTTTGCGTTTCAATCTTTGTGTTATACTTCTTTCAAACTTGTTTTAGAAATGATCAGCTAAAATGGGTATATCCGTGGGTACAGACATAGTCCATGGATCGACTTCAAAGATTGATATGAACGAAAGTCTATTTAAAGACATTTAAATAGATTTTGCTCCCTCTAGACATAGAAATGCAATAGTTCATAGAGCAAGGGCTGTGGGTTCTGTATTATACAGGGGTGAACTTATTTAGAACCTAGACATAGGCATCTTGTAACGAAACCCTGGCGTTAGTGATTCGAAAGGCACAAAAATCATTTGCAATAATGGTTGACGCTATAGCGTGTAACGTTATAGCACTGTACTAATCGAGAATTTACTTAGAAAGAGCAATCCGACTTGTTTCTCTTATTTCTCACAACCAATCTCTTACTGTTTTCTTAAAACCATCACTTTTTACTGATAACTTGCTACCAAAAACATTTGCTACTCGGTTCACTGAGAGCTAGTATCGCTTAAACTTTAAAATTAATACCAATCCCTGTGGAGACGAACTCTACTTACTAGTATATTACTTGTTGCGATGTGTACACTTGCACAACTCTTTTTCACAAGACAACAATAATATGGGGCCCACATCAAGATCCTATGGCCACACCTCCTGGATATGTGGGCCCACATCAGCATCCTATGGGCCCACCTATGCAACATCCTGGGTATATGAGTTCACAATTTGGCCTATCAATGCTTACACCTGAGGTCCATCCTCAGCCTGTACGGGATGATGCTGACCCTGATGGTGGTGATATTGACGCTGTGGTGGTGATATTGACGACGAATCATCACAGGAAGAGGTTGTTGTCGACCCTGTCAGTACAAGAATGACGTCGCAAAGTCATCGAGCCCTGTGTGGCGATGTGTAAGTATTATTTTTCCTTTTACTTAATTTAAATTCATGATTTGATGCATATATATATATATATATATATATATATATATATATATATATATATATATATATATATATATGTGCTTGTTAATTTTGCAACAATTTCAATATGCGAGTTTCTTAAATCGAACAACTTTGTTCTACAAGCGGTCACTCAGTGATTAAGAAATATTATTTGACAGAGTTTCGTGAAAAGTTGACATCCATCTCTCGAGGGATGTGGAGAAGGAGTGTTTGAGTGTTCTCGGTAAGTATTAATTATGTCATTTCTTATGTTGTTGATTTTAATTTATTGTTTAATGGTTAATATATTCACTAATATGTGTTTTGTTTTTGTTTAATATAGACCATAGTGGCTTGGAAACCTGAAGATGAGGAGGAGGTCAAGAGGGTTTTTTGGATTAGAATGTCCAAGCAATTATCGACCGGTGTTACAATTTGAGAGCCAAAAATGAATGCCCAAAGTATATGAGTGAAGATGTTTGGAAACAATACAAGGCCGAATGGGAAAAGACACATGGAAAGGGAAAGCTGAAAAAAGCCAAGCGAGATAGGGCATCGAGAAAAGGTGGCTCGCTTCACTACCTTGGCTCAAATCAACCTGCCTTATCATGCTAATAGACTGGTAAGCTATTTTAAAATTTTGTTTTACTTTTTAGTTTACATATAAATTGATATTTGTTTCATTTTTACAGTCTAGGAAGGTGGTCGCCTCTCTCACTATTCCCGAGTGCATAGAGCCACTCATTTGAGGAAGGATAACAACCGGTTTGTTGACGAGCGCTAAAATGACTCGAGTAATTATGCAACTTGATTTCTATTGTATTTAGTTCTTTTCTTAATTAATGGAGACCTAATTATCATTATGTTTTGTGGTTATGCAATGTAGGAGAAACATGCCGAGTTGATGTTTGAGCCTACTCGGAGAGCTGAACCACGACTCACTTGGTCCACTTTCCCCGAGATGATGGCTTTGGCAAACAAAAAGCGGGAAGAAGCGATGAAGCAAGTCAAATAAAAATCGATCAGATGATGCGGGGCCTTGGCGAGACTTGTGAAATTTGGTCGATCACTATGACACGTGTCTAGTAGTTACGATGCTTCATCACCGAGAGACAAAGCAGACTCAGCGCAGCAGTAGAGCATTTGATGGTGAAAGCGGCGAGAGGAAGGATCAAACTATTGCAGAGATGCAAGCAAACCAGTTGAGGATGCAACGTGAGCAGGAGAGGTTGTTCGCTCTCTTTAATAGCTTGAGGCCACATCAGTCGTCTGATCAAACAGAGTCTGATCATCCTGATCATCCCTCTTCCCCCTATTGATTGGGATTATGTTATGGTTGTCCATTTGGATTATGTTGTTGTTTTCGGTTTGGATTATTTAGATTATGTACATTTTAGATTTGATTATGGATTTTATTTGAGTATTTTAGAAATATGAAGTTGCATATTTATGATAAGCAAAAAAGTAGGAATTTTAAAAAAAAAAAAAAAAAAAAAAAAAAAAAAAAACTTAAAAAATCCCTCGCTAATCATCACAAAATCCCTCGCTAATAGCATAAACAAATCCCTCGCTAATTCCCTCGCTAATTCCCTCGCTAATTTCCATCGCTAATTCCCTCGCTAAATTTAGCGAGGGATTTAGATACTCGCTAATTCCCTCGCTAAAGTACATTAGCGAGGGATTTTTGTGCTTTAGCGAGGGAATCCTGCGTCGCTAAATCACATTTTTTTGTAGTGAATCTTACAATACATGGCCACATTTTTCACTAAAAGTTCAAGGGCAGGGCTTTTGTTTGTACAAGGGATTATGGAACATGACATTAAGAAAGTTCAACAAACCAGAGTTGAAACAAAACAACAAATTATGGATCCAAAATTTCAATCTAATTCAAGTTGAACTCGTTGGTGTCAAGACCTACTTTCGAAATAGAAACTATACGATTCAAATTAATTGACCAATAGAGAGTGAAATCGGTTTTCTAATTGCTATGCACATGTATTAGTAAAGAAAGTTAACATAGAAGATTTGACAAGTACACTCAGTCCTTTTATACTAAGCAGTAAATCACATCAACATACACGGAATACAAAATTAAATACATTTGAGTGAAAACCTCATAAATTTTCCCCCAATAATTAGATCGACCGTTTACACATCGGGTATTAATATGAAATAATCTATTTACCATGCTTTGAGTACTAAGGGTTAGAATAGATTAGAAAGTTCTATTTAATGAATCAAAAACACAATTAGAGATTTGTTTTTTAGTGCAGATCCTTTCATTAGCTTTGCAACTCATCTTAGAACATCTAAATCGGAGTTCTGGATCAAAAGTTACAAATAAAACAAGTTTGAAGGCTCCCGGGAAGTTTCTGCAAAACCAAAACTAACACGGGTGTCAGTGTTTAGAAACACGACCCGTGTTGGCTTAACAGTGGTCCAAAATACCGTTATTATCTTTAAATCATTCCCAAGAACTCTCAATCTATAAATCACTATAAATCACTCAATTGCAACCCAATCAAACATCAATTTGGCTAAAAGACAATTACACACCAACATTCATTTTCACACCAAAACGTCATCATAGTGAACTCAATGACTGTCTATTAAGTCAAACATGCATACCAACACTCCTTTCAGCATTCACATTAGAGTCTAATCTTCAAAATCATTTAACTCATGAAAGATTAAAGATGCTAAAAAGGGGTGTGATAGGAACTCAGAAGTGGTTCATGAGTGCACCAAAAAGGGAAAAAAAATAAACAATTAATGGAGAAAACCATTTGGTGTTTTTTAAAAAGTGGTTCTTATCTCTAGTGTACAGTTGATGTTTGGGTTAGGGGGCTGAGACGCAAAAATAAATAAATATATGCATTTCCCCTCCTAATAAGAAACTATTTTGACCACCCCTCCCCCGGGATCAATTTCAAAGTTTGCACAACTCCTAAGTAAAGTGAAGTTGTTTCATTTTAGCTCAATTTTTATGAGTAAATGATTCTCTAGTGACTTATTGAAAGAGGTGTATTTTTTTGGTCTACTAGAAGAAGTGGCAAATAAACACCACACACGCACACTATCACTGCTCACTCTCGGAATCGAACTCGAGAGCCTACGTCTTCATGTCGTTGAAATTGGTTAGGTCATTATTAAAGATTTCAAAACATGAAATCAAGTAAAAGGACAATTTTATGAAGTGTGTAATTTATTTGATTAATTGTATTAAAATTCTATTTTAATGGTGCTTTAACAATTAGTGCATGATTATAAAAACTTTTGCACTCCCATACTTTGTATCAATGATATTAAAACCGACCCAGTTAGGTTATCGGGTTTCTAGGTCATTGGGTTAATGGTCGAACCGAGGGGTCACGGATTGACCCGCATGACCCATAACCCTAGTAAAATGTGATAAAATAGGCATACTGTGTATAAATTCACACATCACTGAGCTTTGAAATTTTCTATCATACCTTAAAAGATGTCCAAAAACCCTCAAACAATATTAACATGATTACACTCACTACTCATTCATCAAATTCAAATCCATAAACATAACATAAGATATATTTGTATGGTTGAAATGCAAAGGCGTGTGCTGGTCAAACCGAGTCACGGGAAGGATGGGTCACCGGTAACCATAAAATCGATCGGGTCTCACGGGTCATTTGCATGGCGATCCAAATAGCAACCCGAACCGACCTTGGCACCGGTCACGGTCAAACCGGGTTTAATAACAATGCTTTGTATCCTACGTCGACCTTTAATTATGGATGTTAACTCTCTCGCTTCTAACATCCAAAGCACGAAATGCATCATCGATTTCAAATCAATTGATTTTCAAAGTTTATTACTAATCAAATACTATATAGTATTTAATATTTAACTACTTTAAACCCTTTTTATCATTTGAATCAACAAACACTATTGATATTCTTTAATTAAATTGAGTTAAAGTTTCAACAATTTTGACTGGCAATAAGGCAAAACATGCAATAGAGAATAGATAAAAGTCAGTCTAAATATTCATAATATATCATGTCTTCATTTTCTTGTAATGAAGCTTAATTATTTATAAAACATAATTATTCCAACTAGAAGAAAATCTCTAAGTTCCAGGGCTACAACAGCATTCATTGTCAGGGAGGCATTTCCCACCTTTCGGAAAGCCTTTCTCTACGCATTCTGCATAACAAGTTACAAAAACTCTCGTACACGGGTAATTGCCAATACGAACGCAATGCACTGTTACCACGTTTCTGCATTCAACATTCCTTATACCTAATTTGAAGAGTAATATATATTAGTGTAAATAATATGCATATATAAGAGAAATAATACATGGAAGACAAAATGTTAAAATTGTTTTGCTAATTATATCTACAAACCTGCTGAGAATATCAGAACTGCAATCATGAAAGTCGTCATAAACTTTTGTGTGCAAGTCATATTTTTCTGTAGCTTCTCCTTCTTCAAAATTATCCTAATCCTTAGTATAATCTATTTATCTATAATACATTCACGAATGTACTATTTGCTGAGTCACTAATGAAAAAACAATCTGATTGGTCCAACTATCATAAAATAATCCTATGTATACTAACATGTCAGCTAATCTATATATAATTCGAAATTCAAATTAAAAAAACATAACGTAATAACAAAATTGAATGTCATAATTGAAAAAATGAATTAATATGGTATTTTATTGAAAAAAACTTAACGTCAATATTGAAAAAAACATTTCCTAACTGTCATAATTCTATTTAATCAATGCCATTAACTATGTGTCGCTGACCATGACTATTTTAAATAAAAATAATTCAAAAAGAAATTTATGGAAATAAATTCTAAAACTTCCATATCTAATTTATTTGCATTTAATCTGATTAAATACGTCAATTTTTAAAAATGGAAACAATTTATTTGCACTTAATCTGATTTCAAATCCCCATTCTTTTGATAGTTTGAATTCTCCATTAACATTTTATGTGTTGTGGCTTTTGGGTTTAAAGATTGGAATTTGTTGCTACTAGGATGGGGCATGACATGACCGAGTAACGTTTTTTCTCTTAAAGATTGAAATTTGTTGCAACTTCATGTGGTTAAGGCTTAAGGTTTAATTTCTATTTGTCTTTATTCTCCAATTATTTGTTTCAAAGACCGATTATGTATTCTAAGCTATCTTTTAGTTCATGTTTGAGTCTAAGTGGATGTTTATGTATTCTAAAAAAATTGAAATAAAAATAATGGGTTTCTTTTTAAAATTTGGGTAGTGATTTGCATATGTTATTATATTTTTCTTACTTGATGATGAGTTTTAAATATGCAGATGTTATTCTATTTTTCATACTTGATGATGCGTTTTAGATATTTAACATTCTTTTTCGTTTGTGTGTTGTATTTAATGAATAATCGGCAATTGAAGTAGATGAGTTCAAAATCTGAGGCTTTTATCATTGAGGAGATGGATGTGCACAAAGTTGTTGAAAGATTTTTGGAAATGTCATTTTATGTGGGTCTATCGACACAAATTGTATAAGCAATTGTATCTTGCTAATAATATTCTTATTTTTCGTTTAATTTGAATGCAGAACAATCATTCTCGATGACACCAACCAATACCTTCATGAAATGGAAGTAACCCCATTAAGAAGCAGTACCAAAAATTCATCAAGTTTGGAAGTTAGGGCAATGAACCCTCCAAAATTGCCTAAGATGAACCGTTGATTAAAAAATAATCATGAAATTCACTTTGACTGCAAGAAGTAATTAGGTTACATGGCTATGATAAGAGACTGTAAGTACTTTATACATCTATGTTGTTTTTGTGCAATGATAACAAGCAACACATTTTTGTCCCAAAGGCTCAGTTGACAAGCTAAGGGACATGAAGAAGTTGCAAAACTGCAAGAAGGAGGTCCCGGGTTCAAATCCCCGGATACTAATATTCCCCCATCCGCACTAACATTTGCCTATAAAAAAAAACAAGCAACACATTTTTTCATTGAGATTTGGTTTCTAAATAATTTTATTAAAAAGTTTGACTTCTAACTTGGCTAAGCTCTAACATCAAGATTCTTAAAAGTTTAAAATCGATATCATTTTATTAATTTGAGGCTTTCACCATATATTGTCCCTTGAATTGAGGGTCTCTTGATTTATTGATTTTAGAGCTAAAATTTTTCATCTCACCAATTTCCGTCTTTCATGTTTTTTGTTTCCTCCAATTACTTATCTCGACTCTTTTCCTGATTTTCATTAATAATGTACAATGTGAAATAGCATTTTCCATCATCTTTAATTATGTCACGTTTTCACGAAAGTTTTAGCACAACTTTGGAGCAATCTTCGGTTATGTTAAACTTATCGTTAACTGTGAAAGGGCTTTATATGATTCTTTACTCTTCTCATCATGCAGATTGCACAAAATTAAAGATGATTGAAACCATGCTTTCTTTTGTTGTCGGATTACTCCCAGTTGAATGCTATATGTTTGATACCTCGTGCATCCATTTGGACACTAATAATCTCATCAAGGGGTCGGACCTGCGTCTACTATGTCCACTCACTCACCTTACCTCTACTATAATTATTTAAACATTTAGAAGATTTGTACATCATAACTTTTCCATTTGGTTTTGATAGATGGCTTATGTATTTTTTTTGTCCACTCACTCACTTTTATGTTTTTACATATATATGATATTTTTTAATATCAAAATCAAAATATAAAAAGAAGACAATATTTTAACTTTCTATTAAAATATTAAACTATGATTTTTTAGTCATACTTTTATTATTTTCTTCAGACTTATTATATTTTAATTTGTATTGTCGACAAATTTTAATGACTTTTTTGTGTCCACACAGGGACTGCGGTGATCCGTGGGGACAAGGACAGAGGAAATTCCGGAAGGCGGGGACAGAGAGTGGAGGAGTATAATCCCTGTCCTTGCCCCATCCCATTGTCATCCCTAAGTCCAATGCCAATTGCAAAAAAAAAAAACTAGCTACATAATATATTATATTTAATACATAATTTTACTTTTACTACATAAATAAATATAAGTATGTCAATGTACGTATAGATATTAATGTTGGACAACCAAAAATATGTATTCAGTATGACATATATAACTTACATGAGTTAGATCCAAAGTTGTTAGAGACATCTATGATTCTTGACATTACGTTGTGAATTGTAAATATTAAAATACCAAAATATTTAAATTGTAATTCGATTCTATAAAACACGTTTTGTTAATCGAACATATTAATATGAGAAACTCGATTAGATTTTTAACAATTAGTATATATCATATGATACTTAACAATTAGAAAATTGAATAATATATTGTATACCCGTGCATGCATCGCACGGGTCATACACACTAGTATTTATATAATTCAAAGTCAAAATTTTCTTTTTTAACATCTTTTTGACTGCTTTTATTAACATTAATTTTTGCTACTTTGCTATTTTATGTAATACTCTCCTCGGTCAACTTTATAAGAAAAATTCACTTTTCGAGTTCATTCAATAACTGATTTATCTTGTTATATAACTAGATACATCATTTACACACGAGGTGCTAGCTCAGTGGTAAGAGCTAGCATTATATTCTCAAGGTGCTGAGTTCAAATCCCCTCGGAGACAGTTGTAAAGTGGTCATTAGTGCCACTTTGATTAATAAAATTTTTCCATTTTTCTCTTATAATGTTGACTGGAGGTAATATAAATAAATTATTCAAAGTCAAAATTTTCCTTTGTAACATCATTTTGACCTCTTTTATTAAGTTTTTTAGGCTTAAATATCATTTTGCTCCCTGCAAAATGAGCGAAAATTCATTTTAGTCCCTGCAAAAATATATTTTTTAAAAACGATCCCTACAAAATGTTTTTTTAATTCATTTTGGTCCCTACCTTGAATTTTAAGCTGATTCGGCACATTTTAACACAGCTGGCAATATTGACGTGGATGTTTTAGCGCACATGAACTGCCATGTGACTTAAAACAAATGTTAAACTCCTATTATGCCCTAAATTGAAGTTATCTCAAATTGAAGTTGGGTGGCTATAATAGAAATTTAACTTTTGTTTTAAGTGACGTGACAATCCACGGGTGCTAAAATATTCACCTCAATGTTGCCAAGTGTGTTAAAATGTGTGAAGTCAGTTTAAAAATCAAGGTAGGGACCAAAATAAATTAATCCCTATTTATAATAAGTGGATCGACTTTTAGAGGCATTTTTGGTGGGAAATTTTTTTTCCACCATTTACCAATATACTCCTCATTTTGTGCCCCACTGTTTACCAATATATCCCCACTCTATATTTTTGGACTGACATACCCCTGACAATTTTTTTTTTTGTCCAACACTTTTTTTTTATTATCAAAATATACCTCTCATTTTGTACCCCACTGTTTACCAATGTACCCCCAATCTATATTTTTGGACCGACATACCCACGACAATTTTTTTGTCCAACACTTTTTTTATTTTTGGACCGACATACCCTAACAATTTTTTTGGTCCAACACTTTTTTTTATCCACTTTTGGTGGGAAAATTTTATTCCCACCATTTACCAATATACCCCTCATTTTGTACCCCACTCCAATATACCCCCACTCTATATTTTTGGACCGACATACCCCTGACAAATTTTTTTTTTTTGTCCGACACTCTTTTTTTTTTATCCACTTTTGGTGGGAAAATTTTATTCCCACCATTTACCAATATACCCCTCATTTGTACCCCACTCTATATTTTTGGACCGACTTACCCCACTCTATATTTTGTACCCCACCATTTACCAATATACCCCTCATTTTGTACCTCACTATTTACCAATATACCTCCACTCTATATTTTTGGATCAACATACCCCTGACAATTTTTTTTTCCAAGACTTTTTTTAATTATCAAAATGTACCCCTCATTTTGTACCCCACTGTTTACCAATATACCCCCCTCTATATTTTTGGACCGACATTGTTGCCTCATCCCACCAAGGGCTATTAGTTGCCTCTTCGTCTTATATATGTGTTGCGTATTTTTATACCCTCCTTATAAAATGTTGATGTTTTTTCAAACTACATTTGTAGGCACATTAATCACCTCCCCACACCCGTGCCTACGCACGGGGCGGCGTAAATAATTTGTTAGCCATATAAATTAATAATTTGTTACTCTGATCTATGTTATATATTTTGCCCTCTTACACTAAGTTCTCCAATATGTGTAGGCCTAGAATGTTATTTGTTACAAGCTATGGCCTATAATATATGAAGATAAATATGACTTACTATTTTTGAAGCTTCTGGGAGAAAATCGTATCTAGATAAATACGATGCAAAATGTCTTTGAAAATCGTATCTATCTCCTGGAAGGTAAATACGATGAGATTTAAAATATTTACGTCAAATCATATGTAAGTGAGAAATGGTCAATATTCAGTAAATTTGTAATTATTTAGGGTATTTTAGTCTTTTCACCGTATGCGTGGGGGTATGGAGTCAAATGGCGGGCACCAAAAAATCCTTTATTTTTATGAGAATGGTTGAGGCCATATAACATAACCGTTGGTTAGTTAATATCTATAAGAAAATTTTACAGACCATGTTTTTAACCAATAGTACACACATCCATTTTTGTGAACTATATTGTCATCATTATTGTTAAAGAGTTTTTTTATCAACGTTTTTATGAATTAAGTTTCTCACATTCAAAATCACCACCCCGTTACGTGACGTATCTTGAAATATATCATATATAAACACAACCATGTTAACATAAAAATTCCTAGTACCGTTAGCATCAACCACCAAAAGGGGGGTCTCAAATCCATTGGGAGATTCCTACAAATAATCAAAGCAGAATCACTCCTAGCTCCCATCTTTGCAAAACAAATCCACAAAAAAAGTTACCCTCACTATATGTATACTTAACATGCACCTCCCAACCACGCTTCAATAAGTCACGTAACAAAGAAATTTCATTGCCATATAGGTGAAAAG
Organism: Oxytropis ochrocephala; assembly: GCA_020916435.1. Lineage (NCBI taxonomy): Eukaryota > Viridiplantae > Streptophyta > Magnoliopsida > Fabales > Fabaceae > Oxytropis > Oxytropis ochrocephala. The sequence continues at coordinate 100,943,635 of CM037092.1, forward strand.
TTATATTTTTCTGCTTAAGCAATCTATCGGTCTCCAATGAATCTGTGAACTGGATTTTTCGAAAACCCTCGTCCCAACACATGAATTAGACTATTAGAATATTTAAAAAGTTATTTTCTAAATATCTTAATAATTAGTTTAATTATCATGAATTATAGCAAAATAGTTTATACATATTTTAACATATTTTGTATTGATTAAATAAATCACACCATTAATTAAACATCTCTTTTTATGTCATTTTACATTTATCAACTAGTTCAACCGCTAATTTTACCAAACACTTCATTTACCATCAGCTATCCGCTATCAGCTAGCTTATCCGATATCCCCTATAAACTTATCCATTTTCCGCTTTATTCGCTATCCACTATTTTTTTCCAAACATAACCTAACATTATAAGAGCTTCCTTTACACACACACACACACACTATATATATATATATATATATGTATGATGTTAGGATCATTTTGAAAGAGGAGTAAAGTGACTGACTTGCACACAAAAGTTTATCATGTCGGTCAGGATTGTAGTGATGGGGAATCAACACATAAACGTAATAACAGAGCAATATGCAGCGGAAATAAATTTCCCAAATTTGCAAGAACCTATGAGGAGAAACAATGAATATGTGGTAGCAAATATAACGAGAATAAAAACACACAATGATTTTTAACATGGAAAACCCCTCAAAGAAAGGGGAAAAACCACAGGTTATCTAAACCAAAGAAATAGCTCCACCATGATAAAATAAGGGTACAAGAGAGTCTCAACAATAAGCACAAACCACAAAAATAAGCAACCAAAACAACAAAGCACAAAAGCTTACAAATTTAGAACAAGAAGATAAAAATACCCAAAACTGCAGCTTCAGTGCGAAGCCAACATCTCTCTCCTCAGACTTCATTTCGAAGATCAAATGGTGTAAGTGTAGAACTATGTCTCACGAACTTGCTGCCAAAAATGAAGATGATCCAACAGTTAACGAATCTGGAATCGCACTTTTACAATGACAGATTTGAGAAAAACGGGAATTGATTTCTCTCTTCTTTTCTCTATCTTTGGTGGTTGCTCTAGTCTGAAAATATCACTCTTCAACCCTAATTTAACCCTCTCCACTTATAACAAGTGAGAATCATGATGGGCTAAAATATTTGGGCCTTTATCCACATAGGAAGGGAGCCCAATACCCAACATATCTCCCCCTCAAAACTATGTGGAGGTGATCGCCAAACCGGCGATATCACAACAGATTTGGAACTTCCCCCTTGGCAATGCTTTAGTCATCATATCTGAACCATTATCATCAGTATGAACTTTAGCTAACTCCAACAACTTAGCATCCAAATCATAACGTATCTAGTGATACCTCACATCAATGTGTTTGGACCTATAATGAAAAGTCAGATTCTTACCAAGATGAATAGCACTTCGACTATCAATAAATAAGAAATATTTTTCCTGAACATAACCAAGCTCCTGGAAGAATTATTTCAACCATATCAACTATTTGCATGCTTCGGTAATGGAGATGAGCTCTGCCTCAGTAGTAGACAATGCTACACACTTTTGCAACCTAGATTGCCAAGCCATAGTCCCCCTGCAAACTTAATCATATACCACAAGTGGACTTCCCGGAATCAATATCGTCGACCATGTCCGAGTCTGAGAACCCCAACAAAGTAGGTTTGTCACCTCCAAAATAAAGCCTCGTACAAGTAGTACCACAAAGATACCTTAAAATCCATTTCACAACATTCCAATGCTCTCTACATGAAGTTGACAAAAATCTACGAACTGTACCAACAACATGCACAATATCTGGTATTGTACACACCATTGCATACATCAAACTACTCACAACAGACACATAAGGAACTCTTTCCATATGAATTTTATATTCTTCATTTGAAGGACTTGATTTAGAACTCAATTTAAAATGAGTAGCAAGAGGAGTGCTTACCGCCTTATATTTTTCCATCTGAAATCTCTCGCAACAACACTATTTGAATATAGTGCTCTTGTGATAGCCAATGTTTCTTCTCTTTTCTGTCAAGCATGATTCCTATACCAAGAATCTGTTTAACTGCTCCCATGTCTTTCATGGCAAAAGACTCGCCAATGACTTCTTTTCTTTAACACTCTCTCTCAAAATATTTTTCCTACAATAAGCATGTCATCAACATATAATAACAAGATAATGAAATCATCATTAGAAAATTTTCTAACAAAGACACAATGATCAGAAGTAGTCTTTTTATATCCTTTGTCACACATAACTGACTCAAACTTCTTGTACCATTGTCTTGGAGCCTGCTTCAAACCATATAGACTCTTCCCTAGTCTACACACATAGTATTCCTTGCCTTCAATAAGAAAACCATCAGGTTGTTTCATGTAAATCTCCTTCAAATCACCATGAAGGAAAGATGTTTTTACATCCATTTGCTCTACCTCTAAATCTAGAGTAGCCGCCAAACTCAACACGGTTCTAAGAGAGAAAATTTCATTAAAATCAATACCCTTTCTTTGACAGAAGCCCTTCACCATTAATCTGGCTTTATACCTTGGAGACTTAGAGTTACTCTCATGTTTCACTTCATAAATCCACCTATTTTCAAAGCCGTTTTACCTTTTGGCAACTTCACCAAATCATAAGTGTGATTATCATGCAATGACTTCATCCGTCATGCATTTCATCCAGTCACTTTTGACTTTCTTCACTCTCTAAGGCCTCTTGAAAATACTCAGGTTCCCCTTCATCAGTCACTATCACATACTCATTAGAATTATACCGTGTAGATGGTTTTCTTCCCCTATTAGACCTTCTAATTAAGTTGAGCTTGAGATGACTCAGAAGCATCACCAAGATTCTCATCTTCTGACATCTCATGTTTCTCATCATCATTATTAGCTGGAATATTCAATCAATCTTTAAGTTGTTGTTCATCAACACAATCATGATGCTCACCATTTTGAACATTACCATCAGCACTATCCAAATTCTGAATAGGCAACCAAACTGGATCAACATTTGACAAGTTTCCATCTTTCTTGGGTGTAGTCTTCTCCACCTTATCAATGTCTTCAATAGTTTGGTCTTCCATTAAAACAACATCACGACTTCTGAGAAGCATTTTCCCTATAGGATCATACAACCTATAACCAAATTCGTCTTGACCTTAACCAATGAAAATACATTCTTTTGACTTTGCATCCAACTTGGATCTTTCATCCTCTGAAACATGCATAAAAGCCTTACAACCAAAGACTCTCAAATGATCATAATTGACATTCTTCCCAAACCAAACTTTATCTGGAACCTCGCTATTCAAAGCAATAGTGGGACTGAGATTAGTAACATGCATTCACCGTGTCTGTACCCTCACCACAGTAGTGTTTGGGAAATGTAGCTTCCGAGAGCGTACACCTCACTCTCTCAACTAGTTTTTGATTCATGCTCTCTAGTAAACCATTTAACTGAAGAGTTTTAGGAGGAGTCTTTTGCCTTCCAAGTTTCAGTTGAAAAATATCGAAACACAATAACATAATTCTAATATGACGTACAATTAGCGTGTAAGACATTATTTAAAGCAGGCAATGTTCATAACAAGTGCATAAAAGATTAACAACAGCTTTGGTTGCGAATCTATTAGATGAGGCTGTGTTAATAATGTTGCAAAGGAATAAAGCACAGAAGTTATTTCATTTTTAGTTTATTTACCCATGTATTACTTGAACACCTATGACCAATCATATCATTATGAGAGAGATTAACATGAGTTATGTGCATAACTACTAAAGACATCATGGAATCGGTTATTTCCCACATTTCAAATCAGTTATTGGTCGATTCGTATTTCTCCGATTGTAAAAGTGAGACATTTTGAATCGGTTAAATAACCGACTCAAAATGTGCATTCAGAATCAGTAGTTTAAAAAACCGATGCTAAATGCTTTTCTAGACTTGCATTCCAAATTGTTTATTTAAACAACCGATTTTAAATGTATTAAAAAACAGACATTTAAAATCAGTTCTTTTAATAACCGATTTCTATTGTCCCTTTTTTAAATTTCTTTTTTTGTTTTAACTCATACCCATTAACCAATTATACTACAAAATGATTTCCATACAGCAACTCATAATAGCTCATAACTATACTAAACTTAAAAGTACTACAAACCCAAAATTCTACCAATTTATTAAATCAAAAGTTATACAAATTTCTTAAAAGTGCATGTTTCTTTCAATTCATAAAATATACTTCTATCAAACTTGTTAGCCAATCATCTTTGCTCATGAGGACTAGTAGGAGGAGTAATTTGATATGCACGAATCTTCATATAGAATTCTGCCCAAAGCTGACAAACCTATAAAATTTCCTTATCAGTTATCAAATAACTACAAATTTTTAGAGTTAAATACGAATGAATATGTTAAACGTAAAATATGCACTTTAATTAAAACTGTGATACCCCCTACCAATTATCTATGAAATTGGCGTCGTCATCGTATACTTCATCACAAAATGAAAATACCCACCGTGATACCAATTTTCTTGTCGTGCCACCCACACAAATGTAAACTTAGCTACATTTGGGTCAAAGTCATTGTAGTAAAATGCGCAACAAGACAGCAACAACTAGAGTACCTGCGAACACAGAACACGTTAGGAAAAATAACCGGAGGCGTCAGGTGACTTGTCCTGAAGAATTTATCCGCCTCTACAGCGCAAATTCCCGAGATACAACGGTCCGTCTCAATCACGATGCGATCGAGGTTTCGAACCGACAAGAATGAATATTTTTATTCGGACGGAGATGAACCCAGACTAATATTTCAAAGAGAGGAAGTGATTTTTCAGCCCATCTCAAACTCACGATATCTTTGTCTCTATCTTTTCTTAGTTCCAAAACTTTTTCCTTCATATAAATACAAAACCAACGTTCCAAAAGTATCAATTAGTAATGCATATAACTATGTATTAATAGAAGAAAAAAACGGAACAACTAATAAAACCTTTTTATCGTACATACGTTCCAAAATCAAGCAATTAAAGAATCTTTATACTGTTGAAACGTAACATAAACTTTGAAGCATAGTTAATGGCTTTTTATTACTTTAATATATATTATAATGATAAAACAAAACCATATGTATCATTTAAAATGATGATAAACCAAATTGAACCAAGACATGAATAATACTAACGTTTCAAAAAGCTAATAATTAAGTATCCATTTATATATAGAAACGTAAACTCATATATATAATATGATGATAAAACAAAAATATATTATATTATTTTAATATAATTTATTCCCACTTTTGAAATATCTATTAAAATTACAACAATCCCCCACATATTTCAAAAGTTGGGTAAGAAATAAATAAAAGAAGTTTCCTGGGTTAACATCGTAGATGTAATGCATCGGATCTGTATAGCAAGCTATGGAACCAGTCCTAAATGATAAAACTTAACATACAAAGAATTGGTTTAGCAAGCTATGGAACCCAAGACACATATTATATGTTAGAGGTTTTACTATCACATTACACCCCACAATTCTTGCTTTGTTTTTACGCGGTGGTGCGCTACTAGGCCGTGCGCGTGCTCGGTATTCATGAGTGCTCTAGAGACCTCGCCAGGATCTCATGCAAGCTGCCCCACTTGACACTCATATAGGTGATTTCATCAAGTGTATACTGCAAGTCATACACCACCCATAAGGGCTATGAAAATCATTAAAAGCTCTAAGCTTAACCTTTTAACCCTGCAGACTAGCACTATCACAATAAAATCATAACACCATAGGAAGGGACAATAATAAAATTAATTACGTGAATTAATTTTTCAGTGCTAGCAAATATCAAGAAGTGACTTGTTTTTACCACATTGAACCTTATTCATGGGATCTCCAATCACAAAGGTTGGGTTACCATCACTTCTTAATTTAAATTGGCTTAAGTCCCATTCCCCTCGATGTTTCACATATTAGTTTCTTCCCTAGGGTTTTGTCAGAGAATCGGCCAAATTCACTTCTGACTTCACATAATCGATCGATATCATTCCATATTTTTGCAATTGTTTGACAACATTATGTCTCAATTGCACATGTCTATTTTTGCCATTATAGGTCTTATTTTTTGCAACGGCTATTGTCGACTGACTATCACACTGTATTGAGTAATAAACTCAATCTCAAACATCTTTGAGCAATAACCTTAAACTCTATAAGGTAATTATACAAGTCTACTTAGATAATTTCTAAGTGACAACCATTCATAAATAAAGCCACTTATAGATTTATTCTGATGTGAATAAAACTTGGCTATCATCATAGTATCATGGATATTCACTATATATAGTAATATACCCAATGATGCCTCTATAGATAATTGTATATAAATGCTTGGATAATTCCAAGCCACATCACTTTCAAAACATACTTATACGTGCAGGTCTGCTTAGATAATTTCTAAGCGACAACAATTCCATAAAATATTTATAGAATTTCACAAGTATGTTAATGATGTCTCATACATTCAAATATAGTCCAAAATTACGAGAAATATGATATTTCTTCGCAATCATTCAAAATATTAGACTCATACATTCAAATATCTCAAAATATGGATATCACATATATCCAAAACAAAATTATCATATGTGATAATTATCAATGTCATTTTTGAATCTAAAGGATTGTTAGATTCAATCACGTTGAACAAATCAATAAGTGATGTCATTTTCTATTTTATAGAGAATCAAAATTTTCTTGCTCAACTTCAAAAATTCAGAAACTTTTATAGAAAATCAATTACATATCCAATGTATGCCTCTAATTTTGTTTCATTTTTAGTCGTCATCAAAGAGACCAAAAAATTCAGAACAATATAAAAGTTCTTAAAAGCACACAACTTGTTCAGATAATCATGTATAAACATGAAAAAGTTCATAGACTATTTTGAAATATTAACAAAATATTTCTAACACATTAAGGACAAAAAATGATGCATATACTTTTCATATAATCCTTTCTTAAGTTGTTTTATCATTTTCAAATGAAAACATAACAACTTGTAATTTCCAACAATATCACAATCAGGAACCACTTATTAGCATACCAAAGCTTCACAACAACTTCATGATAATCATAGAAATATTTTTTCCAAATATTTCACTCGTAAAAATATATCATATAATTGTATACAACCAAAAGCATACAATCACATCGCTTTAAAATCAATATGAGTAAATATTTTTAGTTCATGGTACTTACTTGGACTCCAAGCTTATCTCTCTCGATCACAACTCATATTCGCGATATCAAGGAAGCTAACACAAATATTGTGGGGTTCAAAAATTATTACAAACCAAGATGAGGAAGATAATGCACCAAGAGGTAAATATCTAATTTCTTCTATCCTCCAATGGGCTTGACTAGGTAGCATAGGTTGTTGTTGTTGGTTGCGTCGACCATAGAGTAAATTCTTGATTGTAGTAAAATGCGCAACAAGACAAAGAACAACTAGAGTACTGCGAACACGTAACACGTTAGGAAAAATAACCGGAGGCGTCTGGTGACTTGTCCTGAAGAATTTATCCGCCTCTACAGCGCAAATTCCCCGAGATACAACCGGTCCGTCTCAATCACAGTAGCGATCGAGGTTTCCGAACTGACAAGAATGAATATTTTTATTCGGACAGGAGATGAACCCAGGACTAATATTTCAAAGAGAGGAAGTGATTTTTCAGCCCATCTCAAACTCACGCATACTGTCTCTATCTTTTCTTAGTTCCAAAACTTTTTCCTTCATATAAATACAAAACCAACGTTCCAAAAGTATCAATTAGTAATGCATATAACTATGTATTAATAGAAGAAAAAAACGGAACAACTAATAAAACCTTTTTATCGTACATACGTTCCAAAATCAAGCAATTAAAGAATCTTTATACTGTTGAAACGTAACATAAACTTTGAAGCATAGTTAATGGCTTTTTATTACTTTAATATATATTATAATGATAAAACAAAACCATATGTATCATTTAAAATGATGATAAACCAAATTGAACCAAGACATGAATAATACTAACGTTTCAAAAAGCTAATAATTAAGTATCCATTTATATATAGAAACGTAAACTCATATATATAATATGATGATAAAACAAAAATATATTATATTTACTTTAATATAATTTATTCCCACTTTTGAAATATCTATTAAAATTACAACAGTCATATAAACAATAAATAAACATTATTGTACAGAAAAGAACTACAGAAGCATATTGCAAACTATAGTCATGTTCCACCACCTTATGTGGTTTTTTCTGGTTACAATTGTAGCCAGCGAAGATATCCATTTCACTTATAATGGATTTCAAGAAGCTCAGTTTTAAAAATAACAAAAAATATGGGCTTCAGATCCACTGGCGTTGACAAAAATTATCAAAAATGAAAGGTGCACTAGCTAATTCCTATAACATTGTACAGATTGGAAACTGATACCCACCTCATTGCCGTGCGTATCACTTGGCATATAAAAATTGCCCTTGAAGTAGTGGTTTATGGTGGTCGAAGTGGTGGCGGCGATGGTTGAAGTGGTGGTTGGTGTGCTGCTTCGGGTGGTAGTCGTCGACCATAATCGGTGACGTATTAGTTTCAAAACAAAAACAAAATTATAATACCTATTTTTTATTTTAATGTTTTTATGGATATTTGTTTTGAAATTAAGAAAAAAACTAACTAAACACTATTTTACGCGAACATGTTTTAGTTTTGAAATTGACTTTTAAAAATAAAAACCAAAAACTCACAACCATCCCGAACAACTCTTTGTTTTTAAACAATAGAGATAGAATTAGAAACTGAAATTATTAGGGAATATTTCCGTCTCTAAAAACATTTTGATTTTCATTTTTATCAAATTGAAAATGTAGAGACGGAATTACTTTGAAACGTAAATATCTGTCTCTAACTTCCATCTCTAAATAAACTAGGACTAATTTAAATCGTAGATTGACTTGCTGGAGACGGTGGATTTAGAGACGAAATTTTTTTGAGACGAAATTTGACTTCCGTCTCTAAAATGCAAAATTTGATTCCCGTCTCTAACTGATATTTTTTGTCTCTACTCTGTAACTATTAGAGATAAAATTAGTTCTGCCTCTAATTTCCATCAGTATTTCAGCATTTTCTAGTAGTGACAATTCAAGTCAATCAATCAAAATAATAATTAAATCACTTAGAATCAAAAGTAATTGAAAATTACTTTGTAAAGGAAACTTGTAATGCAATACTCTTCCTATTGTCTATTTCATGTGACCAAACTTTAAAACAATCTCAATACAAAGTACTTATTAAATCAAGCATATAAGCCAAGCAGCCAAACACTCATATTTATTAGATAAAAATTGAAAACTAATACTCAAAGTAATTGACACAATTTAACACAAAATACTCAAGTGAATACTGAGTAAGTCAATTATCCAAACACATATCAATAGACTAAAATAAACGCAGTATAATATCCAAAATAAACACACATATCAATAGATAAAAATTGAAAACTAATACTCAAAGTAATTTTTAACATTGTATTAACATGTCAATTACAATGTTGAACTAAATTTTGGATGATCCCTCAGGGGAGTGAGAATCACGAAACAACGTTTATTTGTAAATTAATGGAATTGTTTTATTAACTTTTCAACACATCGCTGAATATCCCATTCGTAGTGCCAGTCAAATATCTTTAATTTTTTTTTTGAAAATCTAAAGAAGAAAATTGTAAATTCAGAATTCGATGGTTGCTTTGTGTTTCTTACTCATTCTGGGACCTTCTATCCCGCCCTAAATTAATTCAAACATATCCACAAACATAATTGATATAAGGTCATGAATGCAAAATGGTAATATCATAGAAATGAAGATCTCAAGAAACTTAAAGGTTTAACTTGTGAACATAAAACGTCAAACCATGGTCTAATTCAATGACTCCTAAAGAATTAGTAGAAGCTAACTAAGTAAAACAGTTCCAAAAACCATCAAACCATAACCATGGTTGATATTAATTTTTTTAGCATTGGTGGAGCTTTAAAGGCACATCAAAATGATATAGACAAGAAGGCTAATGAAAGGCAAGAATAAATAGGGAATCCAATCAGTTATAAGGAATGGTAATGGCATACTAAATGTTTCAACAATAATGTGAAATCATTATCTTTAGACAAAAGTCAACAATGTCCAGACGTTCATGGTTCAAATCTTACAATACATGGTAACATTTTTGACTAAAAATTCAAGGGCAGGGCCTTAGTTTGTAAAACGGATTATGGAACATGACATTAAGAAAGTCAACAAATCCGTTTAAACAAAACAACAAATTATGGATTCAAAACTTCAATCTAAATCAAGTTGAACTCGTTGGTGTCAATACCTACTTACGAAATAGAAGCTATACGATTCAAATTAATTGACCAATAGAGAGTGAAATGGTTTTCCCCAATATATAATTAGATCAATAGTTTACATATCGGGTATTAATATGAAATAATCTATTTACCATGCTGCTTTGAGTACTAAGGGTTAGAATAGATTAGGAAGTTCTATTGAAATGAATCAAAAACACAATTAGAGATTTGTTTATCAATGCAAATCCTTTCAAAAGAGCTTTCCAACTCATCTTAGAACATCTAAATCGGATTTACGGATCAAAAGTTACGAATAAAACAAGTTGAAAGGCTACTTGGAAGTTTCTGCAAAACCGAAACTAACACAGTGCCCATGTTTAGAAACACAACCTGTGTGTTGGCTTAACAAAGATGGCCAAAAATACCGTAATTGTGACTTTAAATCATTCCCAAGGACTCTCAATCTATCCTAACTACCACAGAATCAAATTAACCACTATAAATCAATCAATTGCAACCCAATCAAACATCAATTTGGGTAAAAGACATAATTACACACCAACATTCATTTTCACACCAAAACGTCATCATATTGAACTCAATGCATGTCTATTAAGTCAAACATAGCATACCAGCACTCCTTTCAGCATTCACATAGAGTCTAATCTTCAAAATCATTTAACTCATGAAAGTCTAAAGATATTAAAAAGGGGTGTGATAGGAACCCACAGAATCAAATTAGTGTATAATGCATCTTATTGCATTAGGGATTGAAGTGGTTCATGAGTGCACCAAAAAGGAAAAAAAATAAACAATTAATGAAGAAAACCATATGGTGGGTTTTTCAAAAGTGGTTCTTATCATTTCTCCTCCTATTAAAATACTATTTTTACACCCCCCACCACCCCACCACTACCAATTTCAAAGTTTCCTCAGCTAGTTGGAGCTACTTAGAATACATGATGGAAATATTGGGTTTTAACTTGAAATGGAGGCATTGGATGAAAGCATGTGTTTGTAGTGGATTACTATCGGTTTTAGTTAATGGAAATCCTACTTTGGAGTTTGCGATGGAGAGAGGCTTAAGACAAGGCGATCCATTAGCCCATTTTTCTTTTCTTATAAAGGCCGAAGGTTTGGCGGGGATGGTTATAAGGAGTTGTGTTGAGAGAGGATTCTTGCAGATTGTCAATTCATTGTTCCTTTTTCAATCCTTCAATATGCGGATGACACCCTCATTGTATGTAGAGAAACATGTGAGAACCTATGGTGTGTGATGGAGGTTTTGAGGCTCTTTGAAATGGTGTCGGGGCTTAAGGTTAATTTCAACAAGAGTTGTTTGATGGGGTTGAATTATGGTGAAGAAGAGATGGAAATAGCAACAGAGTTTCTATATTGTAAAAGAGGAGAAGTGCCATTCAACTTTCTTGGTACCCCAATAGGAGAAAATTCAAGGTTGAGTGTAACTTGGAAGTCGGTGCTAAAGAAGCTACGGGATCGACTTTCGACATGGAGGAGTAGGCAACTATCAATGGGAGGAGAATAACTTTGATAAATTAGGTGTTGGCAAGCCTTCCTTTATGTTATTTCTCCTTCTTCAAAGTATCAAAAAAAAGTGCTCAAGGAAATCGTGCAAATATAACGTAATTACTTGTGGGGTGGTAAAGGTGATGATAGAAAAGTCAACAATGTCCAGACGTTCATGGTTCAAATCTTACAATACATGGTAACATTTTTGACTAAAAATTCACGGATTATGGAACATGACATTAAGAAAGTCGACAAATCCGTTTAAACAAAACAACAAATTATGGATTCAAAACTTCAATCTAAATCAAGTTGAACTCGTTGGTGTCAATACCTACTTACGAAATAGAAGCTATACGATTCAAATTAATTGACCAATAGAGAGTGAAATGGGTTTTCCCCCAATATATAATTAGATCAATAGTTTATGTAACACCCAAAATAATTTAATTATTTATTTAATAAAGTTATTTAAGGCTTGCAACATTAAATTAAATTAATTAATTAAGTTGGGTTTATTTATCTAAAAGGGTCTAATTTATCTAAGTGGAATAATTATGGTAGAGTTTATTTTATTTTCAGAAGGTATCTAAATAAGTAGAAAGGGTGGTGCTAATAAATGGCCCAAGTCAATTAGTGACCCAAGCCCAATTGCCTAAAACCCCTAAAACCCTAAGGAAGGGTCTCATTACCCACATTTTTGAAAGAAAGGCAACGAAAGAATAGAGAGGAGAAGGGAGAGAGAGCCGACGCAAGGGGAGGAGAGGGAGAAAGGAGAAGACTTTCTCTTGGGTTTTGGCTTGGTAAGTGAGTTCTTGGTCTCAATCTTCCTCATTTCTCTTCCTTATTCCATTTCTATGAGTTCTATAGACTCATTCTTGTCCATTTTGATTTTCCATTTTCACCCAAGGGAGGAGAGAATACGTTTCCAGCTGAAAAGGAGGGTGGGGATACTCCATTTTGTGGTTTTTGGTGTTTGCTTGGAGGTTCTAACTCAATCAAGGTTAGGGGACTCTCATTACATCTATAATAAGTTGTAAGATATGTGTTATGAGTGGAATAGCTCTAGGAATGGCTTGATTGTGTGAATTTTGTGTTAATAATATGTTGGTTGTTGTATTTGATGTTTAATGGATGATACAATAATGCTTGGTGTTGGAAATATATGAGTTGTGAAATATGCATGCCATGTGTTTGATTAAGTGTTTCAATGTGATGAAACATGAGATTATGTGAATTTAATAATGTTGATTAAATATTTAAGTAAGTGTTGTAATTTGGGTAATGAATTGTTGGATTGAAATGTTGTTGGAGTGTATGTGATTGTTGAAAATTATTTAAGAGTGTGTGAATAGTGCGGGAGGCGCCACCTTGTCAAGGATTTGGCGCTGGTCTGGAGTGTGTGGCATGGTTTGGGGTGTTCTTTGGAGAGGAGGAGCGTGGCACGATGCAGGCGCCAAGATTGGCGACCATGCGTGTGGGTGTGTGTGGGAATGGCACGGTACAGGGCGCCAAATTGGCAGCCCTGCGTGCGTGTGTGTGTGTGCAGTGCGGGAGGCGCCAATTCCACAGGAATTTGGCGCTGGTGTGTCTAAGTGTGTGATGCGTGCGTGTGTGAAAGTGCGGACAAGGCGCCATTTGCTAGGGAAAATGGCGCCGGTCTCATGTGAGTGGCTAGGCGAGTGTGCACGGTGTGCGGGCGCGCAATTCCACGGAATTTGGCGCTGTGTCTAGTGTGTGTGCGTGAGTGTGGGTGCACACGGCGCCAAGTGTGGCGCCATTCTGCGCTGTGTGTGCGCTGTGTGCCTAGTGTGTGCGTGTGTGGCCGGGATTGGCATGGTATGGGCGCCAAAATGGCTGCCCCTGGCGCTAGTGGTGCCAAAAGTGTCTAGGTGATGTTTAGTCCCTTGATTTTCAAAATAGTCCCTTGATTTTCAAAATGGTCCCTTAATGTCAAAATAGTCCCTAAGTACCAAATTAATCCTAATGCGTCAAAAATAGTCCTTAGGAACTAAAATAATCTTTGGTGTGTCAAAATGGTCCTTAGGTGTGGAAAAGGTCCTAGGGGGTGATTTGGTCCTTAGGTTGGAATTTAATTCTTGGTATGAGACTTAATTTAATAAATGAGGTGTGTGGTGTTGTGGTGGTAATTAAGCGATGGGTAGGCTTCGGCAAAAACGACGGGTTGTGTTGTGGATATGACTAAGTGATGAGTCAATGAATGTTGTGGTAAACATATTGTGTTGTGGTGCATTGTCATGGTGTCACATAAATCATACACATAAAGCGATGGTGGCTTCGGCCAAGCGACGGGGGCTTCGGCCAAAGCGATGGGTGCCCTTGAGGCTTATAGCGATGGTGATGGATCCACATGCATATTGCATACATGCATACACTCATACTGTCTTAGGGAATCTTGGTGATACTTGATTGATCCATTACTATTATTTCTTGGTGTTATAATTATATGGTAAATGCCTTAATTGTTGTGGATTGGTGTTGCTTGTTGCTTTCCTAATTATAATGCTTATCTTACTTGTTATTATTTATGTAAAGAGACTCACCCTATCTGCTTTTTTTATGTTGCTGCTCTCGTGGCAACGTGCGGTGTGATTCGAGTGAAGGTGTTTATGCCTTCTTGGGTCGTTTGTGTCAGCTCTGATTAGTAACACCAGGGGCGGGGGTTGTAGTATTGTCATTTTATTTTATGTATTAGACTGATTTGGATTATGTATTGAACATGTTAAACTTGGTTCTATTCCATTTGTCTTTGTGAAACTATTTTCTGGATTATTGTAAACTTAAAACAGGTTTTGAGGGTTCGCCCCACTTGGATATGATATATATATCACGCACTAGTTGCGTTTGAATTTTAAACGATAATTTGTGACGTTCTGATGAAATGTAGCACTCTCTTTGAGGTGTGTGGAAAAGTTTTTAAAACTCTGATTTTTATTTATTAAAAATAGTCAATTAATAGAAGGGGGTGTTACATTAGTGGTATCAGAGTAAAAGTTCGGTCTGTCCGGCCAAGTATGTCTGTCATAGTGTCTATGACAACTAGGTAGTGTTAGTTTGTTTCTTAATTGGTGTTAATGCTGCAGTGATAGGTTGAGATGGCTAGAAGGATGGATGCTGCTCTTGCTGAGGCTCTACAAGCCATAGCTCAGGCCATGGGGAACCAGAGGGGTGGTAGAGAGGATGCTGAGGACCGCAAGTTGGCCACGTTCCAAAGGGAGAACCCACCCACCTTCAAGGGTAGGTACGATCCGGATGGAGCGTTGACATGGTTGAAGGAAATAGAGCGGATCTTCAGAGTCATGGAGTGTACCCCAGCTCAGAAAGTGAAGTTTGGGACTCATATGCTAGCAGAAGAGGCTGATGATTGGTGGATGAGAAAGAAGCAGAGGCTAGAAGCTGCGGGTGAAGAGATCACCTGGGGTGTATTCAAGGAGGAATTTACAAGGAAGTACTATCCTGAAGATGTGCGGGCCAAGAAAGAAGTGGAGTTTCTAGAGTTGAAACAGGGAAACAAGTCTGTAGCTGAATATGCAGCCAAGTTTGAGGAGTTGGTCAAATTCTGCCCTTATTATGACAACCAAGCCGATTCAGAATTTTCTAAGTGTGTCAAATTTGAGAATGGTCTACAGCCAGAGATAAAGAAAGCAATTGGGTATCAAGAGATTAGGGATTTTGCTAAGTTAGTTGACAAATGTAGGATCTATGAGGAGGATAGTACTGCTGCTTACAAGGTTGCGAGGGAAAAGAAGAATGCTCAGTTTAGGGGAAAGCCCTATGATGTTGATAAAAGCAAAGGCAAGTGGAAGACAAGTGCTGGTAAGAGTTCAAGTGGGGGAGGTGCCTCTGTAGGCGTTGTGTGTTTTGCTTGCAAGAAACCTGGTCATAAGAGTAGTGAGTGCTCCGAGGTCTTCTGTTACAAGTGTGGTCAGAAGGGTCATAGGTCTACTAACTGTGAGAAGAAAGGGGCGGTTTGCTTTAACTGTGGTGAGGTGGGACATGTTAAGGCTAATTGTTCTAAGCCCAAGAGTGAGAAAGCTAAAGGGAAGGTGTTTGCTCTGGCAGGATCCGAGGATGTCAACGAGATTAGAGGTACTTGTTTTATTAACGGTACTCCTTTGATTGCTATAGTAGATACTGGTGCTACTCATTCTTTCATTGCTGCATTGTGTGCTGAGAAATTGGGTCTTGTATTGTCTACTATGAGAAGGGAGATGGTTATTGATACTCCAGCTAAGGGTTCAGTAACTACTTCCCTAGTGTGTGCTAAGTGTCCTCTGTCAGTCTTCGGCAGAGAGTTTCTTGTTGATCTTATTTGTTTGCCGTTAGGAGGGTTGGACATTATTCTGGGTATGGACTGGTTAGTTGATAACCATGTGCATATTAATTGTTCTAGTAGATCTGTGAGTTTTCCTTCTCCCAAGGAGGAAGAATCTGTTTTGTTGCATTCTGGTCAGTTGCATAGGGCCATGAAGGGGGAAGCTAAGCTGTTTACTTTGATGGCATCGTTCTCCGTTGAGAGCCAAGCCAAGATTGAAGAGTTGCCAATAGTTTGTGGATTTCCTGAAGTTTTTCCCGATGAAATCCCTGATGTGCCACCTGAAAGAGAAGTAGAGTTTGGTATTGATCTAGTGCCTGGCACTAGACCCGTGTCTATGGCCCCCTATAGGATGCCCGCATCCGAATTATCTTGAGTTGAAGAGTCAGCTAGAGGACCTACTTGAAAAGAAGTTCATAAGACCTAGTGTGTCGCCTTGGGGGCGCCTGCGTGCTTTTGGTGAAGAAGAAAGATGGGAGTATGCGGCTTTGTATTGATTATAGACAATTTGAACAAGGTGACAATCAAGAACAAGTATCCACTTCCGAAAATGATGATCGATGGACCACCGGTAGGTGCTAAGGTGTTTAGTAAAATTGATTTGAGGTCGAGTTATCATCAGTTAAAGTGAAAGAAGAAGATATCCGAAGACAGCGTTCAGACGGGGTATGGGCATTATGAGTATTCTGTAATGCCGTTTGGTGTCACCAATGCCCCAGGAGTGTTTATGGAGTACATGAACCGAATCTTCCATAGCTACTTGGATCGGTTTGTAGTGGTTTTCATAGATGACATTACGGTGTACTCTAAGTCTGAAGAGGAGCATGCAGAACACTTGAGATTGGTGCTTGAGGTGTTGAAAGAGAAGAAGCTTTATGCTAAGTTGTCTAAGTGTGATTTTTGGTTGAAGGAAGTAAGCTTCCTTGGTCATATTATTTCTGGTTGATGCGGTGATGCAGTGGGAGGCTCCTAAGTCGGTTACGGAGATTAGAAGCTTTCTTGGATTAGCCGGTTATTATAGGAGGTTTATTGAGGGTTTTTCTAAGTTGGCACTCTCGCTAACCCAGTTAACTTGTAAAGGAAAGGCGTTTGTGTGGGATTCCCGTTGTGAAGAAAGTTTCCAAGAATTAAAGAGGAGGTTGACAACATCACCTGTTTTGACATTGCCTAAATCTGGAGAGCCTTTTGTGGTGTATTGCGATGCGTCTAAGATGGGACTAGGAGGTGTCTTGATGCAAAATGGTAAGGTTGTGGCTTATGCTTCAAGACAGTTGAGGATTCATGAAAAGAATTACCCTACGCACGATTTGGAGCTTGCGGCAATTGTCTTTGCTTTGAAGATTTGGAGGCATTATTTGTATGGTTCTAAGTTTGAGGTGTTCAGTGATCATAAAGGGTTGCAGTATTTGTTTGACCAGAAAGAATTGAATATGAGGCAAAGGAGATGGTTGGAATTGTTGAAGGATTATGACTTTAGTTTGAATTATCATCCGGGGAAGGCTAATGTTGTAGCGGATGCCTTGAGTAGGAAGTCCTTGCATGTGTCTGCAATGATGGTGAAAGAGCTTGAATTGATTGAGCGGTTTCGGGATTTGAGTTTGGTGCATGTGGGTGACACCTAAGAGTGTTAGATTGGGTGTGTTGAAGATCCATAATGAGTTTTTGGATGTTATTCGGGAGGCTCGAGCTTAGAGACATTAAATTAGTTGAAGTGGCAGTTGGAATTGATCAATTCGAGAGTAAAGATTATGAGATAGATGCGCAAGATGTATTAAGGTACTGTGGAAGGATTTGTATTCCTAGTGATGAGGAGATTAAGAAGGCAATTCTTGAAGAAGGTCATCGAAGTAAGTTGAGTATCCATCCGGGAGCTACAAAGATGTATCAAGACTTGAAGAAGTTGTTTTGGTGGCCTGGTATGAAGCGTGATGTGGCTCAGTTTGTGTATGCTTGTTTGACGTGTCAGAAATCGAAGGTAGAGCATCAGAAGCCAGCAGGATTGATGCAACCATTGGACGTTCCGGAATGGAAGTGGGATAGTATCTCAATGGATTTTGTGACTGGTTTGCCGACTACAGCGAGAGGATTTGATGCTATATGGGTGGTTGTTGATAGGTTGACGAAGTCTGCTCACTTCTTACCAATCAATATTACTTTTCCAGTTCCGAAATTGGCAGATATCTATGTTAAGACAATTGTGAAGCTGCATGGTGTACCTTTGAGTATTGTGTCTGATAGGGATCCTAGATTTACTTCTGAGTTTTGGAAGAGTTTGCAAGAGGCTTTGGGCTCCAAATTGAGATTGAGTTCAGCGTATCATCCCTGCATGAGATGGGCGATGAGAGAGGACTATTCAATCATTAGAGGATTTGTTGAGGGCATGTGTTCTTGAGCAGGGAGGTTCATGGGATTCTTATTTGCCATTGATTGAATTCACTTATAATAATAGTTTTCATTCGAGTATTGGGATGGCGCCTTTTGAGGCATTGTATGGGAGGAGATGTAGGACTCCGTTATGTTGGTATGAATCTGGAGAAAGTGTGGTGCTAGGTCCCGAGCTTGTGCATGAGACCACAGAGAAGGTGAAGATGATTCGAGAGAAGATGAAAGCTTCGCAGAGTAAACAGAAGAGTTATCATGATAAGAGGAGGAAGGATCTAGAGTTTCAAGCTGGTGATCATGTATTCTTGAGAGTTACTCCAACGACAGGTGTGGGTCGTGCGTTGAAGTCTAAGAAGTTAACCCCTCGTTTCATCGGACCATATCAGATTTCAGAGAGAGTTGGGAAAGTTGCTTATCGGGTGGCCTTGCCACCTAATCTTTCTAATCTACATGATGTATTCCATGTGTCCCGATTCTTGAAAGTATGTTCCTGACCCGTCGCATGTAGTTCAAATGGATGATGTGGAGGTGAGAGAGAACCTTACAGTGGAGATCTAGACTATGCCAGTTAGAGTTGAAGATCTTGAGGTGAAGGTTTTAAGAGGCAAAGAGATTAACTTGGTGAAAGTTGTTTGGTTGGGAGCCGGTCGGTGAAAGCATGACTTGGGAGTTGGAGAGTAAGATGAAGGAGGCATATCCAGAGTTGTTCGATTCAGGTAATTTCGAGGACGAAATTCTTTAAGTGGGGGAGAGTTGTAACTCCCAAAATAATTTAATTATTTATTTAATTAAGTTATTTAAGGCTTGCAGCATTTAATTAAATTAATTAATTAAGTTGGGTTTATTTATCTAAAAGGGGCCTAATTTATCTAAGTGGAATAATTATGGTAGAGTTTATTTTATTTTCAGGAGGTATCTAAATAAGTAGAAAGGGTGGTGCTAATAAAGCGCCCAAGTCAATTAGTGACCCAAGCCCAATTGCCTAAAACCCCTAAAACCCTAAGGAAGGGTCTCATTACCCACATTTTTGAAAGAAAGGCAACGAAAGAATAGAGAGGAGAAGGGAGAGAGAGCCGACGCAAGGGGAGAGTAGAGCCGGCAAAATGGGCCGAGCCCGCCGGGCCGGGCCGGGCTAGCCCGCAAAAACATAGGGCTTGGGCCTATAAATTTGTGTCCGTTTTTATATCCGGGCTTTTTAGCCCTACCCATAAAAGCAGAGAGCATGCAGACTAGCAGCCCGACAAGACCATGGGTAGCCCATGAAGCCCGCAATTTAAGATTAACAGGCTTAAACTTATAATTGCTGCCATTTTTTTAAGTTTATGATGAAAAACCACCTATTTTTTCACCGAAATTGAATACTATTGTTGCACAATTTATTACATTTGGAGAAGGGCATGTGAAACTACAAAACATTAGCCTCTGTTTCTTGATTTGGTTTGGCAATTTTTTTATCTATGCATGATTTTTGTGTCAGGATCCCATAACTTTTTTGTGGTTATTAAATCCCAAACATAGTGTCATAAACTCCATTTCATTCCTACATCTCCATTGTTGCTCAAATTCTCTCTATTTGCATAACCTATACCACTTTACATCTTTCTTATTTTTTTACAATACTTTTCATCTTTCTCTAAATTGTTAATTATATATTTTCTATACTACAGTGGCATCAAGCTTAAAAGGCATAAACATATAATGCTATATGATGCTAAATGGCTAAATAAACAATGACTTTAAATTATTCACATTAACCGTGGCATTACATAATTGACATTGATTTTTTTAAGTCTTGAACATGTATTTTATTTTTAAAAAAATTAATTTTGTAATTAACGTTGCGCATAACACGGCTAGCAGAAAAGTCCGTGGCCCGCATAGGGCGGGCTTGGGCCACAAAAGTTGAGCCCGAATCTTAACCCAGCCTTTTGGCCGCCCTATAAAAGCCCGAGCCCGATGTGTGGGCGGCCCGATCTGGCCGGGTAGCCCGCTTTGCCACTTTCTAGGGAGAGGAGAAAGGAGAAGACTTTCTCTTGGGTTTTGGCTTGGTAAGTGAGTTCTTGGTCTCAATCTTCCTCATTTCTCTTCCTTATTCCATTTCTATGAGTTCTATAGACTCATTCTTGTCCATTTTGATTTTCCATTTTCACCCAAGGAGGAGAGAATATGTTTCAAATTGAAAAAGGAGGGTGGGGATACTCCATTTTGTGGTTTTTGGTGTTTGCTTGGAGGTTCTAACTCAATCAAGGTTAGGGGACTCTCATTACATCTATAATAAGTTGTAAGATATGTGTTATGAGTGGAATAGCTCTAGGAATGGCTTGATTGTGTGAATTTTGTGTTAATCATATGTTGGTTGTTGTATTTGATGTTTAATGGATGATACAATAATGCTTGGTGTTGGAAATATATGAGTTGTGAAATATGCATGCCATGTGTTTGATTAAGTGCTTCAATGTGATGAAACATGAGATTATGTGAATTTAATAATGTTGATTAAATATTTAAGTAAGTGTTGTGATTTGGGTAATGAATTGTTGGATTGAAATGTTGTTGGAGTGTATGTGATTGTTGAAAATTATTTAAGAGTGTGTGAATAGTGCAGGAGGCGCCACCTTGTCAAGGATTTGGCGCCTGGTCTAGGTGTGTGGCACGGTTTGGGGTGTTGCTGGGAGAGGAGGAGCGTGGCACGGTACAGGGCGCCAAGATTGGCAGCCCTGCGTGTGGGTGTGTGTGGGAATGGCACGGTACAGGGCGCCAAATTGGCAGCCCTGCGTGTGTGTGTGTGTGTCTGTGCAGGGAGGGCGCCAATTCCCTGGGAATTTGGCGCCTGGTGTGTCTAAGTGTGTGATGCGTGCGTGTGTAGTGGTGCAGACAAGGCGCCATTTGCTAGGCAAAATGGCGCGAGTCTCATGTGTGTGTGCTAGGCCGAGTGTGGCACGGTGTGCGGCGCCAATTCTGCGGAATTTGGCGCTGTGTTCTAGTGTGTGCGTGAGTGTGGGTGGCACGGCGCCAAGTGTGGCGCCATTCTGCGCTGTGTGTTCGGGCCATGTGCCTGAGTGTGCGTGTGTGTTTGGGATTGGCATGGTATGGGGTGCCAAATGGCTGCCCCCTGGCGCGCTAGTGGTGCCCAAAAGTGTCTAGGTGATGTTTAGTCCCTTGATTTTCAAAATAGTCCCTTGATTTTCAAAATGGTCCCTTAATGTCAAAATAGTCCCTAAGTACCCAATTAATCCTAATGCGTCAAAAATAGTCTTTAGGAACTAAAATAATCTTTGGTGTGTCAAAATGGTCCTTAGGTGTGGAAAAGGTCCTAGGGGGTGATTTGGTCCTTAGGTGGGAATTTAATTCTTGGTGTGAGACTTAATTTAAAAAATGAGGTGTGTGGTGTTGTGGTGGTAATTAAGCGATGGGTAGGCTTCGGCCAAAACGACGGGTTGTGTTGTGGAGATGACTAAGTGATGAGTCAATGAATGTTGTGGTAAATATATTGTGTTGTGGTGCATTGTCATGGTGTCACATAAATCATACACATAAAGCGATGGTGGCTTCGGCCAAAGCGACGGGGGCTTCGGCCAAAGCGATGGGTGCCCTTGAGGCTTATAGCGATGGTGATTGATCCACATGCATATTGCATACATGCATACACTCATACTGTCTTAGGGAATCTTGGTGATACTTGATTGATCCATTACTATTATTTCTTGGTGTTATAATTATATGGTAAATGCCTTAATTGTTGTGGATTGGTGTTGCTTGTTGCTTTCCTAATTATAATGCTTATCTTACTTGTTATTATTTATGTAAAGAGACTCACCCTCATCGCTTTTTATGTTGCTGCTCTCGTGGCAACGTGCAGTGATGATCTCGAGTGAAGGTGTTTATGCCTTCTTGGGTCGTTTTAGTGTCGGCTCGATTAGTAACACCGGGGACGGGGTTGTAGTATTGCCATTTTATTTTATTTATTAGATCGATTTGGATTATGTATTGAACATGTTAAACTTGGTTCTATTCCGCTGTGCTGTGAAACTATTTTCTGGATTATTGTAAACTTAAAACAGGTTTTGAGGGTTCGCCCCACTTGGATATGATATATATATCACGCACTAGTTGCGTTTCAATTTTAAACGATAATTTGTGACGTTCTGATGAAATGTAGCACTCTCTTTGAGGTGCGTGGAAAAGTTTTTAAAACTCTGATTTTTATTTATTAAAAATAGTCAATTAATAGAAGGGGGTGTTACAGTTTACATATCGGGTATTAATATGAAATAATCTATTTACCATGCTGCTTTGAGTACTAAGGGTTAGAATAGATTAGGAAGTTCTATTGAAATGAATCAAAAACACAATAGAGATTTGTTTATCAATGCAAATCCTTTCAGTAGCTTTCCAACTCATCTTAGAACATCTAAATCGGATTTCTGGATCAAAAGTTACGAATAAAACAAATTGAAAGGCTACTTGGAAGTTTCTGCAAAATCGAAACTAACACAGGTGCCCGTGTTTAGAAACACGACCTGTGTTGGCTTAACAGTGGTCAAAAATACCGTAATCGTGACTTTAAATCATTCCCAAGGACTCTCAATCTATCCTAACTACCACATAATCAAATTAACCACTATAAATCAATCAATTGCAACCCAATCAAACATCAATTAATTTGGGTAAAAGACATAATTACACACCAACATTCATTTTCACACCAAAACGTCATCATATTGAACTCAATGCATGTCTATTAAGTCAAACATAGCATACCAGCACTCCTTTCAGCATTCACATTAGAGTCTAATCTTCAAAATCATTTAGCTCATGAAAGTCTAAAGATGTTAAAAGGGGTGTGATAGGAACCCACAGAATCAAATTAGTGTATAATGCATCTTATTGCATTAGGGATTGAAGTGGTTCATGAGTGCACCAAAAAGGAAAAAAAATAAACAATTAATGAAGAAAACCATATGGTGGCTTTTTCAAAAGTGGTTCTTATCTCTAGTGTACAGTCGATGTGGACAATAAATATATACATTTCTCCTCCTATTAAAATACTATTTTTATACCCCCACCACCCCACCACTACCAATTTCAAAGTTTCCACAGCTAGTTGGAGCTACTTAGAATACATGATGGAAATATTGGGTTTTAACTTGAAATGGAGGCATTGGATGAAAGCATGTGTTTGTAGCGGATTACTATCGGTTTTAGTTAATGGAAGTCCTACTTTGGAGTTTGCGATGGAGAGAGGCTTAATACAAGGCAATCCATTAGCTCATGTAGAGAAACATGTGAGAACCTATGGTGTGTGACGGAGGTTTTGAGGCTCTTTGAAATGGTGTCGGGGCTTAAGGTTAATTTCAACAAGAGTTGTTTGATGGGGTTGAATTATGGTGAAGAAGAGATGGAAATAGCAACAGAGTTTCTATATTGCAAAAGAGGAGAAGTGCCATTCAACTTTCTTGGTACCCCAATAGGAGAAAATTCAAGGTTGAGTGTAACTTGGAAGTCGGTGCTAAAGAAGCTACGGGATCGACTTTCGACATGGAGGAGTAGGCAACTATCAATGGGAGGGAGAATAACTTTGATAAATTCGGTGTTGGCAAGCCTTCCTTTATGTTATTTCTCCTTCTTCAAAGTACCAAAAAAAGTGCTCAAAGAAATCGTGCAAATATAACGTAATTATTTGTAGGGTGGTAATGGTGATGATAGAAAGGTGGCATGGGTCCGGTGGATCAAAATTTGTATCCCAGAGAAGTGTGGAGGTTTGGGAATAAGGAATATAGAAACATTTAATTTGTCCCTATTAGGAAAATGAAGATGGGGGATTCTAGTTGAAAAGGATAGTGAATGGGTAAAACTATTGGATCGATTGTAGGGAGTAGACGGTGCCTTAAATGCTAGACAACACTCTGTATGGTAGAAGGATTTTAATATATAGAATAGATGCAGGGGCTGATTATTGTTGGGAAAAACCCGTACACACGTCACTGGATTAACCCACACGCCCAAGAATCTTTGAGGGAATATAGATGAACACACAACAATAAGAGGAGAGAAGAACACACAAGCAATTTACGTGGTTCGGCACCTCTTGCCTACGTCCACGGGAACACATCAACAAAGTTCATTCATCTTTCAAATACAGATTACAACAATTTGTAACCCACCCCAATATGTGTATCACCCTACAATACTCTTCTCACTCTAAGAGTTACAAGGAATGATAACACTCACATCTCACAACAAATGATCACCAACACTCTCCTCTACCTAGGATCTGGTTGGAGACCCTTCCACCAAAGGGTATGCCTCACCTCTCCAATGTGGATATCTTACCTCTTCACAAGTCTCTCTATTTATGGGAGAGAAATGACTTGCATTCATGCATAAGACTTAGTGGACATTAATTGTTCCACATTTCCATTACTTTAGATACATTCACCCACCTTGTGAGATGTATCACTTAAACTTCCACACATTTACATTTTCTAGGAAATTTGAATTGACTTCCCAACAATTATGGACAGGAATGGTTCGCAGAAGCTGCAAAATTGAAGATCGGGAATGGGAAGAATGTGCGTTTTTGGCAAGACAAGTTGTGCGGACCTTCGAAATTAATGGATACTTTTCCAAATCTGTTTGAGGTTGCAAAAAACCGAAATTGTACAGTTGAAGGAGCTGGTTTTTGGTTGGAGAATCGCTAGAAATGGTCACCGACCGTGCGGATCGGCTTTGGGATGGTGGAGCGAGCCGATGCCTTCTTTGTTGGAAGACGCATTCTTTGCGATTTTTTGGACGGACAGTCAAGATAAATGGGTTTGGTTGCTCGACAAATCACTCACGTACATGGTAAATTCATCGGATATGCATCTGGTTAATAATAGTTACAAGTAGAAACTGATGTGAACAAGAGGAAGGTGGTGAATCGGTTATGGGGGACTGCTACTCCCTCAAAGTTTTTGGTGTTCGCGTGGAGAATGCTTATGAACGGGTTGCCAACATGCGTAGAGTTAAGAGGAGTTTTAAATCAAAATCATGATAAATCATGTGTTTTATGCTTTCGTGAGGATGAGGATTTAGAACATCTTTTCTTCTCTTGCGCAATAATAGCGGCTGCGTGTTTGGCGACAAGTTAGCGCTGGGCGTGTTTTGAGTATAAAAACGCCAACGGAAGGTGGGATCATTTCTTTTTGAATTTTGTCAATTTAGCACACAGGAAGAGGAAGAAAGTGAGGCATATGGTTTGGGTTACAGTTCTATGAACTCTTTGGATTAATAGAAATCATATCATTTTCAGGGGGCTGTCCAATGTAACCAAAATGGTACAACAAATCAAAATTTTGACATGGAGGTGGTTTTCACAAAGAGTGGATACTAAGGCGTCTATCTCATTGGAAAATTGGTGTGATAGTTCTCTAGATTGTTTGTCATTTGAAGAAGTTATTTGAGATGTATTTGTTTTGAGATGTAAACAGGATTTGGTACCCCTTGTACCTTCAAATTAATACACTTTTGACTTATAAAAAAAAGTTTCCAAGCTCCTGAATTTAATGTAATGTGTTAGCTCAATATTTATGAATAAATGATTGTCTAGTGACTTATTAGAAGAGGTGTATATTTAATAACATTAATTAACAAAGAACTCATTATTTAAAGATTTCAAAACATGAAATCACGTAAAAGGACAATGATAGGAAGTGTGTAATTTATTTAATTAATTGTATTAAAATACTATTTTAATGTTGATTTCAACAATTAGTGCATGATTTTAAAAACTTTTGCAGTCCCAGACTTTGCATCCTACGTCGACCTTTAATTTTGGATGTTAACTCTCTCGCTTCTAATATACGTAGCACGAATTGAATCACCAATTAATTTCAAATCAATTGATTTTCAAAGTTTAGTACTAATTATCAAATAATATAGTATTTAATATTTAACTAATTTAAAACTTTTTTATCATTAGAATCAACAAACACTATTGATATTCCTTAATTAACTTGAGTTAATTCACTTGACATTGAGAGTAAGAACGTGAAAAGTTTCAACAATTTTGACTGGCAATAAGGCAAAGCAGGCTATAGACAATAGATAAAAGTCAAACTAAATATTCATAATATATATCATGTCTTTATTTCCTTGTAATGAAGCTTAATTATTTATAAAACACAATTCTTCCAACTAGAAAAAAATATCTACTTTCCAGGACCAGGCATACAACAACAGTCATGGTCAGGGAGGCATTTCCCTCCTTTCGGAAAGCCTCTCTCTCTGCATTCTGGATTACAAGTTACATAAGTTGTCAAACACGGGGTACTACCAATATGAACGCATGGCAGAGTTACTACGTTTCTGCATTCACCATTCCTTATACCTAGTTAGACGAGCAATATATTTATTAGTGTAAATAATATGCATATATGAGAGAAAGAATACATATAAGGAAGATTAAAACTTAAATTTGTTTTGCAAATTATATCTACAAACCTGCTGAGAATATCAGAACTACAATCATGAAAGTCGTCATAAAGTTTTGTGTGCAAGTCATTTTTCTGTAGTTTCTCCTTCAAAATTATCCCAAGGATAATATTTATATAATTCAAAGTCAAAATTTTCATTTCTAACATCTTTTTGACTTGGTCAAAAAATAAAACATCTTTTTGACTACTTTTATTAAAATTATTTCTTTGTTGCTTTGCTAATACTCCCTCCGGTCCACTTTATAAGAGAAAAATCACTTTTTAGGTTCATTCAATAAATGATGTATCTAGTTATATACTCGATACAACATTTAATGAATGAACCTAAAAAGTGATATTTTTCTATATAATATAATTAAATTATTGTTCCAGAGTGGGCCAAAGGCCCATTCGCTGTAGAAGGCCCAGCGCGGCCCGATAAGCGTTGTGTTCCACAAACCACGCTCCGCCCACAAGTCTCGCAACGACCAGGGCGCCTCATCCAAGCGTACTGTATAAATACGCTACAGATCCCCATATTCAGGTACGTTATCTACACCTTGTGAACCTGCCCGATCACACATTGCTGACTTGAGCGTCGGAGTGTCATTGCAGGTACCGCCCGTGTGCGGCCAAGAACCAGATCCTTCACTCCAGTGGCGGAGGATATCAGGAGCGGGGGGTAGCCACGGTACCCCCCAGGAAAAATAGAATTTTTTTTATACTATACACCTACTCTCTGTTTTGGGGCTATCTCTCGAAGCTCCCTCCGTCGCAGCCTTAGATGTGAGATTAGAGAACCAAGCTCTGCAGTCCGCAATCGCAGAGTTTCTCAGTGTTCTCATCCATCGTCCATTCTAATTAGAGAACAAGACTCTGCAGTGTTCCGCGCAAAGTGAGACCGCACGCCACAGTGCCATGGCGCCACTGCCGTGCCTTCAAACGCCACCTCTATTCCTGCACATCGCTTCCTGAACAACTAACACTTCCCTCTTTAAATTCTCCGTTGTTGCAACTTTTCTGTTACTTGAATGAATATTGAGGCACTGCTAATGGTCACTATGTAGTGTATCACTGTATTGTAACAAATGCGTATGTGTATTGGAATTGCAAACAAACTTCGGTGAAGGATGGAAGCTATGAACTGTTACCATCACCTAATCCATTGCTTGAGAGGAAATGATAGAGCCACGTTGCCACGGGACTTGTTTTGAGTGTCCCACGTGGTGAAAGGAAGTTATGCAAGCCACTCAGCTAGCTAGTGTATATTCATTTTTTTGGTGAGAAGCTATAATCTTACTCGGGTCTACGTTGATATTGTTTGTTAAGTCAATGGTCTAGCTTTTGACTCAAAATAAAAATGTAAATCTAGTTCTTTTTTACAGTGTGAAACATATGGATGCATTAAATAAATGGCTTAATTTATAGCCTGTTGTTTTCTAAAAATTTTTGTAAACAAACTAGGTTATTTTGGTCACTGCATTATATTTGATTTGTTGATATTGTGTAAACTAAAATCGATGTATGATCGTGAATCACTAAAGTGTAATCGAGCATGTATTTAAACCTGAAATTGATTTTGAGTATTGGTATATGCATTTTCTTAGTATTCTTACAATGCTTAAAGTGAAATTTATGCGCTGTCTAAACTTTACTAGTTAGTAGTAGTGGTACCCCCTAACAATTTATTCAAGATCCGCCACTGCTTCACTCCTTTCAACGATCGGGCCAAGAATTTTAACAACCAGACACTTCATTAGTCAAGGTACGATCAATTGGTGACCATAATGGGAGATCCCTAGCGCTATCCTACATTCACAAGCATGCCCCTACGCGGGCGACCGCTGACTCGTGGCTCCTCTAGGCCGCAACCCTCGGCTCCAGCAGACCAACAGCAGGAAACCCCAGAGGGTGTTCTCGCCACGGTCCATGAATCTCAGGAGAATGCCCCACGATCTCCAACAGTGCAGGGAAATCAACAAGAACTTTCAGCAGACCTGGTGGAGGCAGGTATCCCAGACGCACTTCCGGCCCATCTGACTCAGACGATCCTTGACTTGCTGAACAGAAGGGACCAGGTCATAGCCGAATAAGACAGAATCATCGCCCAATATGAGCAAGGTGAGCCGTCGACCCACCCGCGAGCACAGGAGGTAAGACCACCGCCACGAAGACATCGGACGCCTCCTCGAAGGAGTGTTACCCACCGGACTCCTCCGCCCAGAAGCGCTACGCATTGAAACCCTCCGCGTAGGAACCGAGCGCACCGATCTCCCCCTCAAAGAGGTAGACATTACGTCCGCTCTGCGCCTTTGGTCTACATGCCCAACTCCGAGGACCCGACCTACTACCCCGAGTACAATTACTCACCCACGAGGTACTCTTCTTTTGAATCATCTGGATTCCGACAAAGGTTGAGAAGCTGGTCCTGTGATCCTTACGATGAGTTTGTGGATCTCAAGTACACACTGCAGGCCCCTGAGGAATCACGTTACGACCCGAGGTACTACAAGCAACCCCAAAGACATTATTCAGAATGGCCGCGAAGCAAGTATCATGAGCCTTGGCCGATCGGCTACGTGCCACCCCACCAGTATACCAAACACTGCCAAGATATCACGACCTGAGAGGAGAAGGCCCCTTCACTAGGGAGATTGATCAATATCCTATTCCTAGGGAGCTGAAAAAGCCTCCTCCGATGAAAATGTACACCGGCCTCGGTGACCCGGACAAGCATATAAGATACTTCAACAATTTCTGTAGATACAGAAATATAAACAAGATAATGAAATGCAAGTTGTTCCTGTTATCTCTCGAGGAGCGCTCCTTGGAATGGTGGGACAACCTTAGGCCAAACACCATTTCTTCTTGGGGCGAGTTAGTCAGGATCTTCTCAAAGACAATATCGACCAAACAAGTGCGAAGACCGACTGAAAGAAGTCTAGGGCGCAATGCGTTCAAGGAGAGAATGAAACGTTAAGAGAATATGTGGACCGCTTAAATAATAGGGAGGCAGAGACAGTGCGAGGATTGGAAGACAAAGATATATTAAAATGCCTAAAGCGCAGACTTAGGCACGACAACTTATTCGCATAAGAGGTTGGATTGAATAGGCCAACATACTTGAGTGCTTTCCTCCGAAGATCGCACGACTTCATGGCATATGAAGAGTCTTTATTGTCCAGTCGAATCTCAAGGAGCGCCCGCGAGCGACCTTGTGACGACCAAAACAGGCAGAGTAAGAACCAGGATAACTCATCTTGGGATTATCGGCCGGAGGACAGGCCGAAGAAGTGTGCTGAACATACTCGACTCAATACTTCATGTGCACAAATTTTGGCTGACTGCCAAAATACAAAGTTCAAGAACATCAAGCGACCAGAGAGCAAAGCCAGTGAGAACAAGCTGATCGAGTGAAACAAAGCCAATGAGAGCGAGTCGGAGGAAGAGCGGATACGGACAATCTAAAGGCGAAATGTAGCACTTGTTATTTCTGGGGGAACCCATTCAAAGACTCCAATAAGTCGGTGAAGAGACGGTGGGAAGAAATACTCAGCGTAGCCACCACATTAGCTCCAATGCCAGCCTTGAATAGGCTGCCAATCTCATTCGTAGATGAGGACTTCTTTGGATGGGAAAACAAACAAATATGTTCCTTTGCTAATAACAACAGATTATGGCAAACAACGATGGACGTGTTAAAGATCGACCGGAAAGAGATTGTCCTCATATGCATGGAACCCCTCATTGGTTTCAATGGAACGACCACTTACCCCTAGGAACTCTCGACTTATGGGTTACCTTTGGGGATGATCTACAGATGACAAAGGACTCGCAAGACTATGAAGATCTCATTCCTGGTCCTCCCTTGTAAGTTGGTCAATCAGTGCATTTTAGGCCGACCCACTCTTGGGAAATTGGAAGTAGTCACCTCCAATGTGCAGCTAAGGATGAAATTTTATACCAAGGAGGATAAGGTGGTGACTTTGTTTGGTCGATATGCAATCGCTCGATGATGCCACTATCTTAGTTTGAAGGAGACATATGAAGGCCCGATCGAATGTGACCCACCTAAAGACAAAGGTAAAGGACACCAAGTCAACGTGGCCTATCTGGATGCAAGGTATGATCCAGATAGCGATGAAGAGAAAGGCAACGACACTTTAGCTCGCGAGCTAAAGAATAAGATTAAGAGGCCCGAACCCGATGGAGAACTAGTTGACGTTCAACGGGATGACTTTGGAAAAAGCGATCAAGCTTGGGTCCGACCTACCTGAATAGGTTAAAGAAGACTTGATCAAATATTGCTTGAGGGAATATGCTAATTTGTTTTCTTGGAGTGCAGCAGATATGCCCAGCATTCGCATAGAAATTGCCTACCATCGATTGGCAGTCGATCAGAGCATAAGGTTGGTTGCCCATAAGCGACGTGTCTAGAACGAGGAGAAAGCTCAGGCAGCCGCAAAAGCGGTTGAAGATTTGATCAAGGCCAATTTTGTGGAAGAGATCAAATACAAAACTTGGCTTTCGAATGTAGTCCTAGTGAAAAGAAGAACAACAAATGGCGAATGTGCGTGGATTACACCGACTGAACATGGCGTGCGAAGGATGCTTTCCTGTTCCTAACATCGACAAATCGTCGACAACGCCTCAAGATTCTCGACTTCTCTCATTCCTAGACGCGTATTCGTGATACAATCGATCACAATGTACCCGCTGATCGAGAAAAGACGACCTTTATGACGATGGGGAAACTTCGCTACAAGTTAATGTCGTTCGGCACAAAGAACACCGGGCGACCTACCAACGGATGATGAATAAGATCTTCAAGAATTAGATTGGTCGGATAGCGTAAGTGTATCTTGATGACATGATAATCAAGAGCAAACCAGACCATGACCACATGGCCGACTTGAGAGAAAATTTTGAAGAAGCAAGAAAACACTCCCTTATTCAAGCCGTTCAAGAAGGAGTTGGCAATCAAGATTCATAGCAAAGTCGGCGCCAAGTCGCTCCCTTATTCAAGCCGCTCAAGAAGGGAGTTGAATTTGAATGGATGGACGAATGTGAGCAAGCCCCGACCGATCTCAAGGTCGCTCTACTAAATCCACCCATCATGACCAAACCATCGCGAGGAGAAACTTTGTATCTCAGTACTTGCAATCACCGAGGAAGCTTTGAGCACGATCCTAGTTAGAGAAGGCAACTCAAGGCAAAATCCAGTTTAATTTATCGCAGAAAGTCTTGCTAGGACTCGAGATAAGCTATCGTAAAGTGGAGAAATTGGCCCTTGCTCTGGTGGTGGCCGCTCAAAGACTTAGGCCATATTTTGTGGCCCATCAGATCATGGTGAGGTCCGACCAACCAATCAGGCAGATACTACATAGGCCTAATCTAGCAGGCAGAATGATCAAGTGGACGGTCGAGCTCAACGAGTTTGGCATCAAATTTGAATCTAGATCGTCCGCTAAGGCCCAAGTCTTAGCAGATTTCATTGCTGAGATGACGCCTGTCCCTGAGGAACGACCTCCCATCACTTGGACCTTCTACGTTGATGGCTCCCAAATCCATGCCGATGTCCATGTTGCTCCACCGGTCGAGCTAAACAGCCTAACTCCACCTTGGTCGTTCGCCTGGTGCTCAGCCCATTTTCGCCCGCTCTGGCGCCGCCTCAAATTCTTGATAGTTCTTTGTGGATTTCTTCACCAAGTGGATAGAGGCAGAGCCGCTCGCCACCATCACATCAACCAAAGTGATGAAGTTTTTTAACAAGAATGTGTTGGCCCGCTTTGGTGTGCCCGAGATGCTAATTACTGATAATGGCACCCAGTTCGCTGATAAAAAATTCAGACAAATGCTGACCGACCTGGGAGTTAAGAAGCGCTTTACCTCGGTCAAGTATCCTCAAACAAACGGGCAAGCTGAAGCCGCTAACAGGGTCATACTACGACGACTCAAGAGGAGACTAGATGAATCAAAGGGTAATTGGGCAGAAGAGCTTCAGCCGGTCTTGTGGGTATATGGGACGACCCCACACTCGTCGACAGGAGAATCTCCGTTCAGGCTTGTCTATGGAAGTGATGTCGTGGCTCCTAAGAACATATGTTCAATTTTTCTCTCTTGATTAGGTTGTTTTGCAGCTTCATGATCCATTTCTCTAAAGGGGTAGTTAATATCCCCAAATTTTTCTTCTAGGTCTTTTCTCAACATTGTTTCGCATTCAAACTTTCATCTAGCCCTTTCTACCCTCCTAACTTCTTCATCATCATATTGATCATATTGTTCTTAAATGGTTGGGTTCAACTCTAGCCCTTTTTGTATCGAGTTTTGAGAATCAAACGATGCTATATCATCATTATAGGGTTGAGATGATAAGTCTATTGTTACTAGCCTCAATACTTTGGTTGCATGATATTCAAGATGTGATTTAGAACCAGATAGGAAATATTTGTTGGTTCCATTTTAAAAGGTGATAGATGACAAGCAGATTATGCACACATAATTTGTGCAGAATTTTAACATGGTTAAGAAGATTTGAGGCACGCAATCTAGATGAAGGATATTTCAGAATGTATGAATGAGAGGAAGGGAAATCAAACCAATCTTCTGCAAATATTTTGTCTATTTTAAATGGGAATTTCTAGAGCTTCTGCAAATAGCTCTTCTGTGAGATGGATTTCTTTGTCACCAGCATAGGTGACAATTCCTGTTTTGAAATCATCTAGTTGAGCATTGCGGTAGAAATCCTTAATCAATTTGTACGGTGGAGATTGTACGGTTAGGACAGTCTTATAGCCGTTAAGGATTTTCAAAGACTAAGTTTATCTTTTGGAGAGAGATTTTTAATGACTTTACAATTTTGTGTAAATAAGAAGTGAACTTATATTATTATTTTTTAAAGAAAAATATGTCAGAAGGTATCATACTTCATGAGTCTTCTGAGATGCACCTAGTTTGATCAGGGCAAAATATTTTGGTGGTTATCTTGATTTTGATGAACAAGATTTATCATATGCTTTATATCTTTAGAAGCTCCTTGCTTTTGTTCTTTCATATTGCTCAGCAGGTATCTCATGGAGCTTTACATGATTGATCTATATTCAAGAAGGTGATAATGAAATTTTCAGAGATAAAAGAACGAGTAATGTTATATGGACAAAAGTTTTGAGACAAATATAGCGAAAAATCAATTCACAACATCAATTAACCAAGTTTTTTAGACTATTAACCAACCTGCTTTTTCAGAGTTATTTAGCCATTAACTAAAAACTTAGTTAATTGTTTACTTGGTTAATAGCCTAAAAAACTTGGTTAACTGGTGTTGTGAATTGGTTTTTGTCTATATTTGTCTGAATATAATTACTCTAAAAGAACACGTGGAAAAAAAATTTAATAGGTACAACAGAAGGAGAGACATGGGATTTTGCCTTCCAAGTTTCTGTTGACAAATATTTAAACACAACAACATAATTCTAATATGACAATTAGCGTGTAAGACATTATTTAAAGCAGGCAATGTTCATAACAGGTGCATAAAGATTAAGAACAGATTTAGCTACAAATCTATTAGATTAGTCTGTGTTAATAATGTTTCTAAGACATAAAGCACCAAAGTTATTTCATTTTTAGTTTCTTTACCCATGTATTTTTTTTTAGATAGGCAAGACATTCATTGAAACCGAGCACAAATGTGCCCACCAGCTTATAATGGTAAGGGAGGCCTCTCTCAAAACCTCCTCAGAGCCAAAACCCCTTGGGAAAAAGACCTGGAAGGAAAAAGAGTACCACACAAAAAGCAGATCAGCAACAATGGGAAAAATATCCTAACCCATTGCTTCTCCCCTTCCTACAAAAAGAACAACGTTATTCTTTAAACATACATGATTTACAACATAGCTAACACCCTCTCTGTTTCTCCCCCTAAAGAACTCCAACCAAGCCATAAGAAGTAAAATTACAATGTTGCTAGTACACTTAGCGGACTATTATACCAATCCACCCAACCTCGCCTCTACTATTCTTCCCTGCTCCTCGCCTTGAACCAAAGACCATGTCGTGTCTTTGATACCCAAGAGAAGTGCCGGTAGTGACAACACCTCTCCCTTAAAAACTGTTCTATTCCTTGCCATCCATATATTCCAAATCACCGCTAGCCATACAAGATGCTTAACCCTTTTTTGCCTCTTTCCCTTTACCATCCTTCCAAATTCCATAAAATGCGAGATCACCTCATCCTTTTCATAGTAAATTTCCCCCAACCAAGAAAAAACCAACTGCCACAAATTCTTTATGATATTACAATTCAGAAAAAGATGTTGTGTCGTTTCCTCCTCCAAAAAACAGAATACACAGCTCGTTTCAAGTTGTGGTTGAATAACTCCTCTTCTTGCCAAGGCCACCCGTAGCAATCTCGTTATGTAACACACGCCATGCAAAGATACCGACTTTTGATGGCACGTCATTCCTCCATAGTTTTTTGCACGCTCACTCACCAAAGTGTCCTAAAAGTCCCACCTGCACTGCAAAAATATTCACAAACCAATCATAGCAAATGCGTTTCACGGTAAATCCCTTGAACGAGTCAAGCAAACAAAGACCACGCATCGCGCGTTTGTTTCGCGACAAAGCGCCGCCGATCGCAGTGAGTCTTGCGAGGTACTCGCGATCCGCAGCAGCGCCCGCAGCAGTTCTTTTGCCGCGCGCATTCTGGTCCGCAGAATTTCGATGCTGCATCGACTTCTCGTGGGCCCAATTAAGCTCCCATCGCCATTCGTTATTCGACCACGAGCCCATGTCTTCAACTACGGCATCTTGTGGCACCACATTTGTCATATACCAATGGAAATAACGCTGCAAACGGCTCCGCTCCCAACCAACTATCACCCAAAATTTTACTAGATTCCTCTCCCCAATTTGGTTTACACAAACCTTCGAACCAACCTTCCTCCAAGTTGCTACCTCCCCAGCACACACATATCCTCTCCACCAAATTGAAGTTTTCCCCAATTTCTTATATACTCCGTTGCTCTCGCCATCTTCCATTTAATCCATATCTTTCCGCTATTAGCTTTCGCCATAATTGATCGTCTTCCTCCACCAAAGACCTCCATCTCCATTTGGTTAATAAAGCTAAATTGAACGCTTCTATGTTCTTGATACCCACCCCCTTTTGTCTTTGGTGTGCATATAGTGTTCCAACTCACCCACGCCATTTTTTTATTTTCCTCATCCCCACCCCACAAAAACCTCCTTTGCAACTTTATTATTTCTTCAATAATCTTCTTTGGTGCTTTATAGAAAGAGAAAAGGTATAAGGAAGGGATGCCAAAACCGAATTTATAAGTGTAACTCTTCCCCTATGGATAATTGCTTGCTCTTCCAACTATTTAGCCTTGCTTTTATTACATCAATAATCGGTTGCCAAGTTGTCGCTCTCCTGGGATTTGCACCGACGGGAATTCCCAGGAACTTAAAGGATTCTTTACCCACTCTACATGCTAAAAATCGTGACATACCCTCCAATCTCCTCTCCTCTATGTTCACCCAATCACATTACTTTTGGCGAAATTTACCTTCACTTCGATGCCACTCAAACACCCTGGGATTGTTTTCCAACACCATATGCTCCTTTCACTCCCATCACAAAATAGTATCGTGTCATCCGCGAATTGAAGTAAATTCACCTCCAGATTCATCACACCTTGAATCCGCCCAAATTTCCGATTCCACCCCTTTCTTGACTAACCCCGCCAAACCTCCTCCGCCGCTACCAAGAACAAAAAGGTGCAAGTGGGTCGCCTTGTTTCAACCCCTTCAGGCTACAAATTCCTCCGTTGGACTTCCATTCACTAAAACCGAAATTGAGTTAGAGGAATAACACACTCTCATCCAAAGGTCTCCATTTTTCACCAAATCCCAATCTACCCAACATGTGATCAAGGTAAGACCAACTCACCGAATCATGTGCCTTTTCAAAATCGCTTTCGTAATGACACACTTCATTTCTTCCTCTTTGCCATATCAATAACTTCATTTACTACCACCACCCCATCCAAAATATTGCGCCCCGAGAGAAACGCACTCTGACCTTTCGAGATTACACCTTTCAACACTTTTTTCAATCTACCCGCCAGGACTTTTGCTAACATCTTATATAAGCATCCAATCAGGGATATTGGCCTGAACTCTCCCAATCCTTGTGGTTTTTTCGTTTTGGGGATCAGTGCCAGGAAGGAAGCACTGACTGCTTTGGGAAACCTAGCATCCCTGTGGAATTCCTCAAAGAACTTCAATATCTCCGGCGCCAACATCTCCCAGTAAGACTTGATGAAGTTAAAATTGAAAGCATCCGGTCCTGGGCTTTTATTCCCGTCACATTCCCATACCACCTCCTTAATTTCCTCCTCCGAGAATGGTAACAAGAGCAAATCATTATCCATCTCGGTTATTCTATTAAACTGAACCCCTTCCAAAGTAGGCCTATGGTAACTTTCCTCTCTATATTTCTCTTGAAGTGGTTCTTCACCGCCTCTTGATCCCATCTACATCCTCCACCCACTCGCCATCTACCAAGAATTTTCCCAATCAGTGTCCGTCTTCATTACTTCTCATACACGCATGGAAATATCTACTATTTGAGTCACCCTCCGCTATCCACTTCACACGTGATTTTTGTGCTACAAGGCTTTCCTTTGCTTGTAGCTCTTGCCAAAACTCATCATTCAGTCGTCTCCTTAGATCATCACTAACCTCTCCACCATCCACAAAGAACCCTTTCTAACTCATTCAGTTCCTTTACTATCTCTTTAATTTTCAGCTCTTTATAACCAAACACCTCCCTATTCCACACCTTGAGTTTTTCCTTCAACATCTTCAATTTTTCCTTCAGTACAAAAGCACCCCTTCCTTCCACTTGAAATGAGTCCCAACACCGTGTAACAAAATTTCGAACTCCGCATGATCCAACCAGCAATTATTAAACCTAAATGGTTTTGGCCCCCAGTTTTTCACTGAGGACACCAACCAAACAGGACAATGGTCTGAGATTTCTCTATCGCCTATCCACTGGCTTCTAACTTGCCATTTGTCCACCAAACCCTCAGTTAGTAAGATTCTATCCAATCTACTTGCCTTCCCGCTCGCTCCCAAAACAAGTGAACCTCTTTCCTTGAGTGATACGTCAATCAGATTCATGTCATCCATAAATGTACTGAACTCCCTAGCCTCTGCTTGATTGAAAACTGTTGTGCATCCACTTCTCTCTCCTCTTGAGACAACTGCATTAAAATCTCCAGCCACACACCACTCCCCTTCCTCAAATTGACTCTTCAGTTGCTTCAAATTCTCCCACAGCCTCTTTTTTCCTGACAAGTTGCACACCGAATAAACATTGACAAAATAACATATATCTCCCTCCACCTTTGCACACACCCCCACAAAACATTCCCATGAAAACGAGAACCACACATCTACCAAATCATTCTTCCATACACTTACCATCCTCCCGCTTGTCCATGGGCTATTTTACAAAGAAAGTCAAAGTTTTCATCTCCCCAAATACTCCTAACACTCTCCCGATATCTCTCCGCACTTCGTTTCTGAATCATACAAAGGTCTATCCTTTCCTCTACTATCGCTTCCGGGGCGCGCTTCTCTTTGCCGCACCTCCCCACCCTCTCATATTGATTGTGGCAATCTTCATTGAGATACCATGTTTGTCTCCTTCCTTCCTTTTGCTTTTTGATCCCTGGCCTCCAACTGCCTAAGCCTTTCCGCGTAATCTTCATCCTTATTCAGACCAACTATACCTAACTGCTCCCTAGCAAAACTCCACATTTTGTTTCCAATAGAAATTTCATGATCCTTCAAAAATCTATCATTGCAAAATCTAATACCAGAATCTCCTACAGACACCTCACCAATAACCGATCCCTCTCCTTCACAATTTATTGATACAGACATACCTGGCACATGCGGATTCCGTTGCACTACATATTCCTTGTCATTATTAGAGCTATTGCTTGATTTCGATAATGCTGCGATCTTTTCCTTAGCTTTTTCATTTACAACTCCTATTGTGATGTTCGTGTTGTTCTTCTCATTGTTCTTCAGTTTCTTCTTTCCTTTCCTCTTCATATTTTTCCTCAGCCCAGATTGCACCTCTTGATTCTCACACGAACCTGGTGAAGAAATACCGCAATAAAACTCCCAAACTCACCAATGGACCGTTTGTTTTAGTATTTTGTTCCTCGAAAGATCTGGCTCCACTATGGGCCCACTACCACCTACAGCCTCCTTTACCGTCTCCTCCTTACTAAGTTCATTATTTTTGATGCACTCCTCCTCCCCACACATAGATGGAACCACCTGCTGCACATTTGGCTCCACTTGCACCGGACATTGCCCCTCTAGCTGAATTTCATTGTTTTGGATACTCTCCTCCTCCCCACCCCCAGTTTTTACTACACTACTCTCCTCATCCCCAAGATTCTCCTCATTATTGCTATTAACTTCTTCACTGATTTCTTTTACCCCCTCTATCCGTATTGGATTTTCATCTCCTTCCTCCTCATCATCCTCATCTGACTGATCCTCCACCATCTCCTCCATCCCGAACAAAGGCGGATTACCTTCTTCGTCACTACTAGAATCACTGTACTCCTCCCCTTCCACCCTATATTTTTCATTTACCATTGTCAGCCCTTCCCACCTCAGTGGACCACACCATTCCTCTAGCACTTTGATCTCATATCTCATTCCATTAATGATGGCATTCACAACCATATTAAATGTATGATTTGAACACCTATGCCAATCATATCATTATGAGAGAGATTAACATGAGCTATGTGCATCACTACTGCACTAAAGACATTTGGAATTGGTTAGTTCGCATATTTCAAATCGGTCGATTCGTATTCCTCTGATTCTAAAAGTGAGAAATTTTGAACCGGTTAAATAACCGATTCAAAATGTGACATTCAGAATCGGTCGTTTAGAAAACCGATTCTAAATGCTTTTTACAAATACAAACATTTAAAATCCGTTCTTTTGATATCCGATTTCTATTGCCGCTTTTTTAAAAAAAATTGTTTTAATTCACCCCTTTAACCAATTATACTTCAAAATGATTTCCATACAACAACTCATAATAACTCATAAATATACTATTGTTAAATTTAAAAGTACTACAATTACAAAATTCTACCAATTTATTAAATTTTAAAGTTATACAAAATTCTTAAAAGTGCATGTTTCTTTAAATTCATAAAATATACTTCTACCAAACTTGTTAGCCAATCATCTTTGCTCAAGAGAACTAGTAGGAGGAGTAATTTGATCAGCACGATTCTTCTAATAGAATTTCGTCCAAATCTTACAAACCTATGAAATTTCCTTATGAGTGTATGTCTTTTGGTTACCAAATACCTCAAATTTTAGAGTTAAGAGTTAAATATGAATGAATATGTTAAAAGTAAAAAAACATGCACTTTAAAATTATTTTACCCCCTACCAATTATCTATGATACTGGCATTCACAGTCGTTATCGTATACTTCATCACAAAATATCTATTTTTTTTTTTTATTTTAAAGATTTTATGGATAACTGTTTTGAAATTAAGAAAAATCTAACTCAACCCCATTTTACCCGAACATGTTTTAGTTTTGAAATTGATTTTAAAACCAAAAACTCACAACCATCCCGAACAACCTTTGTTTTTAAACAATAGAGACGGAATTAGAGAAGGAAATATTTTCGTCTCTAAAAATATTTGGATTTTCATTTTTTATCAAATTGAAAACAAACAGACGGAATAGAGACAGAATTACTTTGACATAAAAATATGTGTCTCTAACTTCTGTCTCTAAAGTAACTCTACTTATTTAAATCCTAGATTGAATTGTTGGAGATGTATTTAGAGACGAAATTTTCTTGAGATGATATTTGATTTCCGTCTCTAAAATGCAAAATTTAATTTCCGTCTCTAATTAGAGACGAAATTAGTCCCGCCTATAATATCCATCCATATTTTAGAATTTTTTAGTAGTGACACAAGTCAACCAATCAAAATAATAATTAAATCACTTAGAATCAAAATAATAATTAATTTGTAAAGGAAACTTCTAATGCAATACTCTTCCTATTGTCTATTTCATGTGACCAAACTTTAAAACAATATCAATACAGAGAATGGTGACCACAGTGGGAGCTAGATCACTAGCTTCCAGGATTCATCAACACTCTCTATTCTCTGGGTTACCCCGCTATTCCTGAGACTTTGCATCCCCCAATCGCATTTCACTCAGCAATGACCTCGGATCCTCACTCGTCAGCATCTCGAGGTATGTTTTATCCGTCACCATGCCATTATCTTTCGGTAATTTGCAGGACCGACGTGATCGGTGAATCATTTGAGGGAATCTCCTCATGAAGCATTCTCCCCTCGGGCTACTCTTTCACCTTCACGCCCGAGCCTGTTGCTGTATAGCCTAATCTGGCTCCAATAGCTTGTCTATCCGAGCTCATCGCTGAATAGCCTAATCTGGCTCCAATAGCTCGTCTATCCGAGCTCGTCGTTGAATAGCCCAATCTGGCCCCAATAGCTTGTCCTTCCGAGCTCGTCGCAGAATAGCCTAATCTGGCTTCAATAGCTCCTCTTTCCGAGCTCTTGCAGAATGGCCCGCAGCAGCCTTAACGGCTCTTTGATCTCTGAGTTCGACACTCCATCAGAGAGTCCCAAAAAGTGAGTGCGCCGCGACTTCATCTCGCTCCGCGCGAGCTTGCCTTTCCCTCTGATGCTTGAGTTGACGAACTCATTTAAAGATTGAAGGTTTCCCAATTTCGCTTTACGCGAGCCCAGCTTTCCCTCTGATGTCTGAACTGACGAGTTCCATCAGAGGACGAAGGAAGGAGACCCATTGCGCGGTCTCCGCCCCGAAGGCCGGACGCCCCCAGCGGCTCTGGTAGGAAGGCCGAGCGCCCACAGCGGCCTCGACATGCCCCAGTGAAGGCCGGGCACCCACAACAGCTCCGGTAAGAAGGCCGATCACCCATAACGGCATCGGTAAGAAGGTCGGAGGTGAAAGGGGCCCACAACGGCTTTCCTATCTAAATGAGCCAGGGGGACCACTGCTAAAACTTTATAGATGCACCTGATGAGACAAATTGGGCAATACTCCATTAAATCTTGAGGATTTTGGGGATAACAGCCAAAAAAGTAGCCGAAATGGATTTGGGCAACACAACATTATCATGGAATTCCTCAAAAAAAACCCATGATGTCATCCTACACAACCTCCCAACAATTTTTTATGAAGTTAAGATTGAAACCATCAAGTCCAGAACTTTTATTCCCATCACAGTTCCATACTTCTTCTTTCACCACCTCTTCCTTAGAAGGGGCTATAAGATGACAATACTCATCATCATTGATCTTACCAAACTCAATACCACTAAGAATAGGTCTCTGAAGAAAAGGTTCGGCATAGCTAGCTTCAAAAAATCTTTTCACTTCCTATTTCACATCTTCCACCTCCTCCAAACTCATCCCATCTCTATCTAAACACATGATCCGATTAACTCTCCTACGATTGTTAAGACAAGCATGGAAAAAGCTCGATTGAGATCCCCTTCTCTAATCCAATTGGTTCTACGATTTTGTTTGAAAGTGCTATCTTTGCTATGAAGCTCCTTCCGTAAGGAAGAAGATACCTCCTTTAACTTAGCCATATCTTCCATCGCACTCCTCTAGAATAACTTTGATCAAGAGCATTCATTTCGAGAGACAAGATTGTTAATACTTGAGACCCATCCAACCAAACACTTCATTATTCCGGATCTTGCGGCTTTAATTTTTCTTTAATCACATACCCGTTTTTACCTTTAACCGAAAAACCTTTCCACCATCGCTCCACTAAGCCACCGAACTCGTGATAATCTAACTAACCATTAAACAATCGAAAAGGCTTGTGCCCCAACCTTTGAGGACCAAAGGCGACCAAATAGGGTAATGATCGATATATCTCTATTCCCCACCCATTGACCATTTATCTTCCAAGAAGAAATCAATCCATCAGAGGCTAAAAAGCGATCCAATATGCTTCTAGATAAACTCTCAGTACAAATCCAAGTGAACTGCTTCCCATAAAGAGGGACATCCATGAGCTCCATATCTAGCATGTCCGCCCTAGCCAAGTGCATGCTATTATCTTGTCGTTCTTCAAGATAATAAACAACATTAAATCCCCCACTACGCACCATTTGCCATGATCACCGTGATTTTTCAAAGCTAGAATGGCCTCCCACACTTCTCTTTTCCCGGCTGTCGAACCCGGAGCGTAAACGTTCACTGCATATAACAAAATATTCTTCCACATACAACACAACCCCACGTGCCCAGCACCAACAAAACAACTCTTAACATCAAACAAACCAATTTTCCACATCAAAAGAATACCCCAAGAAGGCTTCACAATCAACTCAAATTTGTGATGCCCCCAAACACTACGAACCAAAAATTTATCTATCAGCTCCCTCTTAGTTTCTTGAATGCACACAATATCAAAATTTCCTCTTTTGTTGAGAGCAGCCATCTGTCTCCTCTTGGCACTATCACTCAACCCTCTAATATTTAAGGATACAATATTCATGATGCACCATTTTCTTTCTACCTCAGGTCCTTATCCGCTTGATCCCTAGCTTTTCCTGCGTCAATTAAGTCAATGTAAACAGAATCAAAACTTACCCCCTCCACCCCCAAAGCAGAAGCAAATTTCTAGATCTTTTGAGCTGAGCCGTTCAATAAAGGATCCAGAAGCTATTATTACCAACCTGGATACAAGAATCGCTGATAGAG
This sequence comes from Oxytropis ochrocephala, assembly GCA_020916435.1. NCBI lineage: Eukaryota > Viridiplantae > Streptophyta > Magnoliopsida > Fabales > Fabaceae > Oxytropis > Oxytropis ochrocephala. The sequence continues at coordinate 100,987,622 of CM037092.1, forward strand.
TCGCTGCTCCAAACGGGGCCCTCACCACTCCTGGACGAATCTTGAGACTGAGCCCGATCCTTAGAGAAAGCTACGCGAGCCAGCTCCATACGCCTTACCTTGCGAAAGGTTGAATCCATAGAAGATTCAACCACTTCAGTGTGGCGACTAAAATTCTGATCCACACCCAGATCGGAATGAAGAACACAAGCTACACTCCTGGACTTTGGCATTGAAGGGAGGTCGTTGGGCCTAACAGAAGGAACTTAGCCTTGAAGAGAGCCCTGAATCGAAACCCCACGTTCCTTCAAACTCTTGTTTGATGAGAGAATCTAAATTGACTTATTGACGAACTCGACCCCCGATCGACACGAGATCCCTATTTTTGACAATTTCGGTGGGCTTAGCTCTTGCGTCCATAATCCCTGCACACCCCTGCTCTCTCTAAACTGAACCACTAAGGATAAAAGAATCACTAACATGAGATAGAGAGTCACTATTCACCGACTCATCCCTAGACTAATTCATAGATTCTAGACCCTTAATTCCCCCGTCATCATAAAATCCTCCTTTGGACCTTTCCCCTGAAGGGAACACCTGCTCATCCTCTAAAGGAGACTCTGGCCAACGAACTCCGACATCTTATCCCTCATGTTTCGAACTAGAAGTCTTTGGGGCCTTATGAGTAGTTGGGATACTCCATTGTATAGGCGCACACCAGTCCTCCACCACCCTTATCTCAAACTCATCCTCATTGATTTTCACCTTGATGACACAATTAACAGCCACAAAAGATTCTGTCCTGACCAAAACGCAACCAACATCCATGGCATTTTTCTTTTGAGTGTTATCATTAGGATGCACATAAGTGCCAAAAGGCTCAACTAAAGATGAGAAGAAATCTAGCGACCATCCATGTACTAGAACACCAAAACACCGAACCCACATCAAACGCTCCTCATCAATGTGCCAACCAATCTCCCGCTGCCTCGACAATAGCTTGAAGGTCTCCAACTCCCTTACCTTCCAAAAGAGCCAATTTCGCACCAAACCTTCACCGAAAAAACACCTTGCATAGAGAACTCTTCCTGAATAAAATATGTTTTGCCTAGTTGCAAGACTTCGCTGACCATAGTTGTACTAAGATTCGAGATAGTCTCAGGTGAAGGGGTAAAGAGAACATGCACTCCATTGCCGGCATCAATATTATTATTAAAACCAGACCCACCCTCTACAGATTTATTAGCAACAACCCTATCTTTCTTGGCAATCCACACCTGCATCGTGGATTGCACCTTCTTGGGCTCATTCACCAACTTACAAGAGCTTTGATTCTTATAAAGAGTCTCAACACCCACCCTATCAAACCTAGGTTGATTGACAAACATCTTCATTTTTTCAAGGAAAATGTTATCAAGCTTCACAATAAAGTTGCACGGTTCCTTGACTTCCGAAAAACGAAAGAACCCAAATCTCCTACCAAACTTATCTCTTCTTGCTGGAATAACCACCTCTTGAGCCTTCCCATAAGATTTAAACACAGCTAAAAGATCTTTGGCCTGATAATGATCAGGAAAATTAGTGATGAAGAAAGAAGTCAAGACTCTTTCACCGTTAACGACCTTGGAAGCAGCAGCAAGGTCAGTCTTTGAAACCCTCTTAAACCCACGAGTCACACCTCCTCTTCTATGCCTTGAACAACTTGCCACCCGTCCTCTCCTCCTTGAGTTCTAGCGGTATTAATGAGCCTCTGGTGAACCCCCACACTCCTCCTTGACCCATCCCACCTTAGATTGCTAACCGACCATCTACGAGAACTCTCCTGTCGACCACGACCAAAACCGTGGACATCATCGTTGTGTCGCCATGCCTGATTTCGTCTCTCTCCCTCGTGCCACCGTTCCCTCACTAGGACTGCCTTACCCCTCCACCGATCTCTCCATATCCCCGCCTCAAAATCTCTCTCTAGCATGCTCACACTCTCTCATCGCATACAAATCACAAACTAAAGAGAACAACAACATAGCGAAATCGAGAAGAAAAAATAAAGGAAATATGAAGAAAAACTTAGGCGATAATGTCTCTAAACATTGCACCACCAAGAGATCAAATTAGTAGGAAAAAAGCAAGCTAAACATTGAAAAGGAAGAGAGCGATTCTAATGCAGGCAGATGCCGAGTTTGAAGAATCAAAAACGCCCGAGAGAAGTCAGAACCGAGGGGCAAGAAATGCGAACCGAGAACCCAAAACTTTGCCGCACTCTGCAGAAAGCGAGAGAAGGACAATAGAGCGATTCAACCAAGGATCTGCGCGTTTTGAGCGACGGCAATGACAGTTGTGTTGAGTCGGCGATTGAAGAATGGTTGGCACTACAAGAAAAATGGGTTTTTTGGCGGATTTTTCCGCCAAAAACACCCAAATCCGCCGCAAATCTGTGTGTGTTTTTGTGGATTTTTCCGCCGATAAAAGGTCAGTGGCAATGTATTTCGTGAATTTCCACAGATTTTCCTCGGCGGAATTTCCGCTGCATTTTCCATGGATTTTAAGTCATTTCCGCGGATTTTTGCGGGGAATTTATGTGGATTTCCCGGTGCTTTTTCTCAAGGAATTTTGCACTTTTGGCGGATTTTTCCGCCAAAAAATTTATTTATTTATTTATTTTAAAATCCGCCGCAAATACATTAAAATCCGCCAAAAAAATTTTTTATTTTTTTTTTAAAAAAAATCCGCCGCAAATATATTAAAATCCGCCAAAAAAAATTTATTTATTTATTTTTTTAAAAATCATAAATTTTTTTTTCCAAAAAAAAATCCGCATATAAATAACCTAATTTCCGCTAAAAAATGCTTTTTTTTTAAAAAAAAAATTTAAAAACATTCTAAAAATTTTTATAAACGTTTTTAAAATTAAATAAATTTTTAAAAAAATATAAATAACATATTTAAATTAAAAAACTCAAATAGTGATAACCAAATAAAATGTTTTTAAAAAATAAATAAATTTAAATTAAAAATATAAATAGTAACAAAGAAACAAAAATCACCAAACTCAAACAAATCTTAAACAAACAACACCACAATTAGTAACAAAGTATAAGTTAAAACAAAATATAACTTAAAACAAAGTCTAAATTAAAACATACCTTCAAAACAAATTTGAGAGAAGTGTTGAGAAATAGTAAAGATTTAATGTGAGGATTGTTAAGAGAGTGAAATGGTGAGAGAGTGAAGTGTTGAGAGAGTGAAATGTTGAGAGAATGAAGTGTTGAGAGAGTGAAATGTTGAGAGAGTGTTGAAAGTGAATTGTTGAAATCAGATTTATTAAGGGAGGATGAAGAGAGTCGTTGGAATCGAGGTCATTTTCGGCGGATTCCTTGGCTTTTTCGTCGGAATCAAGATTGCTTTGACCGAGGTAGTCATTTTCGGCGGAATTAAGATTGTTTTGACCGAGGTCATTTTCGGCGGATTTTTAAAAAAAAAAAATTTTGGGGGAAATTAGTGTATTTGCGGCGGATTTTAAAAAAAATTTTTTTTTTTTTTTAAAATCCGCAGCAAACACATAAAAATCCGCCAAAAATTTTCTGGTGGATTAAATCCCCCACAAATGTCAAAAATCCGCCGGAAAGTTTGTGGGGGATTAAAATCCGCCAGAAAGTTTTGCCTTGGATTTTCAGTTTTTCTTGTAGTGTGGGTTGGTTTGATCTAGAACGAGAAGGTTAGGTTGGGGTGGTAATGGTTGGGTTTTGTAAACTATTATGTACCTCTGGTGCTGGCAAACTGAATCAGAGGGGATGGGTTGGAGAGAGGTGGTGGTCAAAGGGTGGTGATGGAGAAAGGGTTAGGTTGGTTGGGGCGGTTGGGGTTGATTTGGTGATGGTAACGGCGATTAGGTTTACATAAAATACAAAGTGTGCATTTGGCTACTGAGAATTGAACCTTAGGGGCGTGGCTGTCGTATTAGCCAAGGGGTAGATAGTCGATGTGGGGGTTGAGTCGCACCCCGTGAAAATAAATATATGTATTTCTCCTCCTGTTAAAAAGCTATTTGGACCCCCCCCCCCCCCCCCCCCAAATTTCAAACTTTGCACACTCCTAAATTTAATGTAATGTGAAGTTGGTTCATTTTAGATCAATTTTTATGAATAAATGATTGTCTAGTGAATAGTGATTTATCAAAAGAGGTGTATATTGAAAATCATTATTTAAAGATTCCAAAACATGAAATCACGTCAAAGGACGGCATGATTATAAAATCAATTGTGTTGAGTCAGCGACAATAGAGTGTGTAATTTATTTAATTAATTGTATTGAAATTCTATTTTAATAGTGCTTTTAACAATTATTGCATGATTATAAAAACTTTTGCACTCCCAGACTTTGTATCCTACGTCGACCTTTAATTATGGATGTTAACTCTCTCGCTTCTAATATCCGTAGCACGAATTGCATCACCAATTTCAAATCAATTGATTTTAAAAGTTTATTACTAATCAAATACTATAGTATTTAATATTTAATATTTTAAACACTTTTTATCATTAGAATCAACAAACACTTGATATTCTTTAATTAATTTGAGTTAATCCTCTTGAAATTGAGAGTTAGAACGTGAAAAGTTTCAACAATTTTGACTCGTAATAAGGCAAAACATGCAATAGAGAATAGATAAAAGTCAATCTAAATATTCATAATATATCATGTCTTCATTTCCTTGTAATGAAGCTTAATTATTTATAAAACATAATTATTCCAACTAGAAGAAAATCTCTAAGTTCCAGGGCTACAACAGCATTCATTGTCAGGGAGGCATTTCCCACCTTTCGGAAAGCCTTTCTCTACGCATTCTGCATAACAAGTTACAAAAACTCTCGTACACGGGTAATTGCCAATACGAACGCAATGCACCGTTACCACGTTTCTGCATTCAACATTCCTTATACCTAATTTGAAGAGTAATATATATTAGTGTAAATAATATGCATATATAAGAGAAATAATACATGGAAGACAAAATGTTAAAATTGTTTTGCTAATTATATCTACAAACCTGCTGAGAATATCAGAACTACAATCATGAAAGTCGTCATAAACTTTTGTGTGCAAGTCATTTTTCTGTAGCTTCTCCTTCTGCAAAATTATCCTAAGCATAATATTTATATAATTCAAAGTCAAAATTTTCTTTTTTAACATCTTTTTGACTGCTTTTATTAACATTAATTTTTTGCTACTTTGCAATTTTACGTAATACTTTCCTCGGTCAACTTTATAAGAGAAAAATCACTCTTCAGGTTCATTCAATAAATGAAGTATCTAGTATATAACTCGATACATCATTTATTGAATGAAACTAAAAAGTGATTTTTCTCTTATAAAGTAGATTGGAGATAGTATAATATAATTAAATTATTCAAAGTCAAAAGTTTCGTTTTTAACATTATTTTGACGACTTTTATTAACATTATTTTTTTTTACATTGCAATTCTACATAACATAATTAAATTATTAAACGACAAATTTTCTTTTTTAACATCTTTTTGACTGATTTTATTAAGGCTCTGTTTGGCTAGTCATATATGCTAGCTTATAGCGGATTTGACCAGTGGATAACGGATAGAAAAAATTAGACGTGGTTGTGCAAGCGATGAGCTTATAGCATTTTTTAAAAACGCTACTTCAAGTAGCATTTGAGCTTATAAACACACCATCTCATTTTTTTGTTACTTTTACCCTCATTAAAATTTATAATACTTCTTTTCTATTGTATGTTGCTTTTGTTGGCAAAGAACCCTTCAAAATCACCAATGAAGGTTGGCTCAGGTTAGGTAAGGAGTTAACTCATGTCCCATAAGGTCGTGGGTTCAACTCCATTGCCGATATGAGGACCTCTTTGGTGGATGATCCATGTAGTACCTCTGTAGCGCTCAAAGAGCCTTGAGGCTGCTCGACCCTAGTGAGCCCCTGAGCCCAACTCACCTAAACTTTTTTATGCCAAAAAAAAAAAGAACCATTCAAAATCGCCACACAAAAACCTGTTTTATTACGAGAGACTTGAAGTTTCCAAATCCAAGCTAAATTCGGGTAACCGTTGTTTCCGTGAAACCGGTCCAATAGAGCATAAGCGATTTAGTTGAATAGATTCCTACAACACGCTGATTCCATCGCCAACGGTTAGCCACGTCCTCCACAAATCTCGAATGCAACCCTAAACCCTAAATATATGATAAGCCCCTGCAATTTTTTTTTAAAAAAAATGCCCTTGTAAAATATTGACGATTTTAAAGAAGTCATCGCTGTTAGTTTTATATAACAGTGAGGGCTTCTTTAAAAGCGTCAATATTTTACAAGGGCTTCTTTAAAAACGTTTCAATCCACATGTCAATCGACCATGTCATCCACGCTCCTAAGTTAACTCATTCGTAAAACTAACAGTGAGGGCTTCTTTAAAAACGTCAATATTTTACAAGGGCTTTTTTAAAAAAAAAATTGCAGGGGCTTAAATGGATTTCTCGCAATTTTGCAGAGGCTTATCATATATTTAAGCCAATTATTTATTCATAGTTGTTATGAATATATAATTGTTTGTTACGCCAGTATTTATTAATTAATATCATACATTATCTTTTTTATTTATTTTAAATTAGACTTTTAAATCAATATATAAATTAGTTCATTAGAATATATATTTAAAAAATTATTTTCAAAATATATAATTAATTTAATTATCATGAATTTATAACAAAATAGTTTATTTGGTCAAAAAAAATCAAAATAGCTTATACATATTTAAACATATTTTGTATTGATTAAATAAATCTAACCATTAATTAAACATGTCATTTTATGTTATTTTACATTTATCAATTAGTTCAACCCGCTAATTTTACCAAACACTTCATTCACCATCAGCTATTCACTATCAGCTAGCTAGCTTATCCGTTGTCCCCTATAAACTTATCCGTTATCCGCTTTATTCACTATCCGATATTTTTTTTTTCCAAACATAGCCTAACATGATAAGAGATTCCTTTATATATAATAAGAGGTGAGAATGACATCCTGCAGCTGCAAGTTATCGATCCGCTCCCTAAAGTCCACCAACTTTATTTTATCCAGCTTCTTGTTCCCCACCGGTGGCACGTGGTCGATGATGCGTCCTAGCCAACACTTTCCAACCAACGATGGTGGGAAAATGCTCGTATATCCAACACTGAAAATAAATAATTAAATTAATAAATAAGCAGTTATTAATATATATATGAGTAATTTAATTAAAAGCTTTAAATTAAAAAAATAAATAATTGATTACCTGGAGCAGTGTCGCGTATCCGCCGAACTGCTTGGTCGAATAAAAGACCGCTTTCGTCAATTGAGTGTAGAGGTAAGTGAGAGCAGCTACACCCCAAGACCTGGCCACACTGCTGAAGATTCTGAAGCAGATACATCCACCTCACTGGCAGTAAATGGTGACTCTTGTCGGCCAGAATGGTGATGCCTAACAAGAAGAGCATGTAGCACCGTGCAGCCTGGTCATAAGCACCACGTGCCATGTTCTCCTTGTAAGAGTCCTCTACAAAGGCGATCCTCAAATACTGCCCCCTGTTTTCCCTAAGCTCCTCAATGACACTAGCCCGATCCATGCCCAAAGAGTCGGCAGCCAACTGAAGAGCCTCAACAGAATCAAAATCGGGTCTGTGGTCCAATGGGGTGCCCTCCAGCGGCAAGTGGAGCAGCAAGGCCACATCGTCCAGGGTGACAGTCATCTCCCCAAAGGGCATGTGGAATGAGCAGGTCTCAGGATGCCACCTCTCCACAAAAGCAGATATCAACTCATGGTTGACTGCCCCCAGAGGTGTGATGTCCAGCTCAAAAAGCTTAGCCTCACGCAACCAGTGGGCTACCTGTGGGTGGTGCTCGGTAGGTCTAATTTTAGGAAACTTCTGGCCGTGAGATACAACCTTTAGTTTCCGAGGCTCAAAAAATTAAAATTAAACCATACGTTATTCAAAATAAGTAATTAATTGTTGTTAAGTAAAATTAAAATAAATAATTAAAATATTACCTCGCCTCTATCTATCCGGGGCCCAGCGCGTATCCCAGTGTAACAATAATGGTGGGTGATCCACACCGTGCAAAGTGAACCTCCTCCTCCCCGATCTTGACCCTCCCGCTCCTCCTAAGCCTCCCAACCGTGAGCAAGAATGTCATGATACGACTCTGGTGCTCCTGCTGCAGCCGCATATGGTACTCGTGTCTGGGGTGGTCACGGTAGGGGTCGCTCATCACCGGAGCCGAGGCCGAGGCTCGAGCTCAACCATCTCTATCACTCTGGCGCGGGCTCTCTGGCGCCTCTGACGCCCAGAAGCATATCCAACAGCTCTGAGCCTCTGTAGAGTGTCCGGAGAAGGAGTCTTCGCTCTCGCTGGCCTCCCAAAGATGTCGTCATGTCGTCATTGCGCGGGGTGTTGCTCCCGAAGCCTCTCTCTTTCGCGCTTACACTGTCTAGTCGTCTACTCGCCACTGTTAAAAAAATATGTAAATAAAAAATATTAATAATTGAAAAAAAATTGTAATTTCGGAATTACAAGTAATTCCGAAATTCTTTTCGGAATTACAGGTAATTCCGAAAATCTCTCTCCGTATTTACTTACTTTTTTCGGAATTATGAAATCTAATTTTTGTAAGTTTTCAAGGGCATTTTCGTCCGTTAGCGTAATTATGGGGGTGGGATAGACAAGGAGGGGGTGCGAAAAAAAGCCATTATTTTATTGGGTTTAACTCGGGAAGTGTGGTTGAGCAGTTGGGGCTCATCCTCTTATAACCAAGTGTAGAGAGTTTGATCCTGAATTAGGTATGAAGCAACTTTAAATCTCTGGGCCAGCTGTCCCACTCTTCGAGGCAACTCCAATTTAACGAGGGGATTAGTCACTGCATTCGGCAGGTGAATACCTCGGTCTCAACAAAAAAATTATTTTATTGGGTTTTCTGGCTTTGAATTTTTATATGATGGCAACTCATTATAATTTGTTTTTTATGGGTGGCTCTGTTTTTACCGCCTAATACGATATTTGACGTATGTTTGAGAAATAGCAACTAATAACCTCAAGTAGAGTGCAAATGGTTAAGACACTCCAAAAGGGATGGACTCGACTAGTCACCGAGTTCGATTTACAGCAATGGAACAAATTGAGCTAGACTTTATTTACCTCCCAACTAAACTCCAGATTAGTCAGACCCATTTTCCTCGAACGTTAGAGTGGGATCGAAGACCTCTAAACCAAAAATTAAAAAAATAGCAGATAATTGCTATTGTCAATATGTAGCCAAACCATCTTAGTAACAAGAATTTGAGAAATTTCTTGTGTTTATATTTGATCCATATAAATGATACATTTTCAGACTCAGTTCAATGAAAAAGGTTAAAATAAAAGAACTATCTTTACCACCCCTTTTGAAAGGAGAAGCAAACTGTGTAAAGAAAAATAAAGTAAATTGTCTGAGATGAGAATATACCCAATCTCTTCCTTCCTGCTTCTAAATGAAGATTAAATAAAAATGAATGTAATCTAAACTGCAGTTGAGAAATAAGTTTAAGGTCATTTTCAAAAATTCCCATGCAAGAGAGTTTGTTGTTTAAATATGACTAGTCATGCTCAGTCCTGTAATGCATCAACTTCCATATCTTCATGATTGGGATGACTATTAAGATCTATTTTTCCGGCGGCACTAGGGTTAGCCGTCTCAAGCCGAACTCTACTTTGTCTTCTTTCTCTCTGTGAGTGACTTGTATCATCTCTTGATGCTCCATTAGTATCTGGCTCATCTCTGTGATGAACTTGTTCATTTTGGGCGGCAGCAACAGCTTCGGGTTCTGATTGTTTTTTCTTCTTACGCATCATAATGGTATTGAACCGACGCCTCACGGTCGCGCACACAAGGCAATCGCATGTCGGCTTATGTTTTCCTTGTCCACTTGGAGGTTGAATGCAGACAATACAAGTGCATCCCGGACGATGCCTTGGATGTTTTGTGGTAATTCCAGCTGATGGTTCAACAGTTTCATCAAGATTTTCTCCCAAAACTGCTGCACTTGCAAGAGCATCTAAGCCTGAAGGTTCTTGGTCTTGAATTAACTTACTTTTTACGACGGTTCTTCGCTTCTTAAAATCTGTGAATGATCATGCACAGCCAGAAATTGTTTAGGAATGTAAAAACCTTGAACATTTAATCAATTGTACAGCATCATCAACCTCAAACCTTGTTCCTTGAAAATGACTAATAGAGTTTATATTAAAAAAATAGCGGAATCGCACCTTTGCTGGTTCTCATCTGACATTCTGATTCCACTGGACTCAGCTGATCTGATGCAGAACATGAAGACCTGAAAAACCATTTTCTTTAATAAGATTTGAAACCATATACTCACTTTAATCAGAAAGGTCTAAAGGCATTAAATAATGTTCACCTGCATGTATCCCAAACATTTGAAATAGAACTAGATAGTAAGAGCTGAAAAAACATGGACTACTCCATAAAATCTCTTCGATTAATGAGTACTTTAATTAAATGGAAACTTTACTTTTTGTTTTGTACATAGACGGAGTGGTCATTACCACTAGAAACTCACACACAAAACTGCGAGGTCTCGAGTTTAAACCCGGGACATGATATTCAGCCTAACAATATCGGCATTTTTTAGATGTATTAAATGGAAACTTTCGTCTTCATTTTGAAATATATTAATATCTTCATGCCTATTTGTTTCTTACCCAAATCAAAAACTATTGCCACAATAAAATGGGACCAAACACAAGGGTGAGCTCTACGGTGCACAAGCGTGATATGCATCACACAAGTACTTAAAAAGTCATTTGAAACTTCAACGGTGACCGACGCCTCCCCTCGGAAGCAAAAGCTTGCGGTCCTGGTCGTCAGCACGGCCGAGACAGTCACTTGATCGACTCATTTGAGAAAAAATAAAGAACTAGGAAGGCACAACAGTAACAAACATGTAGAACTGATAGTATATAGTCAAGACTTTTAACATATGCGAAGTATAAAATCTTACCCAGATGGAGAGGCATCGGTTATAGTTCTCTTTCCAAAAACTGGGGGTTCCTAAATGAAATGAAGAAAGTCACAGAGATAAGCCAGGTAAATACTCAATTATCTCCCAGCAAGGCAGCAACAGAAAACCTATAAAATAGAAAACATGGACTAGTTTCACAGTGTCTCACTTACATCATATTCTTCAAATACATGGTCTTCAATTGTCACAATGTTTGGCTTGACACTAGGTGGTGGACAAAGCAAGTCTTGTGCTTCTTTCAATGTAACTCTCAACTCGTTAACATCTTCATTATGAATGAGCAACCTCTTAGTTTTCGGCCCGATGTTGTGACTCCTCTTCTCTGAAACTGAAACCAGTCGCTGCAATGGATCACTGTTTATCACCTCCTCACAATGAAGCCAATTAGCAGTTCCAGTTCCAGTTCCAGTAGACAATCGTAGATTATCTGAATGTCCATTTACGTAGGGTTCCCCGTTCCGTCTCCTCGATTGGAAAAGATCGGAGTAATTACTTCCTGAGTGAAGATTCTCAGTTGCACCAGAAAATATTGTATCCTTTGTTGAAATGCTGTTCGAATGAACAGATGTAGAAACTTCCTGTTTCAGTAATAGCCTTTTATCATTTTTATGAAAAGAGAAGAAGAATATAGATGTAATAATAATCATAAAGAAGCTACATAAATAGTGGAAAATCATGTCAGAACCTGTGTATCTATAGAATTTGATCCCCTTCTGAAGCCCAATACAAATTTTCCCCCAGGATCTATCCGACTGAATGTCACTGCAACAAAAATATCATATTATTCAACATTAACTTCTTTTTATTCTATAACATCTTTAGATCGACACACACTGCCCAATTCATATTCAAGAGTACTCCTTCCGTTATAGAATATAAGCAAAAAGCGGTCAATGAGACGTTGATGTATCGATTCAAAATTTGGACTAGATATATCTTCTGTTGACCGCTTTTTACTTATATTCTAATAACAAGTAGTATACACTAAATAACAACAAATGCAGTACAAGGGATCAATTCTAGAAGAGCATGAATTTATTTATGAAATCATTAGAATAACAATGTCTGTAAATGAATAAGCCTTCATGATGGTCATGTGTAGTGATGGCTGCAAATAAAGAAATCATAAAAAAAAATTTATTGCCAATAAAACACATGTACTTTTGACAGCATTTTGCATCAATCAGCCTATATGATGGTCATGTGTAGTGATGACTACAAATAAAGAAATCATAAAATAACTATTGCCAAGAAAACTCATGTACTTCTGATAACATTTGATATGGACTTGGGTATTATGGTGTGCTCAAGTCCCACATCGAGTAGTATGGGATGCTCGGTGGAATATTTAAGTGGCTTGGTTCTCCCCCCTTGATAGCTAGCTTTTAAGGGAGGGTTTCCCAAGTGCTTAGATACTTATCAATTGGTATCAGAGCCAGGTTGTTGGCTTCTCGGAGAAGGCTACCCACGAAAGGTTCTAACCGGTGGAGGGTTTGAGCAACAACAAAGTTGAGTGAAGTGCAACCGAGTAAAGTGTCGCGGAGTGCAGCCGCTGAGGACGTCGGCTCTCAGGAGCGGTGCTATGATAGGGACTTGGGTATTATGGGTTGCTCAAGTCCCACATCGAGTAGTATGGGATGCTCGGTGAAGTATTTAAGTGGCTTGATTCTCCCCCCTTGATAGCTAGCTTTTAAGGGAGGGTTCCCCAAGTGCCTAGATACTTATCAACATTTTGACATAAAATAGAATACCAAGTAATGTCAATAAATGTGCAATATGGGAACACAATAGCAGGAGCAGCAATGAGGGCATAGATTGATGCATACCAGTATCACCAGCATTTAATTGCATGGACTGTATGCAAGGGGTTACACCCTCCAATACGTACATCCTACTGTTGTTATTTGGCCAAAACCTGAATTGAAAAGTCCATTCATTCCCCTTCACATCTTGGAAATGAAGAGGAACACCATCTGATTGAGAAATTGGTGGAAAATAAGCCTGCAATTAATAACCCAATCCGTCATATGTGTCGGCCACAATTACAGGGTGACAATTTATTTGTTTAACATAAAACCCCAAAACAGATAAACATCAAAGAATACCTCAGCACACGCTTTCGGGAGAACAAGACGACCAATTCGACCTGCATCACTCGCACTCAACACCTTCTCAAATAAGGGCACTACATCAGACTTCAAACTGAGATAATAATGTTAAGGGATACTGCTGATGAATCAACTTAGTGTATGTTTGGTTTTACTTTTGTGAGAACCAAAGGTGATTCTAGAGATTTTGATATGTTGAAGTGTTCTCAAACATAATTTTACCACCGAGATTTTTAAGTGAGCGTATCCAAACACAAATCACTTTACATTCAACTCATTGTTAGCCTCTGTTTGGTTCTGCAGCATGTTGACAAAATCACCATGAGTTCTTGCGTCCCGAGAAACATTCACATAGAAGCTACAAATACTAGCTTTGAAAAATTATTGGGACGCGATATTATTGGACAAATGCAGAACAAAACAGAGGATTTTACTTAAATCACTTCTACAAAATCAGTTCATGCAAAATCAAATTTGGTCGCGTTAGAACGAAACACCACTTTATATCAGAGTCAAATGCAGAAGTGAAATAGACCAAAATAAGAAACATAAAGGATACTCTCCAGACAATTGCTCCAACTCTTGATCAGTAATCTTGGGCCAGTATCGTGAAAGCAACTGATTTTTGCCTTTCGCATCAACAGATGGCCGTAAATTGCGTGACTGAGAAATCACGCCTTTATTTGTTTCGGGATTCATCGTAAGCCCGGTCTTTGATGGTTTAGGCAATATAGGGTGAGGTTTCTTCCCTTGAAATAAGGAAGAAGATGCTTTACCCTCAACTCTACCTGTTAGAAGCTCTGTGGCAGATTGAAGGAGACAATTTCCTGATGAGGCTCCCAGAGACATATTCAGTGAAAGTGGTTCATGCCTACTTTTCGTTTCCCAAGTTGGTCTATTATTCTGTAATGTAGTAAATGTTAATGATTGGCCAGAATGTTTCATCACATTCGAAAATCTTGTATCGTCTTCCCTGAACTGATATTTAATGTCTTGGCTTTTTGGACCAATATATGAAACTATGTCATCTCTTTGAGCTTGACGCCAAACGCTTGATTCGCAAGCATCAGCTGTTCGACACAATTGCGTAAATTTTCCATTGCCAGCACTTTCCACTGGTAGTCTACCATCAATGCGTTCAGCATATTGATCCCTTGCATTAGTCTTAACACAGGTAATACAACTTATACCACCAGATTCGAGGTGCTCGAACGAAGTCATTGATACTATACATCCACAGTGGATACGCTGCAAAACGAATCGAGTAATAGACTTCAATGTCGAAGGAGAAAAGTAAAAGGCTTCAGGAGAATTTAAAATGTAAAACAAAAAGTTTTTATCAGTTTACCTTGTTGCAATAGCTGCATTCCCTCCAACCAGTTTCAAAATAGTGGAATTTATCACAGAAAGTTGAATTCTCATAGGCAGGTCTAGAGCACACAAAAATTAAATAAAGATTTGTAAGCAGGAAATAGAATCAATAACAGAATTATTAGTAGTAAAAATGCTCTGCATGATTTGAAGTGTAAAAGAATCTGCTTTGACTTATTATTTGAGAGAAGTAGCTCATTTTCATACATTAATAAAGAACAATACTTGTTTCTGAATTACACAATCGAAAATTACAATGCAACCAGTTACATTAGTAGCCACGGTCCATATGAAACCAGAAAATCATGGAAAAGAAAAAGAGTTGAAACTCACTAATCCAATTTGAACTCATAATAAGACTCAAGTCAAAACACAAAATCATCTACACCAAACGTAACCCCAAAAAAAAAAAAAAGAATAACAACATTAACAACAAAGTTATAGCTCCTAAAATCACTCCAAAGAACATTAAACAAGAATCAAGTAAAAAAAAAAAACCCTAAATTTGAAAATCACGACATTCTGAAATCAAAATCATGATGGAGATTCAGCTAAAGAGTGAGAGAGAGGTAAAGGAATCTGATTTACCCGCACTTGTTGCAGAGTTTAGCAAATCCACCAGATTTTAGAGGCCATCCCTTCTTCCATTCAATAACAGAGTCATCCTTGCATGAACTATTCATGCAAACTTCACGCCCCATTGATCACAATCCAAAACCAATCAATCAATCACTCCCTTTCACTTCAAAGTCAAAACCCTAATACCCCTTCTCCCCTCGCCGGAAAACACGAATTTCACGAAAAGATAACAACAATCCACAGCGAGAGTGAAATAATAACCAGATTAGATTACCGCGACCTATACAAAAGATTCAAGATTAATTAACAATGATAACAAAAACAGAACACAATAAAATCTTGCATGAACAAAATCAAGAACAACAATTTTGAGTGATGATGTAATTACTAACCATGCAGAGACGGAGATTGAATGATGATCGCATGAATCTAAGTTGAATTTTGACACTAACATTGAAGTGAAGAAGAAGAAAGGGGAATAATAGATTAGAGAGAAAGAAAATGCAACATGGTAACGGTAATTGTAGAGAGAGAAAGTGCATGCAAATTGCAATGCAAAGCAGTATATATAGGATGCAAAAATGCATGCACGACAATTGAATACACAAACCCACACACCGCTGCTTAACCTTATTAACTCCTTTCTTTCAAAAAAAACGTTTGTTATTCTTACTCACTCCTTTTCTAGGTTGACTCTCTCGGGTTGGGTGGTAACTTGTTACCAAATGGCAAATAAACACTACACACTATCAACGACATACTTGGTTTTTTAAAATTGAGAATAGATGTACCCTTGTTGTGAATTGTCAATATAATTAACGGTGGAGATACATACTCTTGTGTTTGTTTTTCCTTATTTATATTTATATGATTATTTATAAATTTGGTCAAAAAAAAAATGATTAATTTATAAAAATTATGGATAGAAAATATTTAATTTAAGAAGTTGAATTCACTCCACTTTTTTTGTTTGTAAACAGAAAGCATTAAGTATGGCAATCTTTAAAAAAAATTATGTGAATACTGATTTATACACCAAGATTTCGTAAATATAAAAGAAACTATTGTTATGAAATTAACCATAAGAAGAATATTAAAATAGACTATAGTTTTGCCCTGAAAAAAGGAAACAATCATCTGCAACAATTATATAGAATTGCAAACCATTCATCTTCCTAGGGAAAGAAAATCTCTTTTTCTATGGTTTACTAGTCAATCAAAACTTTTATCTGGAAAAAAAAATCTCTTTTTCTCTCCTAGGGTGTCATCTTCCTTAGGGAGACATTATCCTAGAGTGTCCTCTTTCTACGTCTCACAAATGGAGAGAAGAGCAAAACGTCTCACTAAGGAAGATGACATCCTAGCTAGGAGAGAAAAGGAGATTTTTTTTTTCCGGAGACAAGTTTTGATTGACTAAGATTTTCTTTCCCTAGGAAGATGAATGGTTTGCAGATGATTGTTTCCTTTTTTTTCAAGGATTCTTTAGCGGAAGCAATGCGAATTCACTCTATTCTTGATGTGTATGAGCAGACATCTAGGCGGAAAATTAACTATCAAGTGCGAAAAAAAAGGCTAAATTACTGTTTTGGTCCTTTATCTTTGGTCTTAATTTCATTTTGGTCCTTTATCTTTTTTTTTTCTCGTTTTGGTCCCTCATGTTTCATTTTTGTGTCAATTTGGTCCTTTTTTGTAATTTTTGTGTCAAAGAAGATGGATGGAAAATTACAAAAAGGACCAAATTGACACAAATTGACACAAAAAATGAAACATGAGGACCAAAACGAGAAAAAAAAAAGATAAAGGACCAAAATGAAATTAAGGCTAAAGATAAAGGACCAAAACAGCAATTTAGCCAAAAAAAAATTAGCAAAAATGTTTCTCAGGTTGATCAAGATGCCATTGCTACTCAGTTGGGTGTTACTGTTTGTGTAACACCCCCTTCTATTTACTACTATTTTACTAAATACAAATCAGAGTTTTCAAAAAAACTTTTCCACGCACCTCAAGGAGAGTGCTACATTTAATAAAAACATCACAACTATAGCATTTAAAACTCAAACGCATCTAGTGCGCGAAGTATATATCATATCAAGATGGGGCGAACCCTCAAAACCTGTCTTAAGTTTACAATAATCCAGAAAATAGTTTTACAGCACAGCGGAGTAAAAACTAAGTTTAACATATTCAGTACATAATCCAAATCAGTCTAATACATAAAATACAATGGCAATACTACGATTCCGTCCACTGGTGTTACAAATCAGAGCTGACACAAACGACCCAAAAAGGCATGAACACCTTCACTCAGTATCACCTGGCGTTGCCACGAGAGCAGGCAACATAAAAACGCTAGGGTGAGTCTCTTTACATAAATAATAACAAGTAAGATAAGCATTATATTAGAAGAGCATCTAGCAACATCAATCCACAACCACTAATACATTTATCATTCAGTTATAATCCAAGAAACAACACTAATGAATTAATTAAGCATCAACAAGAATTCTAAGTAGGTATGTGTATATGCATGTATGCAATATGCATGTGGATCCATAACCACCTCAATAACCCGTCGAATAACCACCTCTTTTGGCGAAGCCACCCACCACTTTTGGCGAAGCCATACCACCTTGTTTATATGCATATGATTTATGTGACACCATGACAAATGCATCACAACACAATAAATACATCACATCAATTATTAAACCACCTCTTTGGCGAAGCCCACATCAATTATTAACTCACCTCTTTGGCGAAACCCACATCACCTCATTATCAACACCTCACCACCACACCTCATTTACTAAATTAAATCCCACCTAAGGACCAAACCACCCCATAAGGACCTTTTCCACACCTAAGGACCATTTTGACACACCAAAGATTAATCTAGTACCTAAGGACCATTTTGACACATTATGGTTAATTTGGTACTTAGGAACTTATATTGCCATATTAGGACTAATTAGACACTAAGGGATTATTTTGTCACGCCAGGATTAATTTAATACTTAGGGACTATTTTGTCACACTAAGGATTAAATTAATTCTTAGGGACTAAAAACATCACTTAGACATTTTTAACACAACTAGGCGCCAGGCGGCCAAAATGGCGCCCATCTGAGACACAACCAACCAGACGCACACAGCACACCCACGGCGCCAAGTTCCTAGCAACCGGGCGCCACGTACCTGAACACACACGCCTTTGGCGCCGCCAGTTCCCAGCGAACTAGCGCCCCTCCCTGCACAAACCCACTCACGCGCGCACACAGCAACCATGGCACGCATCCTGGCGCCAATGCTCCCAGCATTTGGCGCCCCACCACACTGCACGCGACACGCACCTGACCCACCACACACACACACGCGCGCCAATTTGCTTAGCAAATGGCGCCTCCCCACCTGCACACACCCAACCGAACAGAGCACAACACGGGCGCCATTTCTTGTGAAATTGGCGCCCTTCCCCACCTTTTGGCTTCTCCTACACCCTTCAACAATTATCCAACACCACACACACTCTAACAACATCTTGATCCATTACTTCAACATTCAATTCAACAACATTTAATTAAACATTTAATCAACATCATTTAATCAACACACTCTCATATTTATTTACATTAAAGCATTAAATCAAACACATAGCATGCTTAGTTCACAACACATTTAATTCCAACAACAAGCATCATAATATCATCAAGTTGAACATCACATGCAGCAACAAACACATGGTTAATCACAAAATCCCTACAAACAAACCATTCCTAGACTATTCCACACACAACACATATCATACAAGTTATTATAGACATAAATGAGAATCCCTAACCTTGAAATTGCAAACCCAAGAGAACCATCTCCAACAACAACCCAATAATCCACAAATACAAGCTTTTCTCCTATACTTGAGCTTCTAACTCATCCATGGAAAAAGGAAAATGGAAAGGAATTAGTGTAGGAATCTTATACTAAATGATAGAGGAAGAAAAATGGGAAAGATTGGTACCCTATACTACTCACCACAAGCAAAAAGAAGAATTTTTCCTCCTCCTTGAAGCTTCCAAAGAATTTGCATAAGCTAGGAGGTCTCTCCCTCTCTTATTTTTTTTCTTTCCTTCGTTGAATGGAAGAGGAAACCCTATCCTCAAAGGTTATTATTTAGTTTGGGCCTATTTAGTGGGCTTGGGCCCCTTTATTTACACCCTCTAGCTACTTCAACCATTCCCTATTTTAATTAATTTTCCACTCCCTTATTTACTACCCAACACCTCTTAGTCATATTAAATACTCTATTTTTAATATTACTAATCACTATAACACCTTATATTTATTTTAATATACACAACTAAAATATTACTTAATTAAATTAGTCAAATAATCACTTAATTAAGTTAGTTAAATAATCACCTAATTAAATTAGTTAAATAATTCACCTAATTAATTTTGGGGCGTTACAACTCTCCCCCACTTAGAATATTTTCGTCCTCGAAAATCTAACTATCATGGACATGTAAACTTAAACACTCACCACAACAAACAATAGGTTTCTAGTAAAGCACCCTAAATGATACGCTAACCTCTAGATGTAACCATCACTCCTCCATAGGCTCCGAACACGCCAGGACAAACACTCTCCCGCTATACTTCTCCTTCTTAGGCTTTGGACACTTGGTACTAATGTGCCCCAATTCCCCACAGTTGTAGCAGACCACATCCTTCTTCTCACACTTAGCAACTACATGACCTTACTTATCACACTTGAAACACTTGTTGACCATGCAATCTAGATTCTTATGCCCCGGCTTACCACACTGGTGACACACAATCCCCGCAGTAGCGTCTCCTCCACTTGGCTTTTTGCCCGAACTCTACTCTCCCTTGCCCTTACTACCTGGGACTTCATAGGGCTTCCCACGAAACTGAGAACTTCTCTTCTCCTTCACCATCCTGTATGAACGATTGCTATCCTCCTCGAAATCCACACCAAACTCACGAAAATCAACATCCACTCTTCTTATCACCTCTAATCGTTCTCATCTATGTTCTATCGTATACGCCACAGATCAAACACTCTTCTCTACACTCTTACTCCCCAATTAGGTATCCTAACCCGTAGGTTGTCAGAATCCTACCCGACTACCCAACACAAGAGACAACAACAATTATGGCCAGAGGCCCAACAACACTAACAACCGTAATTAACACAATAATACCAATCTCAACAATTTATCATATATCCAACATCATTCACATCAACAATTAACACGATCATAACAACAAAATTCAAGTTCAATCTATTCCACAAATTACCATTTTATGCAACGTTCAAATTAGTCCACTTAACTCGGGTGCAGAAAATTCTGTAACTTTGCGCCTACTTTGGCGAATTAATTAAAATAGTAAACGACCTCGGATTTCGACAAATAAATACTTGTTGGAAAGCCACGGATGTGTAGTTTCTGAATATATCATTAAAGTTTCAAAACAATGAGCCAATTAGTACAGTTTTTATAAACAACCCAAACAGTTCCAAGACTGGACAGATTCTGTCCCCACTTCCTTTCACTCTAAACTGACTTAAACTTGACCAAATGGAACAAAACTTTAGCCCGAATACAAGCATTTTGAGTATCGTTTCTAATGGAAAAAGAATCGTTCAAAACGGAGTTCATTTGGGGACATAAAACTTGCAACAACCGAACCTACCCACAGATTGACTCTAGAAATTTGACTCGACTTTAGAGATTCATAACTTGAGCTACACAACTCCGAATTTAACGAAACCAGTGCCAAAACGACCGACTTTAAGTCTATTTTCGAAAACACTCAGCCACATAATTTTTGACTCAACCAAACAGTACCAGTTTTCAAAAGACTGAAACAGCGTCCAGAAACGCATAAAAACCGTACGCAAGTAAAACTCATCATTATCAATCACCAACACCAATTACAATCATCACATACTTATGCATTTCATCAAAGATCAATTAAGCATAACCAACTATGCAACAATTTAAACACACAATTCCGAAAGGATTAAACATATAGGCATCTTCTTCGATTTTCTCTATTCTTAGGGATTGGATAACATGTAATTTTACAACCTCCCTAGAAAATATCATGGGCATATAATCCTACCAAATTGAACTGATTTCCTATCACAAAGGATATAGCTAACACATGCATCATAAAACAATTGCTTTGATTCAAGACTTGGTATTAGTTCAACCAAACTGTTAATAATTTGGCAAGTGTACCAAATCGTACAAGTAGTAAAACCGGTAATTACCGGGATATCGTCCTCAAGGATCGAGTTAATCTACTAATTACGTTAACAATTACTAATTGGAACCAAATTGAAAGGGGTATGTTTGAAGGGGTTGAGCTGTGAAGCTCGAAATAAAGCGATAAAATATTTTTGGAATTTTTGTAAATAAAGTTAAACTAAAAACGTTAATGAATTACGATAAGAATGAAAGCTAGGGATGAACGTCGTTTGGTTTCGCACTATGTAACTGGTCTAACATCAAGGATACCTCTCTCTATATTTTGCTACCGAATTCGTTATAATAACCAAGTCCTAATTCCTTAGGTAACTAGTCCTTTATAGATTAATAAAACTCCTAATTCCTTAGGTAATCCTAATAATCTATAAGCCTTAAACGCTAGAGTTCGCACGTACAACAATCCGGAGAATATTCCTAAGCTACGAATTGCAAGAATTGAAAGTCTACGATTCAAATATAATAATTTCCATTAAAATACCGAATAAAATAATTTCACAATTTCCCAATTGTAAATCAGTTCAAACTAAATTCCAATTCACAGAATATGAGAGAGAAACAATAAAACACAGTTAATACCAGCTACCTAGTGCTCTATCAAATTCAATTCATCCCTAACGGGAGGTTTAGTTACACATGATGAAAGATAAGAAGAAAAGAGAATTACAAGATAATATTGATGAAGATAATGGCATTAGAGAGCTCAAATCTTGTTCCCAAGGCTTGATCCTTCAATGGCGGCCAGCACTGCAACTTCGTTTCCTCTCGTATGCTAGGGCTCCCAATTGATCAAAACGTCCCCACGGTTCCACGCGCCTTACGTATTTGAAGAAGCGTGACTTGCGCGCCATCTTGCGCGCAGCGCAAACTTCTGCGCCAAGATGGCCAAGGCTTGATCAAGGCTGCGCGCCATCTTGCTTGCGCGCGTCCTGCTGGCGTAACCTCGTGCGCACACCTCTCCGCGGAAGGACGAAACTTTTGAGAGTTAGAAGCGACCTATCCGCGCGCCTTCTTGCGCGCCTCTCTTCTAACGGCGCCAGTGTGTGCGCCTCCGTGGGGATCTTCCAAAACCTTGTCTCTGTTGAATCCACTCGACCGCAGTGCTTTGTCTTTTCGATCCACCTAGTCCCTGGGCAACACAAAATCACACAAACCCAGCATAAGCACTGCGTAACAAGCAATTCACAACAAACACGATTTGTTCACAAAAACACACCAATTAAGCACATCCATCATCAATATTGTGTAAAAACTCTTTAAAAACCGATGAAGATCATCATGTGATGAGGGTTCATCACAAACGAAATTAATTACTCTTGTCAACACTTAGCAAAGAAAACTAGTCAAGTAATAGAAATGCACAAAAGTCTCGTTGCACAGTTTTCATCATTAGATTCATAATCCTCGTAAAACAATTTTCAAGAAGTGACAATTAATACTAGTGATAGCAACAACAATGCCAAGGTTAAATCATGGATCGAACAATTTTTCACATTTTTGTAATTCACACTTAGAAAGTACTTAAAATTAGGTATGTTTGTTTCTAAAACCTTGACAGTCATTTTTGAACTCACCTTCCCATATCATAAAAATTTTATCTTATCTAACCATGCAATTAGTGTAAAACTCCATCATTTTCAAACAACATCAAATTGTAACTTAATCGATCCAAAGACCGAAGTCGTGTCGCATTTTGAAATAGAAATCATAAACAACTTCGAAACAGAATTCAACACTAACTCTTGCATTACGTCCCTTCCCAATTTCACAAAAAATTTCCGAGTACCACTTTTTCGAAAACCACAGAACTCACAGTTTTGTCAAAAAGGAACCCACACGGAAACCCCAACCTTACTATCACTGGAGCATGCAACCGTATAAACAACTACCTATTAGTTCAAAATTTAACTTCCGACATGCACTAAGAAAGTAGGGAAATTAATCATTTAATTTTGACAAAACACATCATGCTCACGACACAGGCCAAATTGAAATATTGAAAATGTCGAAACTTCAAGTTATGCAACTTTAATTGAGATAACGAAAATATAGCATTACACATTATTTAATTTTGGCATACAATCTTCGAAACATTTGAGTACAAGTCAAGTGCAAACTCATATGCATCACAGGAAAAATCAACCTATAGTAGAGACGTCAATCAAGTGCAACAATTCTCAACAAGCAATCTTCAAATATTGTTCAGTGTATACTTATCACGGTTAGGTCATATAAAAATTACTTTCTATATTCTAACAAGCTAATCACGCAATCAATCAAATTAGAATTAGTGCACGCGTCCAATTTTAATAATAACCATGAGTTATTGTCGCCTCTTTCATTGGGGATGAGTGATTGGGGTGATCAGTCCCTCCTACTCATGCAACCAACTAATTAAGGTCACAAAAACTACTTTCCTTCAATTTATAACTACCACATTAAAAGACTTTTAACTTGCATGATCGGAGTGCGGCGTCGTCACGACTTTCACTCCCTTGACGTCGTTAGAACTCTTTTAATCACACATATCTTAATGATACAGACAACAGTCACGAATAGACAAAGTCAATGCTACAACCACCAGTTACACAGTTCAGTCACATATACCTCAATAATGCAATATAACTTTCAATCGTAATCTAACAAATAAGTCACAAGGCACGTCAATGAATGAACATCCAACAAAGTTAACAGTAATAAACAGCAACATAATTATGATTTAGAACGAGTACCAAGACTCGAGGGTTAACAGACTCGACAACTTGGCCGGACAGACCGAACTGCTCTGATACCACTAATGTAACACCCCCTTCTATTTACTACTATTTTACTAAATACAAATCAGAGTTTTCAAAAAAACTTTTCCACGCACCTCAAGGAGAGTGCTACATTTAATAAAAACATCACAACTATAGCATTTAAAACTCAAACGCATCTAGTGCGCGAAGTATATATCATATCAAGATGGGGCGAACCCTCAAAACCTGTCTTAAGTTTACAATAATCCAGAAAATAGTTTTACAGCACAGCGGAGTAAAAACTAAGTTTAACATATTCGATTACATAATCCAAATCGATCTAATACATAAAATACAATGGCAATACTACGATTCCGTCCACGGTGTTACAAATCGGAGTGACACAAGCGACCCAAAAAGGCATGAACACCTTCACTCGGTATCACTGGCGTTGCCACGAGAGCGAGCAACATAAAAGCGCTAGGGTGAGTCTCTTTACATAAATAATAACAAGTAAGATAAGCATTATATTAGAAGAGCATCTAGCAACATCAATCCACAACCACTAATACATTTATCATTCGGTTATAATCCAAGAAACAACAATAATGAATTAATTAAGCATCAACAAAATTCTAAGTAGGTATGTGTATATGCATGTATGCAATATGCATGTGGATCCATAACCACCTCAATAACCCCGTCGAATAACCACCTCTTTTGGCGAAGCCACCCACCACTTTTGGCGAAGCCATACCACCTTGTTTATATGCATATGATTTATGTGACACCATGACAAATGCATCACAACACAATAAATACATCACATCAATTATTAACCCACCTCTTTGGCGAAGCCTACATCAATTATTAACCCACCTCTTTGGCGAAGCCCACATCAATTATTAACCCACCTCTTTGGCCAGCCCACATCACCTCATTATCAACACCTCACCACCACACCTCATTTACTAAATTAAATCCCACCTAAGGACCAAACCACCCCATAAGGACCTTTTCCACACCTAAGGACCATTTTGACACACCAAAGATTAATCTAGTACCTAAGGACCATTTTGACACATTATGGTTAATTTGGTACTTAGGAACTTATATTGCCATATTAGGACTAATTAGACACTAAAGGATTATTTTGTCACGCCATGATTAATTTAATACTTAGGGACTATTTTGTCACACTAAGGATTAAATTAATTCTTAGGGACTAAAAACATCACTTAGACATTTTTGGCACAACTAGGCGCCAGAGGCGGCCAAAATGGCGCCCATCTGACGAGACCTGACCACCACACGCACACAAGACACCCACAGGCGCCAGTTCCTATGGCGGCGCCACATGCCTGTTTACCTGCGCACACACGCGCCTTTGGCGCCAAGTTCCCAGCGACCCGCGCCCCTCCTACCTGAAACCCACTCACGCGCGCACACAGCAACCATGGCACGCATCCTGGCGCCAATGCTCCCGGCATTTGGCGCCCCCTACCACCTTGCGACACACACACAACCACCACACACACACACACACTGGCGCCAATTTGCTTAGCAAATGGCGCCTCCCCTACACCTTGCACAGCCCAACCGAGCGAGCACAACACGGGCGCCATTTCTTGTGAAATTGCGCGCCCCCCCCTTTTGGCTTCTCCTACACCCTTCAACAATTCTCGACACCACACACACTCTCTAACAACATCTTGATCCAATACTTCAACATTCAATTCAACAACATTTAATTAAACATTTAATCAACATCATTTAATCAACACACTCTCATATTTATTTACATTGAAGCATTAAATCAAACACATAGCATGCTTAGTTCACAACACATTTAATTCCAACAACAAGCATCATAATATCATCAAGTTGAACATCACATGCAACAACAAACACATGGTTAATCACAAAATCCCTACAAAGAAACCATTCCTAGACTATTCCACACACAACACATATCATACAAGTTATTATAGACATAAATGAGAATCCCAACCTTGAAATTGCAAACCCAGAGAACCATCTCCAACAACAACCCAATAATCCACAAATACAAGCTTTTCTCCTATACTTGAGCTTCTAACTCATCCATGGAAAAGGGAAAATGGAAAGGAATTAGTGTAGGAATCTTATACTAAATGATAGAGGAAGAAAAATGGGAAAGATTGGTACTCTATACTACTCACCACAAGCAAAAGAAGAATTTTTCCTCCTCCCTTGAAGCTTCCAGTGATTGCATAAGCTAGAGGTCTCTCCTCTCCTATTTTTTTCTTTCCTTCGTTGAATGGAAGAGGAAACCCTATCCTCAAAGGTTATTATTTAGTTTGGGCCTATTTAGTAGGCTTGGGCCCCTTTATTTACACCCTCTACAGCTACTTGACCACTCCTATTTTTTAATTAATTCCCACTCCCTTATTTACTACCCAACACCTCTTAGTCATATTAAATACTCTATTTTTAATATTACTAATCACTATAACACCTTATATTTATTTTAATATACACAACTAAAATATTACTTAATTAAATTAGTCAAATAATCACTTAATTAAGTTCGTTAAATAATCACCTAATTAAATTAGTTAAATAATTCACCTAATTAATTTTGGGGCTTTACCGTTTGCATGGGAACTGGTAAATATTTGGGGCTCCCTTCTATAGTTGGTCGGTGTAAGAAATCATTATTCAAGTTCATCAAAGACCGTATCTGGAGGAAAATTAATTCTTGGGGGAGGTCGAATGCTTTCTAAAGCAGGAAAGGAAGTAATGATCAAGTCGGTCTTACAATCTATTCCCGCTTACTTTATGATCCTCTTTCTTTTCCATCTACCTTGATTGTTGAAATTGAGCGTTTACTGAATGGTTTTTGGTGGGGTGGTAGTGGTAACTGTCACAAAAGGATTCGTTGGATGGCTTGGAGCCGACTTTGTGTGCCTAAAGGCAAGGGAGGAATGGGTTTTCGCAACCTTAAGCATTTAACTTGGTCTTATTGGAAAAACAAGCTTGACATCTTCAAAGTCAACCGGGTTTGGTGGTGTCTCGCATATATAAGGCAAAATATTATCCCCATGGTGATGTCTTGAGTGTTTCTAAACGAAGTAATGGGAGATTTGTCGGGAATAGTATTGTTGAATCACAACCAGTTTTGCATGCAGGCGCCCTCATGTAGTATTGGTACCGATGTGAGTATTCCTTTGTTTGAAAATAAGTGGACTTCGGCCAGGGCCCTAGTGAAGCCAAGACAAACGCGTCGGTTTAACCCTCTTCTCCGTGTTGACTATAAGTTGCTTAGTGGGAGGAAAGCTTGGAATGACTCTTTGGTTTAGTTTCTTTTTAATGATAATTCTTGTGCAGCTATCCTTAATACTCCACTCTACCTTTCATTACTACGAATTCTTTGAGTTGGAGATTTGAGAAATCGGGAGTCTATTCTGTGAGAAGTGCTTATAGGGTGGCGATGGAATGTGTTGTTGATTGTTCTCATTCTCGTGTTGATGGTTCTTGGGTGCTGTTATGGGGGTTGAAACTCCCTCCCAAAGTTAATCTTTGGAGGTTTAGTAGGAATTGTTTACCTACTCGTTCTGTGTTGGCAGGTCGTGGCATCATCAAATGGTTGCGTGGAAGAAGTATTTCCCAAGTTAGTTGGTTCAAAGACTGAAATAGGGTTGACATATATTTAGATTAAACTTTAGATAATTATTGGTAAATGATAATTAAAAAAATTGAGTTTATGATTTGTCGGGGTATAAGAATGAATATATTTTAACAACGAACCAATTCTTACTTGTACGGATATGATGACAATCAGTAAGTTATACGAGTTATTCTGATTATTGTTGACTTCACAGATGAAGGAATTATATTCGATGTTTTGCTTCTCAAAACATGCCTCCCTGGACGAACAGTTTCAGCTGGAGTAACATAGGTGGCCGATAAATCCAGGTCTACAAATATTTAAAATGTATACACCTTAGTTATTGAACAATTAAAATGATGTAGGGATAAATTTGGATCACGTACTTACCATTGGTGATATTGGGCGATGGCCTAGATCGCGGTGATAGAATAGCAAACTCTTGATGTTTATGTTTGGATTTAGAGAGTGTGGTTTCTTGATTTTCTGTCAAAAAATTGTTCATCCGTCCAACACATTATTAGTAAGTGGTGTATATAACTATAGAGATCGAGAAATTGATAAATAAGGTATACCTACCATTGGGGGCGCATGAGCGTCTTTTATACCCTTCTCGATAAATACCATCTATGCATTGACTACCATCTTTGTATGGATGGTCCAATCTGAAAACTACCAACGTGAGATAATTTCTTTGGTTGAGTCGATATAAAACCATTTTCGCTATTACTGCATGGATGGATTCATTAGTCTTTTACAATAAGAGGATAGGTTTGATTGATATATTTGTAACTCAATAATCGTATAGAAATGTATAAGGTGGAAATTTTTAAGTAAAACTTTGAAGCATGAATCACTAAATATCTTGGAACCTTTAATATTTGTACATAACAGTATCTTGACAACATTGTAGTCGCACATTGTGAAACACGGTTTGTGACAAATACAACAAAACAAAAATCAAAACAATTACTTTAAAATATTTTTACTTATTTATTAATTTATTCATAACATGTAACGAAAAATTCTTTCAAGCGATTACTAATACATAACTTGATCTTGTGATGATTACCACACAATAATTAAATAAAAATTACTTTCAAATATATTAAATTATTTCATGATTTATTCATATCTTGTAACAAAAATTCTTTTAAGAGATATATAATACTTAATTTGATTGGTCGGTTGGTAAAAGTTATCTGAGACTTGATTTACGTATCTATAATCATAGAGGTTAGAGTTTCTAAAAATAGTGATATAAAGCTTAAGAAATTGAAATTTAAAATATATAAGATAGTGGCCCATTATATTAGGAAATGATACACATACATAAAAAATTCTAACTTGTTACTATTGTGGTGATCGGGAAAGGTGCAACCAGAACAGCGAAAACATAAACCATACAATGCCAAATGTGGTTGGCTTGGAGGAATTGAAAACTACAATTGAAATTCAACTTAATAGACTAAATGGACCACATATTGCCTTACTATTCCTTATCTACCTTTTCCTTCTTGGGGATATTCTTAGGCATTTTGGAAGACGATTCTGGGCTGAATGCCATTTCATTCAAATTTATACCCTCAATCTCAGATACATTCCTTTTTCCACTGCTCTTGTTAGACTTAGATACATCAGAATCTTTCATAACGAGCAACGTGATAGGAGTGTCCTCATCGAGGTTGATGCATTTCAATTCGATTATGTTGGTTGAACGGAGGTATTGGTTAGAGGAGTTTGGTCGAAGCGACCATTGGAGTTGGTTTTTAGTGGCGTGTCATCGTCGAAATTATCTGAAATACAAACATAATAATGCATGCAAGGCGTTATGTACAACTTGTATTCCAAGTGTTTATGTTATTAGTTGACAATATCTTGATTCGTCAAAATAATGTGACAATTATTTTATAGGTATTTGACTTACAACTGCGTGGTCTTCCTCTGGTGAAAAAACAATATCTTTATTGTCACCTTGAGAATCGACATTGGAGTCTGAATTATATAATTGTAAATATAACGAATTAAACCATAATTAAAAACTTATCCTAAATAGTATCAACTAATGACAATTAAACAACTAATCCTTGTTTTTCTCATACCTTAATGCCATGCTTTTGAAGAAATTCCTGTATAATGGAGTCATCACAGGTGAATTTCTTGACAGTATAAGTCTGCCATCCACGTGTGACATTGATGTCAGCTACATGGACTTTGAATAGAAAGTGCTTTCCAAAGAAGGCATTAAATTCCTCAATAGAATCGGTAGGAATTTGTCTGCATGGAGAAATTGAAATATGAGTTTGACAAACTTGTTAAACTACTAACAAATAGAATCAAGTCATATCTTTTCGAGGTTAATCGGGAACTGGTTATTCTCATGAATAAGTTGTTCGTGATCCTCCCAATATATGTGGCAACGAGAGAGTTGAAAAGTGTGAATGTGGTGGAACCGATTGAGTCAATCACTTGAAGGTGAAGCTTGTACCTAGTCATTTGACAAAATGTAGCTTATGAAATTTTAAATTGTTAATAACAAAACTCCAACTATTTCTAATTTCTGGGACCATCTGAGAATCGATTACCTTGGGAAGCGAGTACCATTGGAAGTGCAATAAAGCGCGATAAAAAACATTGTTAAACGATGAACCACTTTGGACATTTGTTGCATGAATTGTATGACCACCCTTTTTAGGTGTTTATATCAACAACGATCACCAATACCACACCAAAACACTCCTAAAAGCCACAACCATATTAAACTATATCTTAAGTAATGTTCGATCTACTTGTTTAAGTAACTTTATTACCTTAGTAGAGTCAATCAATTCGGTATAGTCATCCTAGGGGTATTGACGACTCGTCCAACAATGTTATAGTAGTGAAGTATTTGTCATAAAAATTTGAACCATTTGAGGAACAACCATCTGGTTTGCCAAGCTATGGATGGATAAATAAAATATTAGAAGCCATGCACGTGGAGCGTGAAAATTTACTCTTAACGGTGAGACAATATGGTGTATTAAACACGGTTTTGAACTCCATGATTGCGGGGAATGGGGTCATTTATGAAACGACTTGGTACCATAAAATCCACTTGAAACACCCTTAACACCTATATGATTTGATCTGAGATATTATGAAAAAAACATAATAATTTAGTTACATAAAATATTCATGTAGTGCATAAGGAAATTTCTTCTTACCTAAAAATTTAGACAACCTCCCATGTTGTATGACAACAACAACGAGTCTGTTGAAGCATTCGATGCTTGACCATCTAGAAGTAAGCTTGCATCCTCCTGGCATAAGAACCCCATAAAGTGCGATTGGCGTTGTTGCCCCTACATAGAATAGATGAAAAGAAATGTGGTTGACATGGTGAGACTATGAACTACACAAATTAGTGATTATATTCATTCATACATAGGATAAACATTACATATTATCCTTCAAAATCATATCAAGAAGTATGCTACGCCTCCCATCCTTCTCTTTTTCCTTCAAGGTGTCTTTTTGAACAACTTGTCCAATGACATCTGACCAATGGATGATGAAATAGGATGAATCATGTAAGTTAAATTAAGCAAAAATTTAAATATATGACAAAAAATATGCGTATTAAATTTAATAACCTAAAGTATATTTTTATCAACATAAATAGGTTGAATAGGTTATGAACATACTTACCAACAATGAGGTATGTCCGATTCTCAGCAAGTATCAGAGGAAACTCACAGAAATCAAACTGATAAAGAGGGATATCATCAGCAGCAATGGGTGTGACTTGTGTACATCTGATAAAAGTGAGTTTATAATTGTGAATAGTCTTCTTATCGTGATATCATTTTGAGATACCATAAGATTCTCAATGAAATAAGTAGCCCTTCTTTAAGGTGATCCACAGTAGGCCACCCGACCTCTTGGAAACAGATTGCACCAATCTTTGAACCTGTCAAAATCGAGTAGATGGTTCTGGATATTCAAAGAAGCGACATATCAATTATCCAAATCAAGTAACATGGTTAAAAATATTCAAAGAGCACCATATGCATGGATGAGTTACAAGTTAATATTGTTACCTCGAATCAAGTAAGATCATTTGAATTGTTTGAATCTCTTGTGGATTGTTCTTGACAGTACATTCCACAGTTCGAGATTCTTACCCTCGACTTCGATCAAATCTACGACAACCAATTCATGGACAAGTGAGAAAGTTGTAGCCATCACGAAAAGTTATACCACATACAATGTTTATAAGCAACTTTCAAGTGTTACGGGGATGGGAAATCGATTACAAAGAAGTTGAAAACAAAATATTGTTGTGTTATTTGTTTTGCGAGACTACACAGTGATGTGAAAAGAGTTGATTGTTATTGCTTGAAATGGAAGAGTGTCTAGTGTGTTTGTGCGATTTCTAAGTGATTCAAACATGTATTTATAGTGAGTCGAGTGTGGATAGGTTATTCATATGCCAATATAATAACTTTGTGGTGAATATTGGGAAATAAAATATTAATATTAGCAATGTTTGAGCGATGATTGGGGTATGTGACTTGGTCTTTATACAAGGAAAGAGTTTAAAATGACTTTGTGGTGAATATTGTTTAGCTTATACAATTCAAATTACTTTATAGGTATACCTTATATTGGGTAAAATGCTTAATTTGCTATTATTTATACTCTACTATAACTATTACTTTTTAATCTTATGTCACATCTTTTGGAGTTTCTTCTTTGCCTAATCAAATTAATTTGGCATTATATGATGTATTTTGTTGGCCTTTACATTTGTTCACATGTTACTTGTTTTGATTGTACATATAAGCTTCTTAGTTATAGATTAATATTTTTTCCTGTTAATTAATATTACAAAATGTCTCAATCTATTAAGTTGCGGGTATACTTTGTTCTTTACCTTGTGGATATCTTTTTTGTGGGTGTGCTTGCGCACAATTGTGAAGCTTGTTTTTTTTTTTTTTTTTTCAGGACATGGGGAGAATTATTTGATTGTTTGTTTAATGGGAATATATGTTGGAATTGGTGTGTCCCATATTACCACAGTGAAGTACATATGTAGTAATCACGAAAACCATATGGTAATTACCATTTATGGAATGGATACACATGTTATACTTTGGGGTGACATTTGCTCAGCCTTGGTGCAGGGAATATAATATCAGGCAAAGTGAGTTTTGGAAGTATGTTCATAAACTACTATTATGTGTGATAAAGAAAGCTCTGAAAAAATCCAAAAAGTGTAAGTAAGTGAAAAAAAGTCTTTACTTTGCATTTAAGTAAAAACAAAGTACATCTGGGTTTCTAAATCACAAGTGGCTTATAATGGGTGTTGTTCCTCTCCATTTGGAGAGGAAATGGACATCTCAATTTTATGAAAAAAGCATGTGACATGTGGCAATAATTTAATCCAATTGTTTAGATTAAAATATTTTAATTAAACAATAAAAAAATTAATATCTGCCAAACTTGGGGTTTTGCAGGAAACCCTACATCTTCTCTTACCCTCTTCCACCGCGCACACACTCTCGCGCGCTGGTCCTGCACCACCATCTTTCCCATTGGAGGTCGGCTCTTTGCACACGTCGAGTCGAAGGTCTTTGTGGATAGATAAGCCGATGTCGAAGGCGGGTGGGAGTGCAATGTAGATGGCGTGTTGGTGTGAGGTCGGCCCGTGTATATCACGAGAGCTCGAAGGTGTTCAGGTGGCCGAGGTCAAAGCGAGTTGGGGTGAGTCGGCTCTTTGCACATGTCGATCTCGAAGGTGTTGTGGATATAGATTCGTAGATCGAAGGCGGTTCGGAGTGCAATGTAGTTGGCGTGTTGGTATGAGGTCGACCCTTGTATTTGCAGAGCTCGAAGGTGCTCTGGGTGAAAAGCCTAGGTCGAATGCGGGTGGGTGAGTCGGCTCTTCGCACATGTCGGAGCTTGAAGGTGTTGTGGTCGGTCACCTTACGTGCTGCCCCTAGCTCGATCTATGCAAAGGGCGAGTTCACCTTACTGCCAGAAAACGTGGCGTTTGTGGAAGGATATGTCGAGATCGAGGGCGGAGTGGTGCGTGGCGACCATCCCTCTTTGCGCTACCCCAGGCGAAGCTTTGAAATAGACCGCGCGCTTTGCTTAAGGCGTGCGCGAAGGTGTTTTGGGAGGAAGGCTTTGTGGAAGGGTTACTCGGATGGGAGAGCGTTGGAGCGCTGGATATACACATGCAGATGATAGGCGGGATAAAGAAGCATGCCCTTTAAGAATGCATCAATTAGGCTTACTACGAATTGTGTTACTTTGTTAAAAAATGATCGATTCTAAAAAGACACGTATTATTTTGTCAGGCCTCATAAGCATGAAGTTAAAATTGTTATTAAAAACTTATAACGACAAAAATGTAGCATAATGCTTAAAAAATATTTATTCGATTTCCAAAACATTACCACGCGGGTTTATCGGACCGGCTGGTTCACGGAATTTGTAAATGACCCGGGCAGCTCAATAGGTTTACAAGCATTCCCGTTTTAACATTCAAGTCGTGCCGATAACAACAGTAAAATCATTGCAGGGCGAGCGAGCGGTCCGGTGGGGTATTATCCTCACTTGTGAAAAACCATAAACATTTGCTTAAATGTAATAATAATACAACCCCACACCACTAAATACTCAATGAAAGGCATATTTAGTATCCTAATTGTGCTGCAATGTATTTTCAATGTAAAGCTTATAAATGATAGTAACTTTTTTGGTTTCTCCTCGTGTAACTAAAATCACCATTTCAATGCAAGTATATAGTCGTTTATCTTATGGACCTTTAATAACCCACATTAGACCGTCATTTTTTCTTAATATATATAAATATATATTCGAGATCTTAAACTGGGAAAAGTGTGCTCGTCCATGTAGAAGTCTGGCTTATATGCAGGTGCCAGAGATGATGATATTTGGAAATATAAATTGACATTTCTAAAAATATAGACTTGAGAATACATGTGGATTGAAACATAATTCATAACACAATCAAATATAAGATTACAATGTAGAAAAGTAATACAAAGTAAACATACGGATAACTACGAAGCGCTGCATGAAAATATTAAGTAGTTTACATGAATTACATAGAACACGAGTGAACTCAAACGTGCATTGCAACAATACTCATCAGCTGGGAGTTTGCAACTGGTACTGCCAACTCGACGTGAAACCCCTCGCATAGCCATTTGGTCCTGCAAAACTTGTTCCAACCTTGGTGATACGGATAGAGTGGGAGTGATGGGGTTAAAATCCACAACACAAGAGACCTGCAATCCATACTCATCAAAAACTACAACCTTCTTCCCCGTATTACGAAATGCTAGCTGGCAAAATTCAATTGGAATATGCTGTCAAAAAAATTGGGGAAAAATTGTTCATGTTAATATGAAAACACTTATTATAGGGCCCTCTCAAATAATTAATCTGAACTAACAACCTTATAACTTATGACCAACCACTTACAAAGAATCACTTACAAAGAATCCGGCGTAACATCACGTGTGACTAAGGTTCTTTTCCATGGTGTGGAAATGATATGGCTTCCTACAAATGTACGCATAGTTGTGCGTAGCAATCATGTCGACTCTCGGGTACTCAACCGGTCTTGCAGTTGCCTTATGAAGTACCTTTGCGGGAGTGGGTAAATGTAAGCGCATTGTCTAGAGGATCACGAGGTGAATCAAAAACATATCCGATCCAACAAACACCAACCTAGCCCGACCTCCCATTGGGAGTCCATAAAAAGGATGCAATGGCCTTCCACCACAGAACAAAATATGCTTGAGAATAACGAATCTCAACGACAACTTGATGCACGTTTCGGTGGGTCACAAAGCAAAACTTTTGGGGATATCTCCTTCCGTGATCCTTATTAAATAGCCTTGGAAGCTTGACAACATCCTATAAAAGTTGGATTCGTTACTCAATATTACGGGCATCAAAGGAGTTCTTCTTGTACCACATGGGTATATGATGAACAAAAAATTAAACATTTCAAAACAATATAATAAATTACTAGGTCATGGTGGACTTCAACGTAGTAGGGTTCGAACTTGATCTTCAGATCATATGAACATTCTTCGTCCATGGGTGGAGGATGGGGGGGAGAGGGCTCCATGTTGAATTAAGTACTTGGTTGAGGTTGGTGTTTGTAAATTTATAGAGAATATGCTCAAAATATGGTAACCACCATCTGCTATAGCTTTCGGTATTTATAGTGGAGTCAACAAATTGGATTAATATATTCATTAACTTTCGTATTTTTTGGCCAATTTATTTAAAAAATTGTTTTATTCACAATACAATATTTTATTTGCAATATCCAAATATTAGTTGTGATCAATTGTGGTTTTTGCATTAAATTTCTATGATAATTTAACGGTAGTAGGGCATCTACGACATTAAGAACGTTTATGAACACATTTCCTTTCTTCTTTTACTAAAGCGACCGCGTAAAACTAATCGTGGTATTAGACAATTCACTTTGGAAACATATCGACATATACTCGTGAGCGACTCCAACTTGAGCTTCCTATTTAAAAAGTTTTGTGCATATAGTGTGCATGAAAAATATGAGAGTCAAACTATTATAATCTGAGAGACATATATTATAGATAATAAAGCGTTGATTTCATCCCTAAAACATTATACTTCATGCGATACATACCTTACAAGAGGAACAATAACCATTTACTCATAAATATCAAACAATTTAATATTAAACTTAGGTAGGAAATAAGAACATTATGCAGTGACATAAAAAGCAAAACTCTTTGCATGAATGAAAGACAATACTTAGTAGTGTCATCCATAGATGATCAATATATTAACCTATAATATGCTTCATTATCCCTTGAAGGGTAGTCTAGCAGTATGGAATAAAATACAGGACGTCTGAATAGAAGTGTTTGACTCCAAACTTGATGCACTTCCCCTTAATAAGTCTTTTGTGTTGACAAAAAGCAGCCCAACCCCAACTATAGCAGAGTACATGGGGTCACCAATATCATGTTTAACAAAACAAGGCCACGCAGAGATCCGTTTTCATCAATTATCTTGATTTCACAATCTTCCTTAGGCAATGCATTGCAAGTAAAAGTTTTATCTAACATCTGCAAAAGAGGATAATGAGGAGAGGACAATAGTTCATGTCTTAACAGTAATAATACATTTATTCCAAGATACAGGAAATGAGTTAACATTTTACCCGACTTTGTCTGGAGATGACCTCGTCGAAAGACAACCATTTAATGTGTGTATCAACATATGGATACTCGACGTGATAGGGTACAAACGGTTTTAAATGCGATAAGTTATAGGAACAACAAGTTCTTTGCGCTTCCTCGGCGGTATAGGAGCACCTATAAGCGGTCTATGCGAGAATGGGGTAGGTCACTTGACTCCATATAGATTAAGTAACTTTTATCATGAATTTCCCAACGACATAATACTTCATGAACACCCAAACACCTCCATATCTTTGAATAGAAATGCACCAAACTCCTCCAACCATGATTCAAATAAAAGTAGCCACCACGCCCGTTACACCAAGGTAAATTATATTTTCTCGAGGATCTTTCAGAGTAACGTGCATAGGAAGATTGGCACCAAAAACTTTGGTAAAAGACAAGGGAGCATTTTCGTTTCCTAAAACATAAGATTAATAACATATGCTTTCAATGTAACTTACATTAAACTTAAAAATATTCGGTTATTCAGTTCGGAGGCATATTAGTTAAGTACCTCCTCCATATTAAGATCAACGTAAATATCAACAGGGCTTGAAGTGTGATGGTGGCCAGAAGCTTAGTGTTTTTCTTAGCGGTCTGCAGACTCCATATGTTCTGAAAGATCTTTGAATGCTTGAGGACACTTTAAAGAACATCATCTATATTAAACTATAATAATTATCTAGGGGAAAGGTGAATGGAAACGTTGTCATATGGTTTTGTGGATTGAAAATTTACCTTCGTTGTCTTCCATGCAAGAAAGAAAGAGATCTAGAGTTGATGACTTCATCAAATGTGTTTGAAACTTGTATCCTCTATTATTGGATATGGATATATGTGGTACACCTTCTATAAATAGACTATCCAAAACTGCCTGTAGTTCTATAAAAGTAACCCAACACATTACTTCCACTTTATTCTTTAGCTTATTAAATATGCAATAAATATAAAATCTTGAAGTTTGCACACTGCTTTCAAACTAAAAGCTTCCACTATTCTTCTTCTCTTAATATAATCAAATCAGTTAGAAATATGGTTAACAAGTATCAACACAAATTGGCAATAGAAAATCTCAATAATTATGCTAACTTAAACATAATTTGCTGGCTTAAAATCACTTACTAATATTAAAGGGACTTAATATGTATTAAAATCCTGCAGATAGAATATCTCACGCAGGATACGCTTCAGATTTGTTGGGCTCAATGATGCCATAAGCCACAACCACGATCTTTAACATTTATGTTTTTGGTTATGGGTCAAATCGAGTTCTATCTATCACCAACGAGGGTTTAAAAGCAATAAGTAAGGCAAAAGAATATATTTGGAAATATTCAATCGATAGTTATTAACCCACTTGCTACTTTTTGGAAGGAAAATAATTTCATTGAATGGGTGATGGGATGGGGAGGTGGGTAGGAGAATTTTGTCTCGTTTGCTTTTAATTTGTGGCCCCGGTTTTTCATCAACTATTATGTGAATCACGTAAGGTTGTGCATGAGTTGAAATCTTTGGGCCCCAAAACATAACCTATATAGTAAATATGCATTTTTCAAAAGACCTTCAACTTCTAGAATGATTTAAACATTCTACAATTGAATTCTTATAAATATGAACTGAAAGTTATATCAAACTATATTATAGAAATGCTAACTTTGTGGAACACAAGGAGTAATACTCACAACCTTGAGCACCAATCAACCAAAACTCATATAGTAAAACAACAAAAACAAAAAGTGAAAGCGTGAAGATCAACAAAAGTACTCAATAACCATCCATTTATAAAAGAAACTTCAATTGAAGAGCGAAAATAAGGTATTATACAATGTCAATGATGATTGATAAACTCATAGCAACTTTGTACATCACACACGAATACCATTCTCATGAGCAATTCTCTTCAAAGCGAGCGGTGTGTTTGTGTATGGGACAACACACAGTCTCATTCCACAATGTCTGCAAGTATGATGAGGACCCAAAGTTGGTGTTTTTCTTAGCACATGCAGTCTCCATAGCTATGTAGATGGCGTGTTGGTGTGAGTCGGCCCGTGTATATGCAAACAAATGGAACATCTAAATGTTAGGCGATGAGTGCGGTCACATCGATGGAACATCCCCAAACAAATGGTCAAGCGGAATCGGCAAACAAAGTACTCCTCAATGGTTTGAAGAAAAGGTTAGAAGCGATGCCAAAGGAAATTGGGTGGAATAGCTCCCCATGTTTTATGGGCATCTGAAACGACTCCCCAAAGCTCCACGGGAGAAACACCTTTTCCGGTTATCTTATGGAAGGAGTTCATTTGTTGGACCAGATTAAATAGTCAATTAAAATTGTTTAGATTCATAATTTACGTAACCTATTATTATATCGGATAAAAAAAGAGATTACATTGTTCGAATTTAAAATTATATTGAAGATGGAAATGAAAGAAACAAGATTGTTGAATTGAAAACTAAATTTAAGACGAAAATAAAAGAAATTACAATGTTGAAATTAAAATTAAATTAAATACAATAAGTAAGAAAATATAATATAAATATGCATCAACATTAAAGACATTAGCCATAATGGTGGAAGTCGTCCATTTCATCTAAAAATCCATCTTCTGCGTTTTGTAGATGAGCCTTTGGCAGAGTACTTGCTTGATTTGAGTTTGGCACCTATCCCTCATATTTGCCACAAGGTTTAAGGTGTGACAATGTTGAAGGTCAAGCAATTGTAGATGAGGGCAACCATGTAGTATAGACTCGATTCCAACATTTGTAAGTTTGTGTATTGAACATATCTTCAGAGTTTGGAGTCCGGACATTGATGAACCGATTGCCATAGCATGATAGTTAATCCGGTCGAATGTTGATGTTAGAGGGTGGGCGGTCATTTCAAAAGAAGTGAGTAGTGGACATGCCTCTCCAATGACATCAATTGTTTGGTCATAAGGTTGGTAAAGAGAGATGGTTAAATTCAGTAAAAGATGAAGTGCAGGGGATAGTTTGCTTGGAAGGCGTAATTGGAGACTCCAAGGCAGGTTATGTAGTTGAAGAACTTTGATTGAAGGCCTACAATAATAGTGGTTAAATATAACAATTAAATAGAAGGAAAGTGTTGAAAGCAGAAATAAGTAACTAAAAGACGAAATAAAAAAGCGTAACCATGAAAGCGGTATTTCACCGATCACGTATACACTCTAGAAGTTGGTCGTTGGCAAAATTGGTGATGTAGAGTTCTTGTAGGCTGTTTGAACCTCTACTCATGGCAACTCTACATATGTTACGCAATTCTTCATTGGAGAGAGTGGGATTGTTTCTCATGTCCACCACTTTCCACATAGATTGATCCTTACAAAAATCCCACCATTGTTGACATCTTGAAGCAATAGTGACCCTATCAACTACACTAAGTCGTTGGACAATGTTAATGTTGATTTCTTTTGGAAGAAAAGGTAGATTTTGGGGACTCTTTATTACGTTCCATGATTGAAAGGTTTGCATTTTATCTTTGTAGGGGATGAGATTTATAGGTGTTTTGGTACAATGAATGAAGGGTGACATAGAGAAGCGAAAGGTTTCAAGCCGAAGGGTCACATAGGAAACAAAATTTTGTAAACGCGAAGGGTCACTACTTAAGCGAAGCATTTTTCAAGAAGGGAGGTGATGAGTTTCTTTGTTAATAATTGATTAATTCACCTTAAAAATTGAAACGTTGGATTTAATTGTATTGACTTACAAAAATTCGTCTTTGTGCATGTTGTGAAATTGGTTTGGGGCCCATTATGTACCAAAGGGACAAACATTTTAAGGTTACAAAAAGTCCAAGAGGTTACAAAGAGTGTAATACCCATAAAGTCCAACAAAAATGACCACTTCAACAGATTGACTTTACTTAAAACTAAAAAACAAGACAAATACAAATACACGAAGTACAACACAATCGGTATAAAAGGCAAGGCACACACAGCGCCAAAACATGGTTTCGGGGAGGGACCAAAGTTCATACGAAGGAGTACATAAGTTAGTTAAGAAGTTGACAAAATTAGGGGAGGACCATAACCACCGATGTTTTAAGTAGCAAATGTGACAACATTAGGTGGAGGAAGCAATATTAATTTGAACAGAACATTAATATGCACAAAAATAAGACAAAATGTCAAACAGAAGAAATTGTCTGAGTAACATAACCAGAATAAGACATCCGGCACTTGGAGAATTTGTCCATGGACCACTCTCTTTGGATGGCGCGATTTCCGCTTCTTACGGTGGATCTCTGAGAAACCGAAGAGGCGATGATATATGCTACAGGCCGAGTTCACCGCGGGGTGTCTCAACCGTCTTGGTGGAGCTACCCAAGTTTTGGTGACCGCGGACTATCACTTTTGTATTGAGACCTGCAATTGTATTTTTAACTTTCATTGTGCTCGGCTCTAGGCCGGCCGTTTTTGTTAGTGTATCATGTATTATGAATAACAGTGAGCATATGTTTGTGAATGAAAATATGTATATGTCCATATTCATGAAAATATTTATATAGATTTGCTTTGTTAAGGCATTCTATTTCCCGATCTTGTTTATATAGCTTTGTTAAGGCATTCTATTTTCGATCTTATTAAAAAAATACTTGCTTTGTTAAGGCATTCTATTTTCCGATCTTGTTTATATAGATTTGCTTTGTTAAGGCATTCTATCTCCGATCTTATTAAATAAAGACTTGCTTTGTTAAGGCATTCTATTTTCCGATCTTGTTTATATAGATTTGGTTTGTTAAGGCCTTCTATTTCCGATCTTATTAATAAAAACTTGCTTTGTTAAGGCATTCTTTTTCCGATCTTGTCAAATAGAAGGGTAACAGATATCCGAGTTAAAAAGACAAAGGAAACAAAAAAGATAACAAAATATTCTTTGCGACAATGTCATTACAAAAAACCGGTTATGGCGGGTCCTCGATTGCAAAAGAAAACAAGCGAGAAATAAACAAGTTACACATCTTTGGGATAGACGACCTTAGACACTTCATCGGTTTAAGGTCAAACTCAACAATGTGCCCATTATGAACCTCGTACTCGGGTTAAAAATTTCACGATTAGCAACAAAATCGGGATTGACTATGGCAACTTGATCAAGTGCATTGGTAAAAGCCTCTACTATTCCCTCTTGTCCCATTTGAATCGCTTTCATCCAATCTTCAAGAGCTTTAGCGTTGAGCGATGAGTTGCTTAATCTGCTCTTGAAGGTCGGGAAAACTACGGGCGAGTTTGTAACTTCCATCTCGGCGATCTTATCATCTTTTTCTTTAAGATCGTGACGACTGTTCGAGTTTTCATTCGGCGACTTCAAATCGGCCTCCATTTGTTTCAATTCAACCTCGAAGTTGTAGTCGTTTAGCTTCGAATCTTGACCATCTTTTATAAAGATCCACATCCTTCTTGGACTTTTCAAGATCAGCCGAAGTGGACTTACGACTTTAGAGCACACTCATACTTAGCTTCGGATCTGAACAAATAGATGAAAAACATAAATATAAAAATTGGAAAACCGGATGGGCCGAACTTAGGAAGCCGAAATCATACCTTTAATTTGAAAAGGCATTTGCTTTGTCCGCTTTCACGGATCGGCCATTCTCGACATCACCGAGATAGAAACTCCAAAGGATCGTCTTGAAACTCCTCGGTTTTTAAAGTCATATATGCTTTTGGATCAAAAGGGAGGCGGACTTATGCTTCTTGCTCTTCTTGGGTGATCACTCAAATTAATAACATTTTTCCCGATCTTGAGGATTTGACTTAGGAGGGAGTTGGCCAAAAGTGTTCTTTCTTTTCCTTTGGATGAGCCGATCTTCTGACCTATATTGTTCTTCATCCGCCACTTCAAGAGCCACTGTTGTAATAGGATCGGCAGGGGTAATTAGGGGTGCAGAGGTCCCTTCAGCTGCGACCCCGATACCACTTCCTACCTGTGGTACCACCGGTGAAATTTTCTCAAGTGCCAGAGCTTTCAAACCCGCCATGTTTCTTCTTGGGGCCATACTATCTGTAAAAAGAAGAGATTCCGATTAGAAAAAATTATAGAAACAAAATCGGCCAGAAATTCAATAAGTTAGAACCAACCTAAAATTTTCTCGACATTCTCAAACTTAACAGATGCTACCAATAGCTTAGTATCAAAACCCCATTGATTAAGCTCTATGTTCATCATTGGTGACGATCCGATCTGCAATGAGCGTCAGCATCTTTAAGGTTCGCCGATCTTCCTCATTTAAATGCTCTTTGGCGACAGAATGTCTTTCAGATTCATCTCGACGGGTCCAACCAAGAGGAAATTTGGTGGTAAGAACAATATCGTTCTCATCGTTAAGCGTCTTGACCCGATCTCATTGCTTGGCAATATCGGTTCTACCCAAAAAAAACTTGTTTTTCCACTCATATTTTAAACTATCCGATATGGCGAAATACCTTAATACACCTTACTAGATCGGAGGGTATAATGTTCTAAGCGAGCGGGCTTACCATTTGTTCTTTTCGATCCGTCTACTCACCAAAAACATATGAAGAAAAAGTTGAAGGAGAGAGGGTCGATCTAAATGAATACATCTGAGCTCAAAAGCACGTCTGAAGGCCCAACCGTTGGGATGAAGGCGAGAAGGGCTACCTCTAATCTCGCCAAAATCGATTCTTTGAAAGGCCGTAAATGGAGGTCGGATACGCATATGAGCTAATGTCGTCCAATATATGATAAACTTGAGAGAATTAGGATAGGTAGCCACGTGCTCGCCCTTTTCCATTCCATAAACTCGCCAGCGCTCGGGATCTTTTGGATAGAGCCTCTTTGAATAATTGCTGATATCTTTATCCGAAGTCATTAGCGACTCTACCTGGCGAAGTCGTTCGGACACCCAAGTGTAATCTCGAGGCGTACCCAATGGAGGAATTACGGGGAGATCGACGTTGTTGCTCCCGGAATCCTCATACCCAAATAATAATTCGAAACTTCCGGTGTCTTCTGGCTCTTCTACCCTCCTCTCTTCACCGATGTTTTCTTCCTCTGGATCAACAGACGGATCCTCACCTTTCCTTCCATCTGATTCCGTCTCGGATTCAGAGTTTGTCTCGG
Source organism: Oxytropis ochrocephala (assembly GCA_020916435.1). Classification (NCBI taxonomy): domain Eukaryota; kingdom Viridiplantae; phylum Streptophyta; class Magnoliopsida; order Fabales; family Fabaceae; genus Oxytropis; species Oxytropis ochrocephala. The sequence goes on from CM037092.1 coordinate 101,031,792, forward strand.
AATCAGAGCTATCTGAAGAGCTCGGATCCAAATCAATATCTAGTCGAGCTTCAGAGGTCGGGTTATTAGGCGCATCAGGAGTGGACGATTCTTCATCAGAAGCTCTTCTGCTATCGCTTCCTCTCGGCCCGGAGGACATTTCTTCTTGTATCTCGGGGGCAGCCACTCTTTCCCCGTCAAGAGGGTTGGAATCGGTCCTTGATCTAGATGCCATTAGCTTTCCGATATCAGGACCTCTGGACTTGCGTTGCTCGGCTTGTTCTATAAGTCGGAGTGTTTCGGCGCGAGTGGTTTGTTTTGTTTTCGCCAGTTTTTACCTACAGGAATGGGGGCAAGCTATCAGGATAAATCAAAATATATTGGGTTCACGATTAGGATCGGAACCCGACCTGACAACCCCCATCCTGACAAAAAAGATTGCAGGCTGAGGGCTAGATCTCAGCCCGGATTAATTGAAAAAACGAAACGCAAAAGCAGTGATTTCTACAAATAACACAGCAAGAAGTGAATTCAAATTGAAAGTACTAACCTCAGATGAAAGTCTTGATAATAAACAGAGGGATTGTATGTCAGAAATTGAAGGAGCGAGCTCGGAGAATGTAGATTCACGAAGTCGGTAGATCTGAATAAGCAAGGAACTAAAAAAGATGAATGAATTACCCTCTTTTGTATTTATAGGGTTCTGAGATAAGACCGTTACTGTTCATTCGAAGCGACGCACTCAATCAAATCAAAGCTACACAAAAATCGAGGAGTTATCATTAAAAAGACACCTAGAGTCCTGCGAACGGTCACATCGATCAACGTGAGCATTAAATGATCTATCAGAAAAAGAAATAAATATTAAAACTAAAGCGTCACCAACACGTTACATATTCAAGATCAGTCATACAGTTCAAACTTTAACCATCTTCAAGATCGGCTTTACAGTTTAACTTCAACTATCCTTCAAGATCGGCTTTACAGTTTAACTTCAACCATCTTCAAAATCGGCTTTACAGTTTAACTTCATCCATCTTCAAGATCGGTATCTGATTCAACTTCAACCATCTTCAAGATCGGCTTTACGGTTTAACTTCAACCATCTACAAGATCGGGTGGGAGTGCAATGTAGATGGCGTGTTGGTGTGAGTCGGCCCGTGTATATCTTACCGATCTCGAAGGTGTCTTTGGAGTGAAAAGCCTAGGTCAAAGGCGAGAGTTGGAGTGAGGTCGGCACTTTTCACATGTCGAGCTCGAAGTGTTGTGAATAGATATTCCGAGATCGAAGACGGATCAGAGTGCGATGTAGTTGGCGTGTTGGTGTGAGGTCGGCCCTTGTATTTGCCGAGCTCGAAGGTGCTCTGCGAAAGGACGAGTTTCTGCTTCTGCCATCCTACTTCGAGGAAGGTGCGTGAGCAGCTGTAACGCCCCAAAATAATTCGGGTGTCTATTTAATTAATTTAATTAGGTACTAGTGGTTGATTATCACGAAATAACGATAGGGTATTTAAATTAATTAAGAGGTGGTGTGTTAATTAAAGAAGGGAGTAGAGTTTGGTAATTAAATTGAGGAGTGGTGGGAGTAATTAAGTAAATAAGGAGGTGCAATTAGGGCCCAAGTCAATTAGTGACCCAAGCCCATTCCTAAAACCCCAAAAACCCTAAGTGAGAGTCTCATTCACACCATTCCACCGTAGAAAGAAAGAAAGAATTCGAGAGAGAGAGAGATGAAGCTCGCGGCGTGAGAAGAGAAGGAGAAGGAGAGTTCTCTCAAGTTCTTCACTAGGTAATGGCTTTCGATCCTTTCTCTTCCGTTTTCTTCCCTTTATACGTTTTGTAGCCTTCCTTTCCCTCACTCCCATCGTTGTTATTTCCCCATGGCCCTAAGGTGTAGCTTTCGGTTCTAGAAGGAGGGAAGGAGAAGCTTGCTTCGTGGTGTTTTCCTTGGAGGTGATTTCGAATTCTTAAGCTTTCCAAGGTATGGGGGCTCTTCTATACCTATAATAATTTTTAGGATTATGGTTATGTATAGGTTAGGTTGTTGGGTGCTCTAGACTATTGAATTGTTGAGTGTTTGAAATTGTTGAATTGTTGCATGTTTGGAGTAGTTATGTGATTAATTGTATTGTGTTTGAGTCTAATTGGAATGCCATGTCTCTTGGTAGCTTTGGAATAGATATGTTGTTGAATAAGCATATAACATGTTTGTAGAATTTCCTTAATGAAGGTGAGTGTAGATATGTGGAGATTTTGTAGTGTTGTTGAAATACTCAATTAAATTGTTGATGAAATTATTGTGGAGAGATTGGATAATATATGCTGTTTTTTTTTTTTTTTACAAGTAAAAATGTTGCTGTTAGCCTTTTAATAAGTTGCTGTAAACCAGATTTTTATGTGCTGTAAACCAGATTTTTAATGTTGCTGTTAGCCTTTTAATAAGTTGCTGTAAACCAGATTTTTATGTGCTGGAAACCAGATTTTTAATGTTGCTGTTTTGCCGTTTTCTTTTAATAAAAACGCTGCTGTTTTACAACAAATGAGACCACATTTTCTGCCGTAAACACACTGTTTCTGCTGCTTGTTTTTGCTTGCGAAAAAGAGCCACTGTTTCACTGCTGTTTTTGGCTCGAAAATACGATATTTTGGTTCGAAAATTCTGCTGCTTTTTCCACGCTGTTTTCTCTGCTGTTTTGGCTCTTTATTCGCCCCCAAAAAGGTCACTTTTTTCACTCTGTTTTATTTTGTTGTAGGTGAACCAGAAATTTTCTGCGTTTTTTATGAGAGGGTGTGTAATGTGGCTGTTTTTATAAATAAAGTGGTTGATGTTTTACTACTGCTTTTGCAATTTAAACGCGTGATGTCACCTAAGCATAAAAATGAGATGTTTTCCAAGATTTTAAGTTTAATGTCACTTAATTTTTAATGTGTTGTTACTTAAATTTTAAAGATGTTGCTACTTAAATTTTAAAGATGTTATTACTTGAAAACTTAAAGGCGTTATAAATTAAGACATATATGTGGATGGTGTCAAGTTGAGAAACACAAAGCGGTGAGTTTAGTAATCGTTATGTAGTTTAATAATTTGAAGTCGTGAGTTTAATTATATGTTGATAATTATTGGTGTGAAAGCGGTGTGGGACTTCGGTCCAAAAGCGATGAGGCGCCCTCAAGGCTAATTTGTTGGTGAGATGGAGATGAGTTAATAAGCTGAAAAATGGTGAGCCTAATAAGTTGTGGCAATATGTGTGTTTGTGGTGCATTGACATAGAGCCTCATGATGCATATGCATAAAGCGATGTGTAGGCTTCGGCCAAAGCGGCGTGGGACTCCGGTCCAAAGCGATGAGTGCCCTCAAGGCAAATAGTGGTGATGAGGATCCTCATGCATGTTGCATACATGCATAAAAATCATACCATGTTAATGAATTTATTGATGATGTGTTGATAATGCGGTGGATCGATAATGTTTGTTGCCTTGCCAATATGTAATGCCTATCCTATCTATTATTATTTGTATAAAAGACTCACCTCTTGCGTCGTGTTGCCTCGTATGTCGGCAACTGCGGTACCCGCGAGTGAGTGCATTCTTATGCTTGGTCTTCTAGTAGTCATGTCTCGGCTCGATATGTAGCACCGGGGCGGCGTAGTTGTTTTCATTATTCCTTTATTTATTTGTTTTGATGTTGGACTTTGATCTTTGTTGCACTAAGTTTTCTATTGAACCTTTCGAGACTTCCGCTGTGTTGGAAGCGTGAATTTTATTACGGTGCTATGTATCGTGACTTGGAGCTTATCGTCATTTAGTTTTCGATTATTGGACTTTTAAAATGCTAGTTAATTTAAATGTGACACTTTCTTTCGCTGATGATTATTTTGAAAACTCTGATAATATTGTAAAGAATAGTTAGTTAGAAAGGGGGTGTTACAAAAGTGGTATCAGAGCTGAAGTTTGGTCTGTCCGGCCAAGTCGTCCAGTGTCGAGTCTAGTTGTCCCTCGAGTCTTAGTACTCGTTCTAACCATGACTTGTGTTGCAGTGATTAGCTGAATTGGCCAGACGGTAGGATTGCTATTGTTGATACTAGCGCTGCTTATTGTCTTATTGCTGCTATGTGTGTGTTTGCTCTGAGTACCTTGTGTAGCTACTATGTTAGTTAGTATTTTGACTTTAGCTACTACTCCTTACCATGTGTTGTGATATTTTAAATGTTAGGTGATAGTCTTACCAACGTGTTGCAATTATTTGAGTAATTGTAGTTAATTAAGTGATTTAATTTGGTTAATTAATCCACTAGATATATGAGGGACTTGTATGTGGGATTCGGGTATTGTAGGTTTTGGTATGCGAAAATGTTTTATTATATATTAACTGTGATACTTATATGGACATTAATTCAAAGAATTTCACTCTAAGCGTTATACTACTAGTGTACTTTTTGACTATGGCTAGCCTTTGTTCAGGCCAGTTTACTGGTGTATTTTCAAGGACATCTCTGAGAGCCTCACAAATGTTCTGTGTGAGCGATGCAGGATATCTGAGAAATCCCATAGTCAAATAGTTTACTATTTTATAACCCATGAATATATATAAAGGGCAACTGTATGTTGTCATATTTTTAAAAAAAAAAAAAAAAAAAAAAAAAAAAATGTTGTTGTGAGTGATTGGGTGATTTGATGAGGGATGATCAATTGTTTGTTTTTGCTGTCTTGCTGTTTTCTCTTAATAAAAATACTGCTGTTTCACAACCAATGAGGCGCCATTTCCTACTGTTTATCCACACTGTTTTCCTGTGTTTCTTTTAAAATGAAAAGGGGTGTAACGTGGCTGCCTTTATAAATAAAATGGTGGGGGTTTTACTACTGTTTGGTGATTTTAAAAAGGAGATGTTTTCCAAAATTTCCAATATATTGTTACCCGAATTTTAATGTGTTGCCCAAGATTTGAATGTGTTGTTTTCCAAATTTAAAGGCATTGTTACTAAAACTTGGAAATGTGTTGTTACTAGGTTTTGAAGATGTTATTACTTGAAAACTTAGAGGTGTTGTTACTCCAATTCTTGAATGAGATGTTCCCACTTTCAAAATGTGTTGTTTCCTTAATTTAAATGTGATATTTTTCTAAAGTGCAAAAGGTATTGGTACCCAAATCATTCAAATGTGTTGTCCCTTCAATTTAGATGTATTGTTACTCAAATTTAAATAAGATGAGAATGGGTTAGGTGTTGTCGTGATTGCATAATTAAAATCAAGGTTGCTACTTTTCCATAATCAAGTCATTTGTTTTTGTGAATTAAAAGGGATGTTTTCATGTTGTTAAAATTTCTTTTTTTTTTTTTTTCTTTGTTGTTTTTTTTCATTTAAATGCGGTTGCTTTGTATTTTTTTATATAAAAGTTGATGTTGCTGTATTTTGTTTATAAAAACCATTTGTGGATTTTTTTTACGAAGCTAATGCCGCAGATTTTTAAGCCGATGTCGCTATTTTTGTAAGGCTAGGTTCTTTGTCCTTTTTTATATAAAATTAATAGTGCGGTTTTACAACCAAGTAGCTGCTGCTGTTTTCTTTCTTTCTTTATAATTAAATGTGCGATTAACTTAAATGAAATGCGGCTGTTTCCTCAAGTTTAAGTGAGTTATTTCTTCAATTTAAGTGTGCTGTTCATCATATTTTAAAGTGTCGTTTTCTCTATCTTTCAAGTTGTTGTAGTCACAATAATTGCTGCTGTTTTTATGTTGTGGCGTCCCATGTGTATAACTAATGATTAAAGATAATGATGTGTTAATCGTGCTAAGTGACTAAATGATGATGTTGTGATTTAAATAAGAGGGTTATGATGAAATTGAGAGATGTGGTAATAATGATATTGAGAAGGTTACGTGTTGTGCATTTGCGTAAATAAATTGGAGTTAGCGTGGGGGTTGGGTGAAATGGTGTTGTTTTTAAAAGGTGGCGGTTTGCTGTTTTATTTCTTTTAAAAGAAATTTCATTGTCATCTCTTTTTTCTTAAAATTGTTGTTGTTTGCCGTTTAAAAATAAATGTTCTTTGTGTTCTCAACTTTATGTTCTTTGTTTCCCAAGATTTAAAAGTCTTTGTTTTCTTGAGTTAAAGGTCTTTGTTTGCCTTCAAATTTTAATGTCTTTGTTTACTAAGTAGAATGTTGTGCAAACGTAAGAGCCAAGGAATACCAAAATCATGCCGTTATTGGAAACTTTATAGGATGGTCATGTCAATTATTTTGAGGTGTTGTCATGTCTTTAATGCTTTGATTTCTATGAGAATGATTCTAAGCGTCGAGTGTATTTTATGATGTGCATTTCACTATGTTTTATCCTATGTGCCTAATGGTCCTCGGCGTGCGATCGTGAACTCGATTTCATGATCTTGACTTGCGATAGTTGTATCCGTCTAGGTGTAGTAGGAATTTATCTCGAACCTTATTTCGAGATTATGTCCATAATGAACCCTTGGTAGTGTCTTGACGTTAGATTGGGGGAAGATGGTAGTGAGACGTAAAGATTAGAGTTTTGGTACAAAAGTAATGATGTAAGAGGAGTGCATGGTTTGGATCAAGTTAGGTGTGAGAACTTAAGCTCAATATTGTTTTCATGGTTTTGACGTCAAATTTTCGAGGGCGAAAATATTCTAAGTGGGGAGAGTTGTAACGCCCAAAATAATTCGGTGTCTATTTAATTAATTTAATTAGGTACTAGTGGTTGATTATACCGAAATAACGATAGGGTATTTAAATTAATTAAGAGGTGGTGTGTTAATTAAAGAAGGGAGTAGAGTTTGGTAATTAAATTGAGGAGTGGTGGGAGTAATTAAGTAAATAAGGAGGTGCAATTAGGGCCCAAGTCAATTAGTGACCCAAGCCCATTCCTAAAACCCCAAAACCCTAAGTGAGAGTCTCATTCACACCATTCCACCGTAGAAAGAAAGAAAGAATTCGAGAGAGAAGAGAGATGAAGCTCATGTGGCGTGAGAAGAGAAGGAGAAGGAGAGTTCTCTCAAGTTCTTCACTAGGTAATGGCTTTCGATCCTTTCTCTTCCGTTTTCTTCCCTTTATACGTTTTGTAGCCTTCCTTTCCCTCACTCCCATCGTTGTTATTTCCCCATGGCCCTAAGGTGTAGCTTTCGGTTCTAGAAGGAGGGAAGGAGAAGCTTGCTTCGTGGTGTTTTCCTTGGAGGTGATTTCGAATTCTTAAGCTTTCCAAGGTATGGGGGCTCTTCTATACCTATAATAATTTTTAGGATTATGGTTATGTATAGGTTAGGTTGTTGGGTGCTCTAGACTATTGAATTGTTGAGTGTTTGAAATTGTTGAATTGTTGCATGTTTGGAGTAGTTATGTGATTAATTGTATTGTGTTTGAGTCTAATTGGAATGCCATGTCTCTTGGTAGCTTTGGAATAGATATGTTGTTGAATAAGCATATAACATGTTTGTAGAATTTCCTTAATGAAGGTGAGTGTAGATATGTGGAGATTTTGTAGTGTTGTTGAAATACTCAATTAAATTGTTGATGAAATTATTGTGGAGAGATTGGATAATATATGCTGTTTTTTTTTTTTACAAGTAAAAATGTTGCTGTTAGCCTTTTAATAAGTTGCTGTAAACCAGATTTTTATGTGCTGTAAACCAGATTTTTAATGTTGCTGCCTTTTAATAAGTTGCTGTAAACCAGATTTTTATGTGCTGGAAATCAGATTTTTAATGTTGCTGTTTTGCCGTTTTCTTTTAATAAAAACGCTGCTGTTTTACAACAAATGAGGCCCTGTTTTCTGCCGTAAACACACTGTTTCTGCTGCTGTTTTGCGCGAAAAAGAGCCACTGTTTCACTGCTGTTTTTGGCTCGAAAATACTGCTATTTTGGTTCGAAAATTCTGCTGTTTTTCCACGCTGTTTTCTGCTGTTTTGGCTACTGTTACGCGCCCAAAAAGGTCACTGTTTTCACTCTGTTTCGCTGCTGTAGGTGAACCAAAATTTTCTGCGTTTTTTTTATGAGAGGGTGTGTAATGTGGCTGTTTTTATAAATAAAGTGGTTGATGTTTTACTTCTGTTTTGCAATTTAAACGTGATGTCACCTAAGCATAAAAATGAGATGTTTTCCAAGATTTTAAGTTTAATGTCACTTAATTTTTAATGTGTTGTTACTTAAATTTTAAAGATGTTGCTACTTAAATTTTAAAGATGTTATTACTTGAAAACTTAAAGGCGTTATAAATTAAGACATATATGTGGATGGTGTCAAGTTGAGAAACACAAAGCGGTGAGTTTAGTAATCGTTATGTAGTTTAATAATTTGAAGTCGTGAGTTTAATTATATGTTGATAATTATTGGTGTGAAAGCGGTGTGGGACTTCGGTCCAAAAGCGATGAGGCAGCCCTCAAGGCTAATTTGTTGGTGAGATGGAGATGAGTTAATAACTGAAAAATGGTGAGCCTAATAAGTTGTGGCAATATGTGTGTTTGTGGTGCATTGACATAGAGCCTCATGATGCATATGCATAAAGCGATGTGTAGGCTTCGGCCAAAGCGACGTGGGACTCCGGTCCAAAGCGATGAGTGCCCTCAAGGCAAATAGTGGTGATGAGGGATCCTCATGCATGTTGCATACATGCATAAAAATCATACCATGTTAATGAATTTATTGATGATGTGTTGATAATGCGGTGGATCAGTAATGTTTGTTGCCTTGCCAATATGTAATGCCTATCCTATCTATTATTATTTGTATAAAAGACTCACCCTACTGCGTCGTGTTGCCTCGTATGTCGGCAACCTGCAGGTACCCGCGAGTGAGTGCATTCTTATGCCGGTCTTCTAGTAGTCATGTCTCACTCTGATATGTAGCACCGTAGGCGTAGCGTAGTTGTTTTCATTATTCCTTTATTTATTTGTTTTGATGTTGGACTTTGACTGCTGTTGCACTAAGTTTTCTATTGAACCTTTCGAGACTTCCGCTGTGTTGGAAGCGTGAATTTTATTACGGTGCTATGTATCGTGACTTGGAGCTTATCGTCCTTTAGTTTTCGATTATTGGACTTTTAAAATGCTAGTTAATTTAAATGTGACACTTTCTTTCGCTGATGATTATTTTGAAAACTCTGATAATATTGTAAAGAATAGTTAGTTAGAAAGGGGGTGTTACAGCAGCCATCCTACTGGCGCTACCCCAAGGCCGAAGCTTTGTAATAGACCGCGCCTTTGCTTAAGACGTTCGCGAAGGTGTTTTGGGGAGGAAGGCTTTGTGGAAGGGTTACTCGGATGGGAGGGGACGTTGGAACACCTGGAGCTCGGCTAGCAGTGGCTAGCGCAGGAGCGTTTTTCTTCCCGAGGTTGGGTCGTGGCTCGTGTAGCGGTGTGGAGGAGTTGGCTTGAAAGTGGGTCAAGGCAAGGTAGGGCGGAAAAGGCATTGTGTTTTGGGCGGTTTTGATATTGACTTTGCATGTGGGAATTGTCATGTGGGATTCTCCACAAAGGTGAGGTTCTCCCCTTATCATTGTTGTAATTATCTAAATACAAATTAATGATGAAATTCATCAACTGCAGAAAATCTTAAATTGCAGCAAAAAACTTGAACAGGTATTGAATTACCTTTACTTCCAAAATAATATTGTATTTTCTCATACGTTGGGAACTGGATGGCAACATGACTCAACACCTGGTCTCATTCCCTTGGTCTGCAAAAACAAAACAAAAAAACAAAGTGAATTACCTTTACTTCCAAAATAATATTGTATTTTCTCATACGCTGGGAACTGGATGGCAACATGACACAACACCTGGTCTCATTCCCTTGGTCTGCAAAAACAAAACAAAAAAACAAAGTTATTGAGCAGAATATACACATGCACCGATGATAGGCAGGATAAAGAACGACCTTTAGTTCAATGCATATACAACAGTCTATTAAACCAATTATTAAACCAAAAAAATATTAAAAAGGGAGTTCATCTTTTAGTTCCATTCAAAAAGACAAGGATGTTAATATATTAATAATAAACTATGATGAAAACCCATTATTAAACCAAAAAAATATTAAAAAGGGAGTTCATCTTTTATAGAAAGATTTGCTGATGATTATCTTTCATGCTCCCTACTTTAACATCTCTTTGCTCTTGATTAAAGAACATTTGCTGCTTCAAAAATTGTCTTCCTGATTCTTCATCAGGAACATGTTTTTCATGGATTACCTAATTTCTTTGTTACCATAGGGATCTTGTTATCCACCTAATCCATTCCATGGATAATGGTGTCGCGTGCCCATGGATAAAGCATACCTCAGAAGCACGACACCGACTTCTCTAGAGCATGAAAATGACAATAAACATGGGCGTTTCTCTTTCTATGGTGCTTTCTGACTTTTGAATCATCTTCTCGATCTCTCTCTCTATTCCTATGGTGTTTTATGTTTACTTTTCAGAGAACAAATGTGACTGTGGAGGGAAGCCCATTCTTTTTGATTTTCAAACGAACACACATGGGAGGGAAAAAGGCAATCTGGAAATGAGTCTACAAGTAGGGAAGTAAATGTGGTGGACCCAACAAAATAAACAAAGATAGTCAACTTAGCTGTTTTAATGCAAATATGCACGTCAGGTTGTGCATGAGCTGAAATTCTGCCGCCCAAATGGGATAGGGAGAAAAGATTATTACGTGCATGTAGCCAAATATTCCCGCCCATAAGACCAATAGCAATCCTTGCAATAAAAAGTATTTCCCAAGTTAGTTGGTTCAAAGACTGAAATAGGGTTGACATATATTTAGATTAAACTTTAGATAATTATTGGTAAATGATAATTAAAAAAATTGAGTTTATGATTTGTCGGGGTATAAGAATGAATATATTTTAACAACGAACCAATTCTTACTTGTACGGATATGATGACAATCAGTAAGTGTCCGAGTTATTCTGATTATCGTTGACTTCACAGATGAAGGAATTATATTCGATGTTTTGCTTCTCAAAACATGCCTCCCTGGACGAACAGTTTCAGCTGGAGTAACATAGGTGGCCGATAAATCCAGGTCTACAAATATTTAAAATGTATACACCTTAGTTATTGAACAATTAAAATGATGTAGGGATAAATTTGGATACGTACTTACCATTGGTGATATTGGACAGTGGCCTAGATCGCGGTGATAGAATAGCAAACTCTTGATGTTTATGTTTGGATTTAGAGAGTGTGGTTTCTTGATTTTCTCACAAAAAATTGTTCATCCGTCCAACACATTATTAGTAAGTGGTGTATATAACTATAGAGATCGAGAAATTGATAAATAAGGTATACCTACCATTGGGGGCGCATGAACGTCTTTTATACCCTTCTCGATAAATACCATCTATACTTTTTTCGTAGCAACTAACTTGGGAATTGTTTACCTACTCGTTCTGTGTTGGCAGGTCGTGGTGACCGTGATGAAACACTAGCTCATTTATTCGTCAATTGTGAGTTGGTGTTTGCTGTCTGGCGTGCACTTGGCGTGTTGTCCATTGTTTTTGATTCTGCTGCAACTATGGCTTCGGCCAGAAGCTTCTTTTTTTATGTTTTAAGTCGTTTGGATGGTGATGACAGGTTGGCTTTTTGCATGTCTTTATGGGTCATTTGGTTTGAGCCGGAACCAACTTGTTTGGAACAACAGTAGAGAGACGACATCCACTATTATCATGCGAGGCAATCAACTACTCAAAGAACGGGAAGCTGCTCGTCGGTTACACTCTTGGCCTCTACCTTTGGCAACTTCATCTTCGGTCAGCTCAGCGCCACATGGGTGAACAACGCCTCCTCCAGGCGTCTTGAAATGCAATGTTGATTCGGTCTTTTATTTGGGTGGCAGCAAGGTTGGGTTTGGGATGTGTCTTCGAGATGACTGTGAAGTTTTTGTAGCTGTGAAGATGCAATCTTTTGTACCTGTTGTCGTCAAACTCTTAGATCCTAGTCGTGGGATTGGCCAGAAGTTTGGAAAATTCTTTGATTCTCGTTTCTTCAAGAAATTGTGCCTAGGAGAGAACTCTGCTCCTCAACTGTGGGTATCCTCACTCCTCTAGGAAGGGTCAGGTTGGGTGGATGGGACGCGAGGGTTGGATTATTCTACTGGCTAATGCATAAAAATAAACATAAGTAAAAGTGTGGTAAAGACAATAAAGAATGAAATAAATTTGGGTTGTATTGATTGATGTGTGTTCTGTACAATTGCATTTTAGCCTATATATATACAAAGGCCCTCGTCGGCCACTTTCCTAGCCAACATTTGCCTACCGTTGGATCTACTAAAATATTTATGTACTTTTATGTTCAAGTATGAGATTCATGTGACTATTAATTGAGTTTTTCATCGAAGTTCTTAGTCGTGTTCAACTATTTAAATAGGAAGTTATCTCTGATTGCATTAAAATGGCTAACAGTCAAGACTTTGTGATGTCTAAAGTTTAGGGTGTTCTGATTCACAATTTCAAAAATTGTGTTGTCTCCTTTGCTTTGAGTTTTAATTCTATTCTAATCCTATACCAAAATTAACTACAAGCATTGTATTATGATTACATGTATTTATGCCTCTTGTAATGTTATTTATCTTGAAGTATAATGTTACCATTCGAGTCAACGAGAGTGAATACATTGACGGTTATTCATAAAACACGACGGGATGACGATCAAAAGTTAAGTAGCATACTTGGAATGGGAGATCTTAATGTCCTGAGTTCAAGGCCCAAAATTGTTACTCAACGCAAGTTGGGTTGGGTTTCTCTGCTGAAACTAACATTGTTCAAATTTGTAATGGATTATGCTAAAAGAAATAACATAATTAAAAGACTACGAGAGGTATACGGTGAGGAGTCTCGAAAAAACTCATTGAGATTGTAATCTCACCCTTTAATGTTTGTGATTTTACAGATGACCAGATGACGATGTTGATGGCAATGTAAAAAGGAAAAATTCACTGATTCTATTTATGTGAAGGTGTATCTTGTTAAAGTATTTATGTATTGATATTTCAAACCACTCGTGGGTTAAGAGTTTTATGCAACCTCTGTATTGAGGATTAGGATAGGTATATATGTATTTCTAAAATTGGATTAAATGATGTACTATGATAAAGGAAGATTTGTACCTAGTTTTGACGGAGTCCTTGAGGATTTGATTGAAATTTTATTATCTTATGTATTAGTTGGACTCCTATGATGGACACTATTGAAAGTTTTAATCCAAACTTAGAACTTCATATCTCTGTTTTTGTAATGATTAACATTCTAGACTTTATGACCAATAAAATTTAGGGTGTTACACATGTTGCCATCCCTAACAAGAATCCACAGACTAAAAATAATGTACATTGATTTGGAAGGTTTTTAAAGTTAATGATAAAATCAATAGTCAAAAAAAAATGTTTATGATAAAATCAATTGTCAGAAATGTGCGTACTAACTCAAATCAGCCATTTGTATCTTTGAAATCAATTATAATTGAAAGTCAAACTCTGATTACACGTATTTCTATGTCTTTCAGACTATTAATAGATACACATTTCCATGTTGACAATTTTTGTGCAGTTAGATGAAAACAATGGTCATAACTCATAACAATGGTGTATGTCTACCTAATAGATGCAGTTAAATACTATGTATGACAATTTTATATCAGAAATCTATTCAACATCAAACAATTAGTTTTTATTTTTATACAACAATAAAGAATTAGTTTTTTTTTTACAAGAATTAGTTTCTTTCTTATCTATTGCATAGTTTTTATACAACTAATATCTTGCATATTATGACTTGTGGCAGAGGAAATATCAATTAAATACGCATAAAGGAGGTGAAATTATTAAATTTCACAGAACCAGCAAACCATGAGCACAACATGTAATTAAATTTTATTGTGATTCTGATTTTAGGGTTTGTTTCAAGTTTTATGGATTGTTGTTTATGGATTGTTCTTCATCTCAAAATTAAGGTTTTATGGATCATAAGAGTTAGGGTCTTGATTGTTATTCTCCTGCGGTCATTGACCCTTGATAAAGAATAAACTTTAATTTTAACATATAAACACACATATCACACATTTAAACATGAAGAAAAAAATGGAAAACATGCAAAACACATAATCAAAGAATTTTTAAAAAGTCAAATATGCTGCATTGTAACTCAAGTACTAGTTTGATTTGTTTATTGACTCATTTTTTAAACCACACACATTTATTAAATCCATAAAACCTTGATTTTGAGAAGAAGAACAATCCATAAACAACAATCCACAAAACTTGAAACAAACCCTAAAATCAAAATCGCAATAAAAGTTAATTACATGTTGTGCTCATATGCTGGTTCTGTGAGACAGAGAGAGAGAGAGAGAGAGAGAGAGAGAGACGAAGAAGATGAGAAGATGGGTTCTGGTTTGATATGGAAGCGTTGGTTTGTGTTGGAGATGGAAAAGTTGATATGAGGTTGGGTGGGTGCTGAGGAAGAAGAAGGGGATTTAGATTTTTTTTTGCAGGGGGTAAAAGCAAAACACCCCCTATTTGCAGGGGGTAAAAACGTATTTAAAAATGCTACATAAACGTTTTTTTAACGTCCATCTAACAGAAGGACTAAAACCAAAAAAGATGATTTTGCAAGGGGTTTTTTTTAAAAAAATAATTTGCAAGGGGTAAAAGCAAAACCCCCCTATTTGCAAGGGGTAAAAACGTATTTAAGCCTTTTTTTATTTTATAAATCGGGTATCCTTTGGGTGGAACTGTAGAGACTAATCTCTTGACCCAGATAGAAGACCACAATGGCACTAAAGCTCTCCCTCAAGAGATTACTGCTCATCCAAGTGCTCTTGGGCATGTGCATTAAGTTGATTTAAAACACCCTAACTTTATTGAATTTCATGTTCTGAGTTTACAAATTTTTGAATTGTTATCTCGTTTAGGGTTTGGGAATGCAAGAAATTAATATTTATAAAACCAAATTAAACAGAATAATTTGGTTTTTCTGATCAAAAAATGGTATAATTTGGTTTGCTTTGCCGTTTAATTTACCGTTTAATTTTGATCAAAAAATTAAACTAACCGCGATAGTGTTTAATTTACTGTGCCAATGTATATCTATGATTGAAAATATTCACATGAGAAAGAAAATTCGTACAACAAATCGAAAAAAAGGAAAAAAAATCATTCCAGAGATAAGAATTCAACGTGAGAATTAGGATTATTGTATCAAAAGAATAATCATTAGAATCAAAGAAACAATATCTATTATATTAAACCATTAATCTTCCACCTATACATCCACATGTCCTTCCACGTCACTAATTACGTCACCTCCCTTTTAATCCACGTCAGCTTCGTTTTAATCCACGTCAGCATGTTATTTTGAAATATATCACCAAAAAAGCAAAATCTGGGGATCAAACTCATTCCCCCATACTACCACATCCTGACGCTGACCATTTGAGCTACCACAATTTCATGCTACTAAAGTGTATTACATAATGTTTATTATATTCTTTCTTGGCTTAAATATAGGTTACCCCCTGCAAATATCAACTTTATCCATATACCCCCTGCAAAAATAAAAGTTTTAAAATAAACCTTGCAAATCAGTACAACTCAGAATCAGGAGTATAATGGACATTTCAAGCTAAATCAGTGACCTAAATTTGACATTACTCATTCCTAAACTTGTAATCAACATTACAATTAGCAAAGATTCCCTAGACAAGTCAATACAGAACCCAACACATTCAATATCCTTCTATAATCCACATGATGGTCCCCTTACCCATTACTTTTCTACCTACTAGACAAAAACAGGAATAAATAGTGAGAGAGAGAGAGAGAGAGAGAGAGAGAAGAATCTGCAAACCTGTGTACTGCTTCTACTTTTTATCACGAGCTCTACAATGCTTGTCACGAGCTCTACAATGCTTGTCACAAGCTTTGCTTTCTTGTTTTCTCTGCGTCTTCTTCCTTCCTTCGTGTCTCGCCTAAACCCTAGATCCACAAAATGCTACGAGAGTGATGATGACAGTGAGATTCGTCTGCGTTCCTTCGTCTTCCTTCCATATTCCTTCCTTCGTCTCGCAAAAACCCTAACTGTGTTCCATTGTTTCTGAGTGAGTGAAGAGTGAGAGACGAAAAAATGGTGATGTTCAGTGAGTGAAAGAAGTTGAAAAGCTTGAGTGAAGAATAGTGAGTCACATAACACGTGTATAAGAAGTATCTACGTGTCATGCCAATGTGGAGTCCAAGTGTCACCCCACTCAGCATAGAGTTAACTCTGTTAACTAAAACTAACAACAGGGGGGTAATTATAACTAATTAATATTTGCAAGGTTTATTTTAAAACTTTTATTTTTGCAAGGGGGTAAATGGATAAAGTTGATATTTGCAGGGGGTAATCTATATTTAAGCCTTCTTTCTTTTATTGCAAAACCTTTTTATTTATTTTGATACATATATATTTGTTATTATATATTACATATATATATATATATATATATATATATATTATATTTATTTGACATCTAATATTTTGTATCACATTCCATAGATTTTATTCTATATATTTACTAACTAGAATGTTATTCAATATGAGTAATTTTATTCATTTCAACTTTTTATTAATTCTCATCTTATAAATAATGTTATATATTAAAAATGTTTGTCACATATTTTTGTATTCAGCTTGATGCACATACAACTAGAATCAAAATACAACTTTGATCGATTAGTATATTTGTAGTCTACAACGTTTGTGCTTAATATTCTTCTATTCACTACGCTGCACTTAGAAAATAAGTAGAGAGAATAAACAAGATGACAGATAACATTGATCCTGCGGTTGTCAACTTCAATCACCTTAGTCAAAAGCAAGCTAAATTTCCTTATGCAAAGTTATATTTGCTATATATTTGTAAGTTACTATTTACTATTACTATTTTGGACCGTATAATACTTATAACTAATTCTTGTTGTAATAACATCTCAATATGAAAATACCCCTGAAATTATATACGATGCTGTTGTCACTACTAAATTTTAGAGTACTATTATGGCAAAAACATGGATCATGTGTGTCTCTCATAATATACTGTGGTACTCTTGCTATTTGGAATTTTGAACTTAGTGGTACAAAGGAAAAGACCCTATTTTCCACTAACTCTTGGCTACTCTTGCTATTTACATGTTAAAAGAGTGGTATCACAAAAAGTATAGATTTTGTATTCTTTAGAGCCTCTCTTCTCTTTCCATTCGTTCCCTTCCCCAATTTTAACTTTTAAATATATTCAAACTACTAACATAACAATGTTTTTTTGAATTTGTTTTTGTCCTCCAAGGTAATTTTCCATCTTTAGGTATAAATATTATTCATTTGGGGTATGGTCATGTGCCAAAGTCAATGACACATATGTTATTCGTCTCATTCATGATAAGATCAACCCAATTACACAATCTTATAAATATTTAATTAAATCATATGCAAAGAAACAATTGTATTTTATTTTGAAGCGAAGAAGCAATTGTATTGGATAGCGAGAGATCACTATATATAAACACTATTTTATGTTGTTGGGTTCCGTCTATAATTGAGAAATCAGACTACATGAATGTATTATGTCCTACCATTTTTAATCTAAAGTATGCAACATGTGTCATTTTCGCAAAGAAATATACGATAATCCTTTTAAATAGCAACACACATATTTCTTGATAGATTTTTAGTGGATTCTTTTTCGATAGATTGTAAGCCATATATACAATGTAGTATAACCCTTTGAGGTATTGTATTGTTACTGATGGATTTTTTTAATGAGCAAAGTTATATTATAGCGGGTATACGGGGTAGTCAAACTCATTTATTAGATATCATGCTAAATTAGAGTTTATTATAGCGCGGATAGAAATACATTAGAGTTTCGCGCTGCTATTTCAAAGTAGTGTGAGGAAGTATTTAATCTTTTGACTGTTTTTTGTCAAAAAAAAAAAATCTTTTGATTGTTTGTTTTTCATAAAACAAAATAAAGGAGGGTACAAAATCCCTTAATGAGAAACTAACAACGTTAGATTCAACGACATAATCTACCATCAGAGAGAGGGGTCGTCCTGATCCTCTCAAGGGTCAGGGGAAATGATGTCAAACTTATCATATTAAATTTCTTAAATTAATTATTAAAATGCATTTTTAAACAAAATAAATGTGGACACAAATATTTTATAAATTCTTAAAAAATAAATTTGTCATTCTTAATATGTTATATGAAAAAATATTTTTGAAAGTGATGCCCAAATGTCTATTTAAGAATATGCAATAAAAAATAAGATTAAAAATAATTTATTGGGCATTTTTAAGGATAAAAATAATATTAAAAATAATTTAGTGGACATTTTAATCTTATTGAAAAAATATATTTTCATAAAAATAAGATTAAAAATAATTTATCTTCCCAAATGTCTATTTTTTTAAAAGTGATGCCCAAATGTCTATTTAAGAATATGGAACCAAAAAAAGTGACTTGTGATTTTATACATACTATGCCTATTTTTGTCAATCATTAGTACTGTCACGGGTCATGTGGGCTAACTAATGACGCATCGGTCTAGCCATTAACCCAGTGACCCAGTGATCTGATCGGGTCGATCACCAGGTCGGTTTAATAACATTGATAAAAAATATAGAATTGTATTATTTATTTGTCCGAACCTCCGTGGCCGACCACTGGACCAGTTGCCTTGATGTGATACTTGGTAATCGAAGATTAGACTGATGTGACTTTAGACTTGACGTTTGATTGACTTTGGTGGAAAGGAAATTATGAGCGTTTTGGGAACTATTGTGTTTTAAACTGCCGTAGTGAGGTGCTAACGTGTGACAAGATCTGGACCTTTGGAATTTGAATGGTTTATTATCCAGACCATTGATCAGTGAAGTGGTCTACATTATCCAGACCTTTAAACGTGCTCGCTGTTGCATTTGGGCATGAAGTGTCCAAACATTGATGCCAAGAATGCGCAATAAGGAAGAAATGTGACGCAAAGCAGCAATTGATGTGCAGAAAACTATTGTGCGGCCTTTTCCATGAACAGTGAGAATATAATACAGATAGGCATCTTTATCTTCTTCACTGCATCTGCATCTCAAAACAAAATCAGAATCAAAATCAATATCAATATCAAAATCTAAATCTAAATCTAAATCTAAACCCTAACCTTATATAAATCATAGGAAAAGCAAAAATTGGGGTTAGGGTTTTGAGAGAGAGGGGGGATTCGAAGTTTCTGGGCTGAAGAGAGAGTACGTGAAGACGTCGGTGGAGGAGAACGGTGGCGAATCGGAGAACGGCGGCCAACGGAGAAAGAGGAGAAAGAGGTTAGGGTTTCATCGAAGTTGAGGAGAATGATGGAGCAGGGAGCACGACGGTGGGGAGTGTGGGTGGCGGTGAGGTGGTGGTGATTGAGAGTGAGGGAGGGAGGCGGATGTGAGGAGGAGAGAGCGAGAGGGTGAGGAGGAGAGAGCAGAGCGAGAGGGTGAGGAGGAGAGAGAGCGTGGCGCCTGCTTTTTTTAGGATAGGAGGATCGGGCTCATTTTATTTTGATTAATGGGTTGCCACGGACTTGCCACGGAATCTCCGTGGCAAATTTCTGTCCTTTCACATGTCCGTGGCAAACCCGTGGCAAACACCAGCGGGAAATTTCGCGCCCTTATTTTTTACTCACTCCGTCGCAAATCCGTGGCAAATTACTGACGGAAAAAGCTCCGTGGCAATTGCTGGTGGCTTAAACAAGCTTTTCTTGTAGTGTCCGTTACGTTATTCGTTTTCTTGTCCTTCCTTCTTCTTTGTTTATTTTCCCGGTTTTTCTTTCGACTTGTGGCATCATTCTTCCTCCTGCATTCCAGTGAACTTGAAGCAATTTTCATGTGTTGTTCCTACCTTGATTCGCTGCTCAGCTCTTTCTAGGTACGCCCCTTTTTTCTGGTCCTTGCTTTTTTGGTTTTCTTTCTTCCTTAAATGGCGTTAGTTATAGAAATAATTAGCGAGAGTGAGGAAGAGTTTACCTCTGAGTTTAGATGTTCTAGACCCTCTTGTAATCATGGGTTTTGTGTTTACTCTTTAATGCACAAAGGCAGACAGATTATAGATTCATTACAGAAATCCAATACTGAGTACTCCTCTCATCTAGCAGGATCGAGTCGGTCATTCTCTCTCACCACTACAACAATAAAGAGAATTGGCAGCGACTGTTTCCCCTCAAAAACAAAGTTGTTGGCAACAATATATGTATGGCATCGACATTTACAAGTCGTTGAGATAAAAAATTTCATTTCCCAACAATATCAGTATTGTAGAGATAAATATACTAATCTCATTGACAGTTAAAATCGTTGGGAATAACACATTTTTATACCGACAATGCAATAAAGTTGTTGGCAAAAAATAAATTATCCCAACAACAACAAAAATCGTTGGGAATAACAAAACTATTTTTTAGCATTACCATAAAGTTGTTGGTAAAAGTTTTTTTTTTTTGTGGAATAATATAAAAGAATATGTTTACCATGCTATTATTGAGAATGTTGGTAAAGTTTATAATTTATCCTTATAATAATTGATTTATTTAATGATCAACAGTAGTTATCTCAATACACTCATAGAAATTAATGTCAAAAAAAATATACTCATTGAATTTTTTTGAAGCAATATACTCATTGAAGTTAATTATGTAAATTAATATTTTCAAAAAAAACATTTTTTTCTTTTTGACAACAAAAAAATTAGTTAATCGACTATACTTATAACAAATTGATAAAAAAATATCTTTTTCATGATTTGGGTTCCGTCTTATACTTATATATGAACAAGACTGATTTACGAAGGAAAAAAACTAGAATGATGTAATAACTTCCGTCATTATGATTTGGCTACAACAAATTGCGCTACCAGGATCAGTAGGACGATTACCCGTGCGATGCACGGGGAAGTGATTAACAAGCCTACAGATGTAGTTTCGAAAAAACATCAACATTTTATAAGGGGGGTATAAAAATACGCAACACATATATATAAGACGAAGAGACAACAATAGCCCTTGGTGGGATGAGGCAACAATGTCGGTCCAAAAATATAAAGTGGGGGTATATTGGTAAACAGTGGGGTACAAAATGAGGGGTACATTTTGATAACAAAAAAAAAGTGTTGGACAAAAACAAATTTGTCAGGGGTATGTCGGTCCAAAAATATACAGTGGGGGTATATTGGTAAACAGTGAGGTACAAAATGAGGGGTATATTGGTAAATGGTGGGGTACAAAATATAGAGTGGGGGTATGTCACCCAAAAATATAGAGTGGGGGTATATTGGTAAACAATGGGTACAAATGAGGGTATATTGGTAAATGGTGGGAATAAAATTTTCCCACCAAAAGTGGATAAAAAAAAAGTGTTGGACAAATAAAAATTTGTCGTGGGTATGTCGGTCAAAAATATATAGTGGGGGTATATTGGTAAACAAAGTGAGATACAAAATGAGGGTATATTGGTAAATGGTGGGGTACAAAATATAGAGTGGAGGTATGTCGGTCCAAAATATATAAAGTGTGGGTATATTGGTAAACATGGGGGTACAAAATGAGGGTATATTGGTAAATGGTTCCCACCAAAAGTGGATAAAAACAAAAAGTGTTGGACAAATAAAAAATTTGTCAGGGGTATGTCGGTCCAAAAATATAGAGTGGGGGTATATTGGTAAACAGTGAGGTACAAAATGAGGGGTATATTGGTAAATGGTGGGGTACAAAATATAGAGTGGGGTTTGTCTGTCCAAAAATATAAAGTGGGGGTATATTGGTAAACAGTGGGGTACAAAATGAGGGGTATATTGGTAAATGGTGGGAATAAAATTTTCCCACCAAAATGGCTAAAAGATGCGATTGTGTATTAATATATAGAGATTATGCATTTTAACAGGTAAGAAGCATGAATAATCTTTTTTAGGCTATGTTTGGCAAAAAAAAGCGGATAACGAATATATTATTGGATAGCCTAGGCTCTGTTTGGCAAAAAATATCAGATATCAAATAAGCTAGCGGATAGCGGATAAGCTAGCTGATAACAAATAGCTTATCGCGGATAAGCTATCTAATGACAAATAAAGTGTTTGGTAAAATTAGTGGTTGAACTAACTGATAAATGTAAGCCTGAGCCTACTGGATGGAAAGTGGCCTATTGAAAACCATAACGCCACTCATGGATCCTACCATTGAGTTTACAGAATATATAGGTGTTCTCTATCTTGGATAGCTTGCAGAGTGATAATAATTGCAAGATTTCCACGTAACTTTTTGGGTCATTTGGCGAAGTCGGAACGACACGATTTTGGAGGGAAAGTGTGAATTCCCCGGAATTGCTATTAGGAACACTTTGGAGTATTTGAGGGAATAACAACAAGTTAGAAAAGACGAGAGTAGGCAACACTGGTCTGACCACAATCAAGTCAACCCACGTGGCAGCCACCACCATAATGCTGCCTTAAGTGCAACATTGATGCATCATTATTCAATCAAGAAGTTTGTTTTGTTTCTGATTGTTTCTTATGTGATGCAAATGGGTCTTTCATCTAAACTATGACCAAACTCAATAACAATATTCCCTCACCTGGAGAGGCCGAATTGTTCAGCTTGCTTCAAGGACTCTATTGGCTACGAGATGAAAGTACAACAACGTAGACATTGAGATATATTGATTGCAAAATTGTTGTAGACACCATTGTGAGTGGTCGTAGAAATATTTCAGATTGTAGGGGTAATAGAAAGATGCAAGAAGTTTTTAGACACCGCAACAAGCTTTTTAGGATAAATTTTATCCCAGAGACAGAGCCATTATAAGTAGCCCATTCTCTAGCAAGGGTTGCTAGATCTTATGCTAGCTCCATAGTTTTTAATCATGTTCCAAATTGTACTTTGACAAGCTTTTTGAATGAAAAGAACTAATTTGCTTTTGTAAAAAAAGTTACACTAAAAACTAGTGATAAGGTCTTCCTTTGGCCTTTCCTAGCTGACTTAAGTAGTTAGGGTTCTCGCTTTTGTTGGGCTGTTGGCCTTGTCTACTTTTGGGCCTTTGGCCCTTTTAGTCACCAAAAGAAAATGTAATTTAATTCGTATTTTATAAATTAAACTTAAATTTTAGATGATAATGCTAATTAAAAACTTTATTAAAGACATTTTTGTAAATAATATTTGTGTTCGTACCTAGATCGGAGGAGATTCAACCTGGGGTAATTTGAAGGAGTGTCTCGGATGGATCGAATGATGCCTCGGGCGCGTCCAATAGCAGCCCGGGCCAGTCGAGGTCGTTGCCAAGGTAGATGAGATTGAGCTCGCCGAGGGGTGCTATCGGCAGACACTCTGATGTCTAAGTCTGCAAGTGAAGTGGAGAGGTATGCAAGAAATGAAAGCGTACCTGATATTGGAGGGGCGTAGTCTTATTTATAGACGTGGACGCGGTATCCGAGCTGTTAGATTGGAGCGCCATGATTTGGACCATCCATGGGAGTCCTTCATGAAAGAGTGAGTATTAGGTCGGAGCCAGCGCCGGATTGGGCCTGGCCCAGTTCTTGTGCGTGGTTAGGCCCAATTTGATATTACCAAAAATCATTTACGGTTTTTGTTTTTCCTGTAAATAATGTTTCTTATTTAAAATATTAAAATAATAGTTCAGCAAAAAAAATATTAAAATAATATATGTTAGCACTCAAGAAAGATAAACACGGTTGTAACAAAAAAGCACTCAAGATAAGCACAGATTCCCTAAAAAAAAGAGACAAACACAGAGATAAATAGGGCATTTTTTATCAAAAAAAACCAGAGAGATATGAGGTAACGATTGAGGGCAACAAAACCGCTAAAATTTCATCTATCAAAACCAATTATCATTTAGAAAAAAAAAAGAGAGAAATGTCGATTTTGTCTTTCAACACTAAAACTAGGGAAAACTTTGATGATTTTCCAAATGTTAGCGCCAAAATTGTACGTGTTTTTCCTCCATAGAGAAACTGGGAAGAAAGCGCTCCGCAATTTGGGCACACGACTATATTTGACACTAAGGTTTCAAGAATCACAACAAGTGAAGAATCAAGTTTGTAGGTAGCAATTTTAAGACTTTAACTCAACAGGTCTATAGATGAAGAACTTACTAGCTCTGGTTTGGTGTAATTGAAAAAGATTTCAAGGAATCAACATAATTAACATACACCTTTTTTTAGAGACGCCACTCAAACTTTGGTCACCTCTATTAGTTTTAAACTTATTGGGGACAACTATAAAAGAGCGGAATATGAGAGAAGAAATGACATTACATTTTGAAGAGAGTTCTTGATGTGTCAAACCTCCATTGATTTGGAGTGAAATCAATCTTGAACAAGATAACAAACGGAATGAACGAAGAGGAAAAAGGAAATCTGGAGAAAGGTTTCATTCATTGTTCAAGTGATATCAAAGTCAAAAACCATTACAGTATTTATCCTATCTATGGTTAACTAACTACCAACAAACTAACCACCCTAACTAACTCAAGGTAAACAGATTTAACCAACTGTTACAAAAGGAAAAACTCAAAATACAATTTAAGAACCACTTAAAGTAAATCATAAACTGATTACAAGATTAATACTCCCCCTCAAGTTGGGAGATATATGTCTTTCAACCCCAACTTGAAGATGAGTTGCTGGAATAGGCCTTTGTGCACAGCTTTAGTTAACACATCTGCTACTTGTTGCTGAGAACCAACATGTATTAGCTTCAAGAAACCGTTCTGCACATGCTCTCTAATAAAATGGCAATCTATGTCAATATGTTTTGACCTCTCGTGACTAGTTGGGTTTTCTGCTAATTGAATAGCAGACTTGCTATCAGATAAGACCATGGCAGTGTCAATTCCAATTTTAAATTCACGAAGTAACTGCTTAATCCATAAGAGCTCACTGGTAACTGATGCTATTGCCCTGTATTCTGCCTCTGCAGAGGATCTAGCAACAGTAACTTGTTTCTTTGATTTCCAAGCAATCAAAGACTGTCCCAGAAAAACACAAAAACCAGTTGTAGATTTTCTGCTCACCTCACAAGACCCCCAGTCAGATCCACATAAGCAGTGAGTTGCAAAGAGTGATCGTGGGGAAAGAACACACCCTTACCAAAGCCTTTCGTTGAATCTTGTAATAAAAATTGAGCTGCTTGAAGATGTGGAGTCCTGGGTTTTGACATAAACTGACTCAGTTTGTTGACAGTGTAGGTTATATCGGCTCTGGATATAGTAAGGTAAATCAACCTTCCAATTAACCTCCTATACATAGAATGATCCTCTAAGGGTGAGCCATCTATGTCATTGAGTTTGATACTAGGATCCATAGGCACAAACACCGGCTTGGCGAGGTGTACCCAGAGATCAAGTAAAAGTCTGCAGGTGTACTTCCTTTGAGATAAATGTATCCCGAGATCTGGTTCTTGCAATTTCAAGCCCTAAGAAATACCTTAACTCACCAATAGTCTTCAACTTAAAATGTTTCTGCAGCATGGATTGAACTTCATGTATAATAGATTTATTTGGACCAGCTAACACTATGTCATCAACATATACTAATAATGCCACAAAGTTGATTCCAGAACCCCTAGTAAACAGAGAATGGTCAGCAGAACTCTTTCTAAAACCCAAGGATGTGAGTGTTGCACTAAATTTGGCAAACCATTGTCTCGAGGCTTGTCTAAGTCCATATATAGATTTATTTAACTTGCACACTTTATTCTCCCCCTGACTTGGATAGCCAAGAGGGAGATTCATATAAACCTCTTCGTCAAGCTCTCCATGGAGAAAAGCATTGTTGATATCTAACTGTAACATATGCCAATTTAACTGTGCAGCTAAACAAAGTAAAATTCTAACTGAGGTGAGCTTGGCGACAGGGGAAAAAGTATCCAAAAAATCAATCCCACATTGTTGTGTAAAACCCTGAGCAACTAGTCTAGCCTTACATCTATCAACCGACCCATCAGCATGATATTTCACTTTATAGACCCATTTGCATCCCACAGTTTTCTTATTGACAGGTCTAGTTACCACAGTCCATGTATTGTTTGCTTCTAGAGCAACTAACTCATCAGCCATTGCCCTTTGCCATTGGGGATACTTGACAGCCTGGTGAAAGTATTGTGGTTCAAACACAGATGAAATGTTGTTGATGAAGTGTTTGTAAGAGGGATTAAGGTTGTCATAGCTGAGATATGATTGGATGGGGTACTGAACAGTATTGCAATCATATATGCTCAAGTGAGATGGTGGTATATGAGGTCTTGTGGATCGTCTTAGGTTTAATTGATCATTATCAGGTACGTTCTGTTCATGGTCAGGCTCAATAGGTATGATTTGTTCTGGTTGATCAGGCATGGCAGGGTTAACAGGTTCAACTATATCGTGGTTAACGAGTTCAAACTATATCGATTCTTTGTGTGGTCATCCGTATGGGAGAGGTATGACAGCTCACCGCTTGAAATGGTTGTGGTAGGTCGAGTAGAGGTGCAAGCGCGATCAAAGAACCTTTGGAAGTAAGGATGCAGGGAAAAGTAAAGGAGAGGGTTCACCTGGAGAGGTATGATGATATGGAAAAGTGGTTTCACAAAAGGTCACATCTCTAGAAATGATAAATTTATTTGTAGTTGGGTCTAGAAGTTTATATCCCTTGACTCCAATAGGATATCCCATGAAGACACAAGGGGTTGCTCTAGGAGAAAACTTATGTCTTTGGGAGGGTATAGTTGAGGCAAAGGCAAGGCACCCAAATATACGTAATAATGAGTAATCAGGCTCACGTTGATAAAGCAATTCAAAGGGAGATTTACCTTTGAGTGCAGATGAGGGTGTCCTGTTGATCAAATATGTTGCTGTGGACACACACTCTCCCCAATACTCTAGAGGAACTTTGGACTGGAAGTATAGAGCCCGAGCAACGTTGAGCAAGTGCTGATGTTTCCTTTCCACAACAGAGTTCTGTTGGGGTCTGTGTGGGCAGGAAAGTTGATGCATAACTCCTTCATTCTGAAGAAAACTGTTTAGAGCTAGCTCCTTAGCATTATCAGTGCGGATAGCCTTTATTTCCTTCTGAAATTGAGTCCGTATGTACTTGAAGAAGTGCATGATCAGATTGGGCGCCTCAGATTTGGCTTTCATGAGGTGAAGCCAGGTAAACCGGGTGCAGTCATCCACAATGGTTAAGAAGTAATGCTTGTGGTCATATGTAGATTGATGGAATGGCCCCCATACATCACAATGAATCAAATCAAAAGGAAAATTAGAGTAGTGATTATTTGAAATGAAAGGTAATCTATGCATTTTTGATAAAGGGCATATTGCACATGAATCGGTATTACATTCAACATTCTTCAAAGAAGACAATTTTGTACATAAGGATTTCAAAATGGAATCTGATACATGTCCTAATCTGGAGTGCCATAATTGGGCACCAGAAACAGAATGAAAACTACCTAAGCTAGGTGAAACATTATTACAAGAAACATTGGTGACATTATTACATGGAAACGATGAAGTAAAAAAATACAATCCATTATGAAATTTACTCCTTCCAATCTCCTTCTGTTGGAGGACATCCTGGATTGAAAACACATTATTAGAGAAGGAAACATGATAGTTTGAATCTTGATTTAAACAGCCAATAGAGATTATGTTTATGTGGAAGCTAGGGATGCATAGAACATTATGTAAAACTAATCCAGAACCTAGTCTAACAGAACCGGTAGCTAGCACAGGTACTCTAATTTTATTAGGCAGAGTAACAAAGGTATTGCTCAACATTGTATATGAAATAAAAGATGCCAAAGAAATGCAAATATGGGCAGTAGCCCCAGAATCAAATATCCAGTCATTAATGTAAAGGCAAGTAAAAATCAAGTGAAGCAATTTGAGAGAACAAGTGAAATGAAGCACAATTTCACCTGATTTCTCTGTGCTATCAGAGTTGGAAGCCTTTGCAAGTTGATTTTGCATATACTGGATCAATTGTTGGTATTGTTGATGATCTATGACAGGTTCACTTGAGGCATTTGTTCCAGCAGTGACCTGCAACACTGATTGTTGAGTAGCAGAAGCCTTTTGTTTCTTGTACCCAGGAGGAAAACCGTGCAATTTGAAGCACTTGTCTTTGATATGTCCAAGCATTCCACAATGTGAGCATTGTGGCCTATCTTTCTTATTGCCCTTGGTATTGACAGCAAAGGCCAATGGAGAGGAGTTCTCCACTAAGCATGGCCAATCTCACGTTGTTTCGCCTTGAATAACCAAAAAAAACTTGTTAATATCGGGAATGGGATCCATTAGTAATATCTGTCCACGAACGCTGCTATACGCTTCGTTGAGACCCATGAGGAAGACGTAGACGTGTTGACGATCCAAGTAGGCAACCAAGGCATCGGCACCACCGCAATTACAGGTATTCTTTGGATTGTGTTCAGCCAAACTATCCCACAAACCCTTGAATTTGCTGTAATAAGCACTAACCGAAAGATTTCCTTGGGAGCAGTTAAGGACTTCTTTGTTGAGTTGAAAAATCCTTGGTCCATTGCTTTGCTCGAAGCGATTTTTCAATTCTTTCCGTTGCCGCCGCGAATCGTAATAAAGAACACTGCTATGGAGCTCCTTTGAGATCGAATTCAAGATCCACGATGTGGTCATGTGATTTGAGCGAACCCATGCGGCGAGGGTAGTGGCGGTCGTTGGTTTGGGAATCGATCCGTCGATGAACCCTAATTTGTTCTTGGCACCGAGCGCTATGGTCATCGCTCGGGACCAAGATCCATAGTTCGTTCCTGAATCGTTGAGCAAATTGGAGACAAGCACAGCCCCAGGATTATCTGAGGGATGGATGTAATAGGGACTTGAAGTTGAATTTATGTCGGCCATGGAAGAAGAATGGCAGAAAAGGAATCTTTGAAGAAGACGAAAAAGAAATTGAGCTCGAGAAAGGGAAGAATCGAGGAATCAATTGACGAATTGATGAAGAATTGTATGAAACGATGTGAAGCGGAAGCAATATTTTGCTACTGATACCATCTTGATGTGTCAAACCTCCATTGATTTGGAGTGAAATCAATCTTGAACAAGATAACAAACGGAATGAACGAAGAGGAAAAAGGAAATCTGGAGAAAGGTTTCATTCATTGTTCAAGTGATATCAAAGTCAAAAACCATTACAGTATTTATCCTATCTATGGTTAACTAACTACCAACAAACTAACCACCCTAACTAACTCAAGGTAAACAGATTTAACCAACTGTTACAAAAGGAAAAACTCAAAATACAATTTAAGAACCACTTAAAGTAAATCATAAACTGATTACAAGATTAATAAGAGTCAAAAACAACTTGAAGAGAAAATGAAAAGGCAAGTTGAAGAACATTTGGTAGCAATATTTTTTAGAAGACATGGTTTCTCGGTGAGTATCAATAACAATTTGTAATATTTTTTTACATTCTTGAATCTGTTATTAATGTATGGAATGTGTTTACAGGCTGCACAATCTTCAAATCCAATGAACGTGACAAATAAACATGATAATAGGTTTCGAAATGCTA
This sequence comes from Oxytropis ochrocephala, assembly GCA_020916435.1. NCBI lineage: Eukaryota > Viridiplantae > Streptophyta > Magnoliopsida > Fabales > Fabaceae > Oxytropis > Oxytropis ochrocephala. The sequence continues at coordinate 101,061,390 of CM037092.1, forward strand.
ATGACATGGTTTCACACAAGTAAGTTAGTTTCTTGGTGTTAACTTTTCTCTGTTATTTGCACTTCTTGTGCTAATCCACTGCACAACTATTTATTCAAAGCTTAGACAGGAAAATTAAAACTGCACACATATTGTTTTAGTAATCATAGTATATTATTTGCAAGCTTTTTTATGGGAGTGAAAACTTTGATGACTCATTGTTACGTAATCGATGTTTGACAATATTAGCATAGATTTAATATTTATGTAACTACAAGCCATTTTGCCGCCTAGATGCTCTTGCATATTACTCTCAGCAGCATCGTGTTGATATTATTCCGGGAGACTATGATAGGGGTGTTGCAGGATTGGCAGCAATTCATGTCACCTAGTGGTGTATACATCAAGTTGATAGAAGCATGCTGGTGTAGTGTATTTTTTCGTAGGTTTTTAGGTATTAACTTAGCTTTGGTCAGGATCATTCTTATTGGTTTGGTGTACTGCACTAGTGTTGTGGTGGTGCTGTTTGATACACTTAATGGTCTTGTATCTCAATTGGTGTTTGTATTTTCATCTAGCTTAAAGAAAATGTTAGGAAGTCTCTTTTCAAGCCTTCATAGAAGGTGGATAGGGTGTTACTCTATAATATTGCAGCTAGATCCTTTATTGAAATATTATTTATCAGAAAAAAATGTAAATTGTGTTTATGTTCTGTTATTTTTATTTTCGCATTAATATTCTATAACATGTTTTTCATTAGGTATTTACGTTGATTAATGTTAATATAATTCAATTTTGAATAACAATGATAACTAGTTCAATATATTTAATATTTTTGTGACATCAATTCTGTAAATTTAATATTAAAATTAATGTTATATTTTGATAAAATAAAATTTAATATTCATAAGGAATTTCCCAACTGCATAAGTTGTTGCTAAAATATACTTTACCACAACTACTTTAATTGTTGAGATATGTCAGATTTGGCAACAAATTTTGTTGGTGGTAAAAGATTCTATCGCAGCGACTTTAATTGTGGAGACATGTTAGTAATCGTAGCAACTTTAGTGGCTACCACAAGTTAGATATGACAACAAAAGATTATCTAATAGCAGAGAAAATTGTTGTTGTCAAAACATAGGTAATGACAACGAAATCAAATGTCGCTGCAAAACTTTTCGCAACGGGACTTAAGGCAGCAACATGTAGCGACTTTTTACTTGTTGAAAAAAACAATTTTCTCAACAACTTTAAACATTTAGCAAAGACTTTTGTTGTTGCAAAACACCTTTTATCTTGTAGTGCACCCAAATGGCCAAGGACAATCAATCTGGGCATTCGGGGAACCATTCTAATGTAGGGGGTTCCTCGGTAGATTCAGAGGTGTTGGAGGCTCACTTTGTGATAGTGACTGAGGAGTCGGTTTCCGGAGTGTAGAGAATGTTATCCCACCCAAAGGATGAGGGTTTGGCTGTGGCGCGTTTGATCTTGCCAAGCGAGGAGGTGTCTGACTTGCCTGGGCTGGGGTTTCCCCCTTTACATACATATATAGGAGTTCGACAACTTAGGTATCCGAGTTCCCTTCCCCCCTTATTACTGTTTAGTTCGTAGGATGGTTAATGTTGCCCCCTTATAGCTGCATCCTAATGGTTGGGCTTATATGCAAGCTTTTGAAATTTTGTGTGAGTGTCTTGATATTACAGTGACCGCCCATAAATTATTGCATTTTGTCCAGACACAAGTTAAACAACCTCAACGTTGGACCTCCTTGTGTAACCACAATCATTGTCCCTTTATGGTTGCCTTAAAAAGTAACTACAAGCACTTTAAGGATCAGTTCTTTCGGCTGGAAGTTTGGCCCGGTGATCTTTTCTTGTTGGTTGACGAGACTAGAAGAGAGTGTTTTCCCTTTCTTTCGACCCACAACCCTCGCCAACGCTTTACTGTGAGAGGAAGTATTTGAACGCTGGCGATCGGGCGGATGTGGATCGAATCTGGTCTTATGTGGAATCGGGCAACCTAACTATGACATCGACTTTGATAGCAAAGGTGGACGATCCAGAGGGTTTGATCGAATATTTGAGTAATTTTCCTTCCATTCATATTTTACTCTTTCAGTTTTCCTTCCCTCTTTCAAGGATTGATTCTTTGTGTTTTGTTTGTAGAAACGTTCAGGATGGCGGCGATTAGTGTTGAATAGAGGAAGCGGATTCTGGAAGAGCAGAGCCGTAAGCAGGGCTACTTGGTTTGAGATGCCAGGATCTAGCCACTTAATTATTTCTTTCCTCGCAACTTCTTTCATGATAGGATTTAGTCTTCTTTGGCTCTATGTTGTTCTTAGAGTTTTCCTCTAGAATGATCCTGTGCATGCATATATATTGAAGGACTAATTCCCTTGATATCTGTCATGTGTCATCCTATAGCTTTTGTGTGCTTCTTTAAAGTACTAATGAGATCATTCTCTTGCTTTGGTGATAAGTCAGAAGCAATGATCACGGGAAGGGTCTTATTTTCCCCTAAGAAAGCATACTTAAGATGTTTAGGCAACTCTTTCAATTCTAGCTTAGGAGGTTGTTCTATTGATGGTAAATTCTTCTTGAGGGTTGGATCCTCAAGATTGAGAGGTTCATAACTTCTAGCCACACTTCCTTACAAGAGTTTTCTATTGGCAGATCTTCTGGACCTCATTCTTACAACTCATTCACGTCCCTTAGGTCGCCAATTGAGCTACCTTCCTGGAACAGTCATGAGACATTGATAGAGAGAGTGAGGTATATCAAATAATCACTTAATATGTATATAATAACCTCAAAAATGACAGGCCAAAATATGAGATCATAATATTTACAGTTACAGCTTATTTACCAATAAATTGATGTAAAATACTTTCAAATATAGAAATCAAGAATATATTATTTTAATAGAAAAAATTATTGAATTGATTATATATAAACATTCATGGTATAAAATAAATCTCAATTTATTCGAAAAGATTTAATACGTCAGATTACTTAGTCATGTAATAAAAATTAAAAGCAATTCCATATCGTGACAATAATTAAAAGATTGGAAAATATCAAAATTGTCGCAGATTAAATAAGGAACATTCGCAGAATATATTTTGCCCAAAATATGAGATTACAATTCTACTTAAAATAGTAACAAATTTGGAATAAATTAATATGAATATACTTTGGTGTTGGAGATGCATGAGCACTATCATCTCAGATAAAGGGTAAAAGCGAGCACTATCTTGTTGTAATAAATCCAAGAAAGTACTAATTATCAACCAAATTAAACTAACCGCGATCTGTGATTGAGAATATTCACATCGTTAATGAGAGAGAAAATTCGAATGAGGAATCGAAAGAAAGGGAAAAAAAGGAAATATCGTCCTGGAGATAAGAATTCAACGTGAAAATCTTGATTATTGCATCAAAAGAATGTGCACTCAAGAATTGAATATCATTCTCAAAATTATATATTTATAACAGCCATAACTCGTATTTAAGTGGCTCTAATACCAATTGAAGGATTATATACATAATCACAGATACAAATCATAGCAAATCATATACACCGTATAATTGAAATTACGATTTGGAATTGTGTACCTTGTATGATTTGATTCATTTGATGGAGGAATGAATGAAGGAGAAGGAGAAGGAGAAGAGTATGAGAGTAAACTACCCTCATTTACGTCAAGGTTTCAAGTTCCAATCTTGTGTGTGGCAAAAACTCTACCTTAGGTGGATACTACACACCAATAACACAAAAAATTTCTTAGTTTGATTTTATACTTATTACATATGACCAGCGACTGAAAAACAAAGTAATGCAAATGCAAAATCGCACTTCTAATGTCCATAACTTTACCAGTTGGCTTTCATCTATGTGAAAAATACATCACCAATTTGAAAGGCATCAATTGTAATTAAAAGTTTATTACTAATCAAAGAATATATTATTTAATATTTCGTTTTTGTGAACATTTTTTTGGGTGATATGTTTTCACCCCTTTTAATCATTAAAATAAGAACGTAAAAAGTTTCAACAATATTGACCTTATTTGAAAATAAAGAAAAACAATAGAAAATAGATAAATCTCAATGTATTGATAACATATTAATTGTGTCTTCATTTCCTTGTGATAAAGCTCAATTATTCATAAAACATAATGTTTTCTTCCAACTAGCTAGTAGAATATCTCTTAAGTTCGACCGACACAACAACAGTCAAAACGGATTGCTTGCTTGCTTTCTTTAGAATTATTAGGAGGTGGGGAGCAATACCCTTTCTGAGCGCCTATACTCTTGCAGTCTTTATCACAATTTGTAGGACTTGTGCATTTGAACATGCAAAAATCTCCACTTTCAGCATTTCTCATACCTATTAGAAGATTAATATATATTATGAAATATAATATCGATAAATAATAGAAAGAAAATATGGAAGATTTAAACTCTAATTTGATTCAAACTATACATGTATACCTGTTGACAATAGAAGTACTACAATCATGACAGTCATAATAAACTTTTGTGTGCAAGTCATTTTTATGTAGCTACTCTTCTTTACAAGTGATCATAAGCATCAGCATAACATGTATTTATATAGTCAAAAAGTTTTCTTTTTTTAACATTATTTTTTGTTACTTTGATATTTTATAGAATATTATTGAATTTTTCTTGTGCAAAATAATCCATTAATTATATAGTCAAAAGAATCCATTATTTATATAGTCAAAATGATCCATTAATTGTAATATGTTCCCTCTTACCTTCCATATATTGCTTGAGATATTTCTAGTGAGGTTGATTGTGTTTACCTTTTTTAATGGTTTAAGATATTGTTAAATATTTTTGTTGTGTAATGTTTTATTTAAAAATGATAAAAAGATTTTTTTAAATATATATTTTAAGAAATCAATTTTTTAATTGATTCCAGTATATCCGTTTGAACGTTATTATAGGTGTTAACGGTTTTGATTCATGCTGTCAATGTTTTACATAAACCTTCTTTTACTTCATATACTCATTATTTCAATTATGAGTATTAAAACCTTTTTCTTCAGTTTGCTTTATTTTTATACTATTATAAATGCTGAAATGTTTTTGTTAAACAAATCAGCCGTTTTTATTTGTTGCATCATTAGCACTTTTATGAGCTCTTTATATCTTTTAGAAATATTAAATATTTATGTTTCATCCGTTTTTTTTATCAAGTTATGTGCTCATAAAATGCTATAATGAGTTGGTTTACTCTCCAACGGTATGTTTTTCCTTTGGTTTATAAAGACCATATTTTGGTAATGGAAGTTTAGAGAAGAGATGCACATTTTTATGTACATACATAACCTGATAGAAATATAAAGAAAATGTACAATGGGATAATATGAGAAAATAGATTTTCCTTTTTGAAACGTGTTTTTTCAATCTCTAAAGATACTTCTCATTTGTGAGAAAAGAACTAGAATTCCGAGCAGTAAAATAAAGAGTAGGGGGTGTGAGTTTGGTGGTCTTCCTAGGTGCAAGGAAGATCATATATATTTTCTGAGAAAGTTGTTTTATCCTGGGGACGGCGTGGCTAGGAGAGACTGCTTGCACACCTTGGGCAGAGCCGCGAAACGTCCTAAAGAGAGCGACCTAGTCCGCGACTCAGCCTATTTTGTTCGTGTTCGTCATTGTGCTTGTAAATGTTCCAACAATTTTTATGCCTTATATGATTATCTATTGAATTACTGAAATGCTTTATCAATATTGATCCATTATTTATATTGTCGAAATGATCCATTAATTATATAGTTAAAATATTTAACTAAATATATTAAAAATTTATGTTGAGTTTTGAAAATATTTGCACTTCTTAACCTGAGATCCTAGGTCTACCGCTAGTTAAAGATGTTAACTCGCGCTTCTAGTGTCTGTACCTCTTTACCAAGAGAAAGGTGTAATACCCAAAATAATCATTTGATTACTTTGAATGATGCATTTATTTAGTATGTAGTTGAGCATTTTTGTGTGATTGAGCTAATTCTAGAAGCATTTATGTAAGGGGGTGCAGATAGCAATCAAATTTTATTACTTAGAGCCCAATAGCTTTAAACCCAACTCATGTCAATTTGAAAAACCCAGCTTAAACCTCTTAAAACAGAAATACTCTTGACCAAAAAAAACAGAAATACTCTCTTCATTTTTAATTCATTTGGTTTTTTAGAGGGAAGAAAGGAAAGATATTGAGAGGGAAAAAGAGAGGGTTCGAGAGTGAGTGTAAGGGGGTGAGGAAGAAAATAAAAACCCTCTCCCATTGTTAGAGACACTGAAATCACAAGTTCATCAACTCCATCATCCTCACTACATTAGACATTAGAAAATAAAAATCCTCTCCCATTGTTAGATTCATTGAATAAATGATGTATCTAGCCTATAGGCTAGATATATTATTTATTCAATGAATTTAAAAAGTGATTTGTCTCTTATAAAGTCGACATGAGTTTAACTACTTTTAATCCTTTTTTATCGTTAGAATCTGGAAACATTATACCTTAACTTTAGTTCCTCCTAAAATTGAAAAATAGAATGCAAAAACTTCAACTATTTTGACTGGTAATAAGGAAAAACAATAGACAATAAATAAAATTCGAGCTATTTATAATATATCATGTTTTCTGTAACACCCCACAAATATACCTAAAGTGGAAGTCAACATATATGAAAAAAATCTTAGAGTATATAACACTATTATGGATTCAAACTGGAAACTTAACATAATATAATAGTAACAACACTAAGAAAAGGACAAGTCAAAAGTCCAGTGCTATAGGTGTGACAAAATGGGGCATTATGCCACAGAGTGTCCCACAAGGAATACTAATAAGCCTAAAGAGTCTGGTACTGAAGCCAATGTGGCTGAAGAGGATACTGACTCTGAAGGTGCAGTAGCCTTTAGTACTATTAGTGTTGATACTAAAACAGAAACTAGACCTAATGTGCATGTAACTGCTATAGATATAAAGAAGGATAAGAATTTTATAGCTCTAGTGGTAACAAACAGTGATGGTAGCACCATCACTGAACTATGGTATCTAGACTCTGCATGTTCAAATCACCTAACAGGTAACAAAGGTTGGCTAGTTGATTTTGACCCTAAGAGAAGGACAACTATCAAGTGTGCTAACAACCTAACACTAGAAGCTGAAGGTATGGGTAATGTGATGTTTACAAAAGAAGATGGTCAGGTAATATTAATTCATGATGTCTATTATGTTCCTGGTATTAGTCATAACTTGATTAGTCTAGGACAATTGGTTGAGAGAGGGTTCTCAATCATTATGAAAGATCTAAAACTGAAGATTTTTGATACTAAGGATAAACTGGTTTTAACAAGTCCCTTAGCCAAAAACAGGACTTTCAAGACTAGTATAAGCACTGTAAAAGCAGAATGCTTTAGTGCTACTACTAGTATTGAAAGTGAGCTTTGGCATAAGAGACTTGGCCACTTAAACTTTGGCAAATTAACTAAACTAAGTTCCAAAGGTTTGGTTGAGGGACTACCAAAGATTGAGTCCCCGATGGGGTATGTACCACTTGTATTGTGGGAAAACAACCTAGAAAGAAGTTCAGGGCAGAAATTGTTAGTAGGGCTAATGACTTACTGCATGTTGTTTACTCAGATATATGTGGTCCATTTGATGTTCTATCATTTAGTAACAAGAGGTATTTTCTGTCCTTTGTAGATGAGTTCTCTAGGAGGCTATGGGTGTACTTGATCAAGACCAAAGGAGAAGCCTTGGACGTGTTCAAGAAATTCCTAAAGCAGGCAGAGAGACAAAGTGACAGAAAGCTAAAAATCCTAAGGACAGATGGTGGTGGTGAGTATACCTCACATGAGTTCAGGGATTACTGCACTACAAGAGGCATCATTCATGAGATTACCTCACCCTACACTCCTCAACATAATGGAGTTGTAGAAAGGAGAAACAGAACCTTGCTTGACATGTCCAGATCCATGATCAAGCATAAAGGGCTTCCTAACACTTTTTGGGGTGAAGCTGTCTCAACTGCAGCTTACATCCTAAATAGGTGTCCTACCAAGAGACTAGAAGGAAAGGTTCCAGAAGAAGTTTGGTGTGGAGACAAGCCAAGTGTGGCTCATCTAAGGATCTTTGGTTCCCTATGTTACTCACATATCCCAGACCAGAAAAGAAAAAAATTAGAAGACAAGTCTAAACCCCTTATACTGGTTGGCTATCACCCTACAGGAGCCTACAGGTTGTTTAATCCAAAAAACAACAAGGTAGAGGTTTCTAGAGATGTGACAGTTCTAGAGGATGAGGGTTGGAATTGGAATGATTCTGAGCAACAGAACTCGAAACATCCCAATGACTCAAAAGGCTAGTACTACACAAGAAGTACTTCACCAAGATGATGAAGACACCTCCGACGGTGACCAAGACAACATGCAACAAAGCAGCGGATCAACCTCCTCAAGATGAGGAGCACGAAACTCCTAATCCTACTCCTATTCAACAGGTTGCTAGGGGTCAAAGGGTTAGAAATCTACCTAGGAGGTGGCGATTATGAGTTAGTTCTTGATTTAGAAGTAAATGAAGAAGGAGACCTTCGCATTACGCAATCTTTGGTGATCTTGAGCACATGGACTACCTAGAGGCTCTCAAGGATGTTCATTGGAAGAAGGCTATGCAGGGGAAGAGCTCAAGTCTATTGAAAAGAATAAGACACGGTCTCTAGTTCGAGATACCTAAAGGTAAGAAACCTATTAGTGTCAAGTGGGTTTTCAAGCTCAAACTTGATCCTAAAGGCAACATTGTGAAATACAAGGCTAGGTTGGTTGCAAGAGGCTTCCAACAGAAAAGAAGGGTTGGATTACACAGAGGTGTTTTCACCGTGGCGTGCATGAGACTATACGTTTAGTAACTGCCTTGGCTGTGAATAAAGGGTGGGAGTTGTTCCATATGGATGTCAAGTCAGCATTCCTTAATGGTTTGTTAGAGGAGACAGTCTATATTGCTCAACCACCTGGGTTTGAAAAAAAGGTAAAGAGGAGTATGTCTACCTATTACATAAAGCTCTCTATGGGCTAAAGCAAGCCCCTAGAGCTTGGAATAAGAGAATTGACTCTTTTTTCAAGGAAATTGGGTTCACTAAATGCACTAGTGAGTTTGGAGTCTATACTAAAGGAAGTACTGATACCTACTTACTAATTGTGTGTTTATATGTTGATGATATGTTGGTCACTGGGAGTAATCCTAGTGAAGTGGAAAAATTCAAAGTGGCTATGCACAGTGAGTTTGAGATGACAGACTTAGGCAAACTGTCATATTTTCTGGGACTTGAGTTTCTAAGGGTACCTGAAGGTATAATTCTACATCAGGCTAAGTATGCTACTGAGGTGCTAACTAAGTTTGATTTGTTAGGTTGCAATTCTGCAACAAATCCTGCAGAAAGTAACCTTAGCAAAGAGCCAAGTGAGGGTGATGCTAAGGTAGATGCTACACTATACAGGCAGCTAATAGGCTCTTTAAGATACCTATGCCATAGCCTTGAGATATTCTCGCTTGCAACTGGTATGACTAGCAGGTTTATGAATGACCCAAGACAGGTACACTTAAATGCCACTAAGAGAATTCTACGTTATATTTCTGGTTCTACTAACTATGGAATATTTTTTCCTAAGGGTTCTAACTTAGGGAAAAATATTCTCCTTGGTTTCTCTGATTCTGATTGGTGTGGTGACCAATTGGATAGGAGAAGCACTTCAGTTTTTTTTTGTTTCAAGGAGCCCCTATTTCATGGAGCTCCAAGAAACAAAAATATATTGTGGCTCTGTCCTCCTGTGAGGCAGAGTATGTGGCAGGTTGTGGAGCAGCAACTCAAGCAGCATGGCTGGAGTCACTACTCAAGGAGCTTAAGGTGGACCTAACTCAACCTCCTACTTTAATGATAGACAACAAATCAGCATTAAACCTAGCAAAGAATCCTGGTGCTCATGGAAGGACCAAGCATATTGAAGCTAGATACCACTATCTAAGAGAGCAAGTTAACAATGGTAGGCTAAGTGTTGAATATCTTGTCCCACACAGAATTTGGTTGGTGATATTTTTACAAAGGTCCTCAAAGGAGAAACCTTTGTAAAGCTTAGAAGAGAGATAGGACTTGTTGCCTTCTAAACTATGAAGGCAGCAACTAAAAGCTATTCCTTAGAGGCTTGTTCTAAGGTGTCTTTTTCTAGTGGCTATCCCAGAGGCTTGTTCTGGATGTTTAGTTCTCTCTAACCTAAGCTAACTCTAAGTGGTTTCACTAAACTAACTTAGGGCTTTCTAGATTAAGGGGGGGTGTTGGAAGTACCTAATCTTTCAAAACCCTAAGTCTAGTTTACCATTAATCAAAGCTTTTAAAAATATATAGCCGTTACAAATTCAAATGCCACATCACACAGTCAAAACAGAATTTAAATAAGTGACCTAACCTAACGGTTTATTTGGTTAAAGGCTGTTAGTAACTAACTAACTGCCTCTAACCAACATGTCCGTATATATTCACTTTCTTTACTCTTCCAATAACACTAAGATCCAATAACACTAAGATTTTTTGCTAATTTCTAAACCTATTGGATTTTTTCAGTATATAACACAACATATTGGATTTTTTGCTAATTTCTTTGATGTTTACTTGCAGGGGTTGTACCAGATACTGAGGAGGGTGTTGATAGTGCAAGCCCAGCTTGTACCAGCCCAATCCAGTGATGCTGAACAACAATTGCCAAACAATTATTATTGGTGGGTCTTGCGCACCCAAGACCCGACCCAAATGTGAGACACGCGGATCTTGTGTGACCCGGTGAATATATTCACTTTCTTTACTCTTCTCCACCCGTTATTCAAGAAACTCACTCTCTCTCTATCTTAAAACTCCGTTCCTCTCTCTTCTTCGTCTCTCTATTTTCTCAGAAACCCTAGCTTGATTCTGAGCTCTCACCAGTGTGATTGAAGCTTGGATCTTGCTAGGGAATGGTTGATGATGATCGTTGATGATGATGAAGTGAAACCCCTTTGGTTTCACTCTGAATCAAACAACCTGAAACCACCAAACACCACTTCTCACCCTTCGACAACTTGCAAACCCTAAAATGCAAGATCTGCTTGATTCCTTCAATCAAGCTTGTGATTCACCTTCACACAGGTATAATCACTTCTTACATTTCTTCGCTTTTCCTTGTTTCTCTTTGATTTAACACTTTGTGCGAAACCCCCAATTTACGCGCTTTGGCTTTTGCGGTGAAGAACTCACAATTGGTCTCCTCAGTAGTCAAGAAAGGTAATTTCACACGCCTTGTGCTCTTAATTTCCTTTCTCTGAACTGAATAGATGAAAACCCTAATTTCTTGTTCTTCCTCTTGCATGAACTGTTGAGTTTCACCTCTGAAACTCAACCTAGAATTATTCTCTCACACTTACACTTTCAAGAACACCTCTCACAGGTACTTTCCTTCCTTTCACTCTTTATTCCTTTCCCTTCTAGTTTGATCCATCAAACCCTATTTTCTAACAAAGTGTTTCCCTTGTTCTTTGCGAGGTAATCACCTTGATTCTTCCCTTGAACCTGAATTGCGAAAGAGAGTTGAAGTTCTTGGAGCTTACGTAAGCAGAAGTAGTGTAACAAAGATCTTAGAACTTGAATGCTTAGAGTAAATCAAAAAGCGTATTGATTGAATGTATGAAAAGCTGTACATTATTTACACTTTGTATTAGATATATATACACTTGTAGGCACCATAGAATACGGACATGTTGGTTAGAGGCAGTTAGTTAGTTACTAACAGCCTTTAACCAAATAAACCGTTAGGTTAGGTCACTTATTTAAATTCTGTTTTGACTGTGTGATGTGGCTGAATTTGTAACGGCTATATATTTTTAAAAGCCTGATTAAGGGTAAACTAGACTTAGGGTTTTGAAAGATTAGGTACTTCCAACAATATAGGGACCCACTTAACCATAATATATCTCGATCCGAAGACCATCATATCCTGGAGCTGGAATACAAGTAAGTACTAATACAAACTAGAGATGAATAACTTACACCGACTCCATAATAGCTATCTAAATCCCCAAGTCTTGATTCAATGATCAAGGTACAAATGATTAAAATACAAAATAAATTTAAACTTCCGTTTTCCGAATTTTTTCTAGCGGAAAATCAGCTCAAGTAGCTCCTTTACTTAGGCTTCGTACCTATAAATCACAAAACATAAACAATGAGATTACAAATCTCATTGAGCGTCTTTGAGACCCCTTACGATTCCTACGAAAAGTTAGACATAAAACAAAAGTTTGTCTTAATAGCAGAGACAATTGTTAAAACATTAGAAATGACAACGACAATGTTTCTACGAAAATTTCCGCAGAAGGACTTAAGGCAGCAACATACAATGCTTTTTTCCTTTTTGAAAAAAATAATTTTCTCAACAACTTTAAACATTTGGTAAAGACTTTTGTTTTTGCCAAACAATTTTTATCTTGTAGCGTTAACTGCGTTTATAAGTTTCTTTAAAATTAATATCCCATTCAAAATTTATCAGATCTATTTTTTTATTATTGTTTCTACATTATTTTGTTAATTAATTCTTAATTATTGTTTCTTTTATTTAATTCGCATTATTTCTACTTATTTGAAAGTGGGATTAAATTTAGCTTGACAATTTTATTGATCTATTGATAACATATCAATCATATTTTCAATTCCTTGTAATAAAACTCAATTATTTATAAAACATAATGTTTTCTTCCAAATAGCTGGAAGAAATTATCTAAATTCCATTTACACAACAGCAGTCGTGATACTTAGGAGGTGGGGAGCATTCCCCTCTCTCATAGCCATTCTTTTTGCATCTGTTATCACAAAGTAGACCACCTGGACATGTGCCAATGCATTTCAACTGTACTACATTTCTACTTTCAGCATTCCTCATACCTATTTAGAAGAGTAATATATATATTAGTGAAAATAACATGCACAAATAAGAGAAAATATAGAAGATTTAAACTTTAATTTGATTCAAACTATATTTACATGTATACCTGATGACAATAGAAGAACTACAATCATGACAGTCATGATAAACTTTTGTGTGCAAGTCATTTTTATATGCGGTGTCTCCTCTTACAAATGATCCTAAGCATACTAGCTATTTATTTAGTCAAGAAGTTTTCTTTGTTATTATTTTTTGTTTCTTTAAAAAATATTTTTTTTTATTACTTTGCTATTTTATTTTATTTTTGACTCATTGCTATTTCATATAAATTCTTTCACTACAAGAAAAACTAAAAATCCAAGGCAAAACTTTCTGGTGGATTTTAATCCCCCAGAAACTTTCCGGCGGATTTTTGACATTTGTGGGGGATTTAATCCGCTGTAAAAGCTTTAAGCGGATTTTTGACATTTGTGGGGGAATTTTGACATTTCCGGCGGATTAAAGTTTCGGACAAAAAAAAAATCCGCCACAAAGGACAGGAAATCCGCCGCAACGGACACAGTGAAAATGGGTGGGAACTTTAAATTTTGAAATCTGCCGAAACGGACATGAAATCCGCCGCAACGGACACAACCTTTTTATCCGATTTCTTCCATTTTTTCTACAAATATTCACTCATTCTCAACACTCTCAAATTTCTTCACTCATTCTCAACTCTTCTCTTAACTTCTCTCAAATTTATTCACTCATTCTCAACTCTTCTCTTATTCTCTCAAATTTATTCACTCATTCTTTTCTCAACTCTTCTCTTAACTTCTCTCAAATTTCTTCACTCAAAAATCTCAACTCTTCTCTTAACTTCTCTCAAATTTCTTCACTCATTCTCAACTCTTCTCTTAACTTCTCTCAAATTTCTTCACTCAAATTTCTCAACTCTTCTCTTAACTTCTCTCAAATTTATTCACTCAAATTTCTCAACTCTTCTCTTAACTTCTTAACTCATTCTCAACTCCTCTCACTCAAAAACGCGCGTTTGTGGAAATTTAATTTTTTGAAAAAACACGCACATTTTGGGCGGAATCACTACAAAAAACACGGTCATTAGCGAGGGAATTTTCGGTCGCTAACATGCCCAATTCCGTCGCTAATTGCCATTAGCGAGGAATTAGCGAGGACCAGTTCGGTTGCTAATTCCCTCCTCGCTAATGGAAATTAGCGAGAAAATGTGTTCCGTCGCTAATCGCGACAACACGCTTCCCGAGTCTGATTGGCACGCTTATCAATCTGAATTATTATTATTATTATTATTATTATTATTATTATTATTATTATTAGTAGTAGTAGTGGTAGTATTATTATTACTGTTGTTATTATTATTATTAGTATTATTATTATTATTATTGTTATTATTATTATTATTATTATTTTGAGAGAGGAGTGAGAGTGGTGGTGGTGTGATGGTGGTGGTGGTGGTGGTGGTGGTGGTGGTGGTTGTGTCGTAAAGAGAGAAGAAGAAGGAGAAGAGTAAGGGAGAAAAAGAGTGAGATGTATGTGGTGGTGGTGGTGGTGGTGGTTGTGTGGTGGTGGTCGTAGAGAGAGAAGGAGTAAGGGAGAAAGAGAGTGGTGGTGGTGGTGGTGGTGGTGGTGGTGGAAGAAAGAGAGTGAGAGAAAGAGGTATGTGGTTGTGGTGGTGTGGTGGTGGTGTGGAAGAAAGAGAGTGAGAGAGAGAGAGAGGTTGTGGTTGTGTGGTTGAGGAGAGAGAGAGGAGTGAGAGTGGTTGTGGTGTGGTGGGGGTGTGGTGGTGGTGGTGGTGGTTGTGTGGTGGTGGGTTAGAGTTTGTAGGTGAGAGAGAAGAATGAGGGTGTTGTGAGTGAAAAATAAGAGTGAGTGGTGGTGGTTGTGTGGTGGTGGGTTAGAGTTTGTAGGTGAGAGAGAGAGAGAGTAGAGGAAGAGGAAGAGGAAGAGGAAGAGAGAGAGAGAGTGAGAGAGAGTTAAAAGTGAAAGAATGAGAGAAGAGTGAGAGAATCGGATATTTGGTAAAAAATAAGCGGACATTAGCGAGGGCGTGCGCCTTCCTCATTAACTGCATCACTCGCATAGTCGAGCAACCGCAATGCTTAAATCACCAGGGACGTTCAGACATTAGCGAGGGACTTGAAATTCCGTCGCTAATTCCCTCGCTAATGGTCACATTAGCGAGGGACTTGCAGTTCCGTCGCTAATCCTCGTTTTTTGCGAGGGACAAAATTTCCCTCGCTAATTCTGTCGCTAATCCTCGTTTTTTTTGTAGTGAATTTCTTTTTTTTTAAAAAAGAAAACATTTCCGGCGGAATTGGTGGTTGTTTGCGGCGGATTTGACTGTCCTTTAAAAAAAAAATTTGCGGCGGAATCGGTGTCGTTTGCGGCGGATTTGACTGTGCTTAAAAAAAAAATAAAAATTTGCGGCGGAATTGGTGTCGTTTGCGGCGGATTTGATTGTGCTTAAAAAACAAATTGCGGCGGAAAAAGAAGAAGAAGAAGAAGTAAAATAAATGATCCCTAAAAAAATTATGGTACGTATATTTGAATGTGACTAGACTCTAGGTTCATAATGATGTGATGGTATGTTGACCACTCGGGTTGGAGCGCTTTTGCATGCATACTTTGTATCTAGAGCTGTCAATTTGGGCCGGGCCCAAAGGGCCGGTCCAATGGCTCGATTTTTTTGTTTTGGCTAGGGCTCTAAAAATAGTAACCCAAAATCAACAGTAAGTTTTTTGGCCCGGTCCAATTAGCCCGATGATATCATCGGGTCGGCCAACCTGACCCATGTGGGTTGGGTCGGCCCGACCCGACCCATGGGGTTTGGGCCGGCCCGATTCTTTTTTGTTTTTGTTTTTTAATTTTAAAATATCACAAGTGCTATACATCATGTTTTTACTGTTATCCAATCAAAATATGACAAGTCAATTATTTATTTCGCGTC
Source organism: Oxytropis ochrocephala (assembly GCA_020916435.1). Taxonomy (NCBI): domain Eukaryota; kingdom Viridiplantae; phylum Streptophyta; class Magnoliopsida; order Fabales; family Fabaceae; genus Oxytropis; species Oxytropis ochrocephala. The sequence continues at coordinate 101,077,327 of CM037092.1, forward strand.
TTCAATTTTGGAGCTTAACGGCGTCAACTGTCTGTTATTTTCCCAATCTTCCTTTGTCTTCTCTTCAAACTGTTCTGCAACTCCATTCATAAATTCTTGAAGTGATTCGACTAAAAAAAACACCACCACCGAATACCGATCCATAACTGTTCAAGATGCATTTGTCTTTTTCTCTATTGAAATTGTCTTAATTTAAAATAAAAAAAACAATTCGGTGTAAAGGCAACCTACATCCTAATCTAATCCTAATTCTAATGAATCACATTCAAGAAACCAATAAATTAGAAGCAAAGTGCATAAGATTTGGTAACTCAAATTTTTGAGTCGGTAATATCATGAGAATTTAATGGGACAATTACACTCACCTCCCTCGAAGTCTAGCTAAATGTCACACATCTCCCCTCTAGTTTCCTCTTGACAATAACCTCCCCTCAATTTAACACTGTCAGTGCGCGATTTTGTTCATCTTTCTCCTTCATTCATGCTCTCTCACTTCTTACTGCTTTGGGTGTGATACTTGGACAACTTCTATCTATTATATGCACAACCATTACAATTTCAGAAACCGAACCCAGTCTTTACAACTTATTTACATGTATGTTTTAGATTGAAAGTGCTGAGCAGAGAGAGCGCATTCGATCGGAGAGGAAGGGGGAAGAAGAAGTTACTAATGTCGAAAGGTCACATGGTTTCTCAACGAAAGTCACAAACACAAACGGTGTTAACTTCGAAAAGGGTGTTAAAGTCGTGAGAAGAAAAAATAAGGGAGATCATTGTTCAATTTAAAACTAGAGGAGCCGTGTGGCATTTGACCAATACTTAAGGGAGGTAAGTGTAATTTTCCCGGATTTAATTACAGTATCCCAACTTTCCATCTTTTTTCATACATATGAAATCAACCTAATATGCAAGTTCAAGTATTTGTGTTTAAAATCCTAGTTTTGATAATACATAGTGGTTGGAAATTCTAATTTTGATTATACAAAATTCTAAAAAGTCAATGATTTGTGGCCCGTTGGGCTGGCCCATCAAGCTGACTCATTGGCCCATGGGTTGGTGTTGGGCGGGCTTGGGCCTGACATTTTGCAACCCATCAGAATATTGGGTTGGCCCGACACTGCCCATAAGAAATTAATGACATTTTGCAGCCCAGCCCATTGACAGCTCTATTTGTATCGAAGGATTGTGTACCATATTGGACAATCGATTATGTTGTTGATTTGGTTGATCGGTTAATGACTAGTGATAACTCTATTTTATATAGAGTTATTTAGACTGATCTTAAAATTAAATTATTGTAGTAGCTCTGTAATTTTGCATGGTCAAATGAAGAAATGAAGAGCAAAAACAACATCTCTTGCTTTGAATTGCATCATCATTAATTTCTATGACTTGTGGTATTTTTATGTGCTTGCTCAATTGCTGCAGCAATCATTGCTCCTGCAATAGATCCAACAACCATTACACTTGCAATGCATCCAACAGAGACAGAAGCATTGCACCTGTAGTCATTGCACTAGCAATACATTTCACAATCAATGCTCTAGCATTCTGATGATGACATCAACATGTCAAGTTGCAAGTGCAAGTTGAACAAGTGGCAAGATGCGGCGCCAAGTTCATGTATCTCACCAACAAGTTGAAACTTCACAAGTACACATGGCTTATGGTTATTGGACCTCCCTTCTTAGTTGGTGAAGCTTCACACCAATCATTTTGAAGCAAGTGGAAGAACTACTCGACCCTACTTGGCGCCAAAGGGAATTCACTTCATGGAGCCTATAAATACTCCTCATTCTCTTCATTCAAATCATCTCTCAAGTTTTAGTTTACTTAGGAAATACTTTCATATAGTTGTAAGGAAAGGGAGAAAGTGACAACTTCTCCCTACTTTAGGTTATTTTCTTATTGATGTTTTGTTGCTGAGAGGTTCATTGCTCCAGCTTTGTTAGGCAGAAGGTGCAAAGGAGTTGCAACTGTGCAATGTACATCTTCTCTTTTCTCCTTTGTACTTTTGTTCTTATAAACATGGTATCTATTGTTTATAGGAGTTTAACAATGTCAAGCATGAGCTAAATTACCCTTGGTTGGATGCTTTAACTATGTAATGGATCTTTGAGAAGTTATTATGTTACTTTTGATGTTTTGCAATTTAGTTCTTGTATTATACTTCTTTCAAAGCTTATTTTAAGGTTGATCGCTTAGAATAAGTAGGATCATAAACACAGATACATGGTTTATGGTTTGAACTCAAGAACTAATATGGATAAGAGTCTTAATAAAAGGAAACTTTATTAATTCCAAGCTAAATCCTAGACATAGGCTAGCTTAGTCCATAGAATGAAACTGTTGGAGCTTAAAATACAAGGGTGAACTTACTTAAGAGCTTAGACATGAGATTTGTAATGAAAACTTGAAGAAAAGTTGCTGAAAAACACAAGTGTCAATTTTAACAGCATTCATTGCAGGTGCAATCATTGCAGGACAATGGTTGTAGGAGCATCATAAATAGCATAATAGTTCCAAGGTGAAATTACTTAGGAAAAGACATTCCAACCATGTCTCTCATCTGAACCACAACATCTTTGTTATTTTAGCCTTATATACATATTGACCACTCATCACTTTTATTTTATTCTCGAACTATTGCATCACTAAGCATTGCTACTATCTTTGAAAGCTAAAGAATTAATATAATCCATGTGGGTTCGACCTTTCTTATCTCTTTATTACTTGTTAAAGATCGTGTATACTTACACACCCTTTCTTACACAACAACTAGGCATATAAATGGTCCCCTAGTTCCTTTGGGGGTTGCCGCCACGTCATTCAATCGGGTATTTCATGGGTTACGATATAGTCATGAAGGAATGTATGCAATGATCTTTATCTACATACCTTTGGATCAAAAGATAAGAGAAAGAATATTTATTTAGACAAAGAGTTTTCTTTTTTAACATTATTTTTTGTTTTTTGTCAAAAAAAAACATTATTTTTTGTTACTTTAATTTTACGTTTTTTTTACACTCATTGCTATTTAGATAATTTCTTTAAATTTGTCTTTTGTGTTAAATAATCTTTGCTATTTTTTTATAAGCAAAAATTTTATAAAAAATGGAATGCAAGCGGGCACTCTAGCCGTTACAAATACAATGAGCCTCATTAAAAACTCCCCGGGCCAAACCCCATGGAAAAAGACCCAAGGAGGAAAACGAACACCCCTAGAAGAATGAGGCTAACAGTCAATTACACCGAGTTCATACAATCAAAAGGTTTACCCCACCAATCAGAAATCTTAAGAGTAGAATTGCGACATTCTATGCTTATGAACCAATCCATGTTATTGACTTAACATGGTTAACAACCACCCGCGGATTACAAACTTGATCTCTGAAAAGAATGTGGTTTCGATGTAACCATATACATCAAGTGACAGCCATCCATATCAAATACTTCAATCTACATGCCTTCTTTGATTCCAAATACAAGCCATGAGCCCAGAAATGCTCAACCTCGACTAGAATAACTGAACTCGCAAACCCGACCAATTATGATATATTTGTGACTATAGATTTGTGTTAGTCTAGAGTTTCTCTTCATTATTAGCAAACAAGAAATAGACCCATTAAGTAAGGGGGTGTAGTTTCCACCTGAAATACCTGATGAAGACTCTGAGATGCCCTATGAAGCCTATCTTGATGATGAGGAACTAGCAGATTTCAGGAATCTTCAGAAGCAATATCTGCTACATATACTCCTCACCAAAACTTGGTTGAAATCCATCGTGCACAAATGAAGGTTAAAGCTGACCTGCAATTCAGAAGGAAAAAACTGCAAGATTTAGAAATAGCAAAACAGAGCAAAGTAGATAAAGAAATTGAAGCAATAATGCAAGGTGTAAGAATTCAACTTGGCAAAGCAACTCCATAACAACTAAACAACCTCAATTAGAGGAAGAAGTGGGTGATAATATAAGGCAACTCACCCAAAGGAGAATCCACTTTGTATAATCAAATGGTCACTAGTGGTAGCAGAAGTAGAGATCAGAGATTTAGCAATGCCTTTTGTGGCATTCCCAGAGTTCCTCCAAAGCTAATTCAAATGGATGAACAAGACTACTTTGTTGAGTATCCTCTGGAGGAAGCATCCTTTCTTTGAAGGTGTATATGCTATGCAACAGAAGATGAAGTCGACCTAGCCATTACATTGTGCAAAGTGGTCTCAATCTGCAGAAAAAAAAAGAGAAGGTGATCACCAGAATGCAATGGAGGCTACTACTTCCAAAAGAACAAAAATTACTACTGCAGAGGGTAAACTAAATTACTATGGTAACTACTCAAGTCATGCTTATGGCAACTACATTGGAAATCAATCTGAGGCTGAGGAGGCGGGCCACCCCATGCCCCCAACCTCCAAATGACTTGTGTAAGCTGGAATTGTCGTTGGCGGCGTCCTCGACAAATAGAGAGCTAAAAAGTCTCATTAGAGACTACAAGCCGGCCATAATATTTGTAACACCCAAAAATAATTCAATTAATTAACTTAGTTGAGTTATTAAGGGTTTGCAACATTTTACTTTTAAGTCAAATAATTCATTAAGTGAAGGTTAAGCATGTGTTACTCTTTAGGAAAATGTCTAAGTTAGGAAAGGGTGTGGGTAGAAGAAGCCCACGGCCTAATAAGGCCAAGGCCTCATTTAAGGCCCTTAGGACATGTTAAATGGTGCCTTCAGAGGAGACCATTTCTTTTGTTCCAAAAATAGTCAAATTTCCAAATTAAGAAAGTAGAGAGAGAAGTGAGACTTAGAGAGAAGGAAGAGAACCAGAAGGGAGAAGGAAGAAGGCCACCAAGGGAAGAGTGAGCTGAATCTTGAAGGATTCCTAGAAGTGCTAGTGAAGAGGGTGTGTCTACTGGTTATAATCAAAGTTAGGGGCTCTTTTAATCCTTGTAATGTTTTGTGTTTGGTAGTGTTTTGGTGTGAGTGGTTCGATCACCTTGCATGTGTGTTTTATGTGTTGTTCATAACATGTTTCTTTGTGTTTTTTGCTCTTGCTTTGTGATTTGTGGTGAGAGGTACGATGGTGGATCGGTTGGGAAAGAGAGAGGAGTGTAACACTCTCTGCAGTGTGGTGGTAAGTGAGCATTGCATGGTGAGGCATCGAGTGTGAATCGGTGTAGTGTGAAGAAAATGAGTTTGCATGTAGAGTTAGGGAGATGATCGGAGCTAATGGAGTGAGTATCCGAGTGTGCATGAGTGTGGTGAGCTGGAAATGGGTTGCATGTTGGGTTTAAGTAAAGAAACAGAGTAAACCGAAGTACCCTTAAGTTTAGAGTGAGAGAAACCGAGGTTGAGGGAAGTCAACGCCTAGAGTGTCTTAGTGTTGAGAGTCCATTGGTGAGTTTGAGGAGAGTATGTGTCTAAACACCATTAGCGAGGGTAGGGGCGCTTAAACCGAAGTGTAGGTGTTTCGCCTTAAGGTTACCGAGGTGTAGAGGGAGTGAACCGAGGTCCTCGGTAGAGAGGTAGCGTCACCGAGGTGAAACGCCCAAATGCCTAAGTGTAGGTGAACCGAACCGGGGAATGCCGAGTGAATCCCCATGAGTTAGACGATTTTAGTGTGTGGGAGTGCGTGAATCGTGAGCGCGCTACCGGGTGAGGGTTTGAGTGTAACATGCCGAGGTGCCAAAGCCGAGCTAGGTGCCGAGGTGATGTAGAATGCCGAGTTGGAGTAGTTAGTAGAGGTACACACATAGTGTGCCGAGGTGATGTTAGCGCCAATGTTGCCTAGCACATTGTGGGACGCCACCTGTGTGAGTGCTATTTTAGCACCAAATGTGCATAAGTAAATGAGCGATAGAGTCCATTTTGGTCCTTAGGTGACATTTTGGTCCCTAAGTGTCGTTGCGGTCCTCGGTGTGACAATTAGTCCACCATGGAGTGCCGAGGTGATTGAGAGGTCGATTGTTGAGTGCCGAGGTGATTGAGAGGTCGGTTGTAGGTCCTAGGGTGATTCTCTGGGGTGTAGTAGGGTCGACCTTAGCACCGTGATGATGTCTAGATGGTTTGGGCGTCGCGTGTGGCGACGAGTAGAACGACGGAGTAGAACGACGAGTAGAAACGGCAGCAGTAACGGGCGGTGAGCGACGGTGTAAGCATTCACATGCGTTATGTTTGATTGGTGTGTGATTGCATTTGTCATGAAGTCACATGTTCATGTGCATATTACGACGGAGGAGGTTTCGGCCTCGATGTGGTAGGACTTCGGTCTCCATATCAAATAACGACGGAGTAACGACGGAGAGCCGATAGGCTAAATAACGACAGTGGAGGTACCTCATTGCATAATTCCTGTGGTTGGGTTGCATACATGCATACATTTCATAATTTAATGTGTTTTTGAAATGATTGATCATTGTTGTGGTTATTTGAACTATCCGTGAGTGGTCAGTATTAAATTTGAACCGAGGTGCTTTAGTGCTATCTCTAACCTTAAGCTTTCTTCACATTATATTACTTGTGTTAAGAGACTCACCCTAGCTGCTTTTATGTTGCTTCTCATGTCGGCAACTTGCAGGTACCCATGAGTGATAGTTGTGCCTAGCTCAAGTCGGTTGTGTCTGCTCTGGTCGTGTAACACTGGGTTGGGGCCGAGTAGATTTTAGTGCTTTCATGCTGATCTTGTGTACTTTCTGATAAATAGTCTTTTGAACTAAAACTATCACATTTTGTTGTAACTTTTACTATGTATTATGACTTGATGTCTTACTGGCCGAGGTGCCTTATGTTATGGGCTTAGACCCTTCTGCCGATGTGATGCGCATGATTACATGCTTAGTATAATGCTGTGCAACTGTTTGAACTTAATTGAATTTTGTTTTCCTTTTTAAATCATCAAATGTAGCCCTCCTTTGAGTGGAATTTTGAAACTCTGATTTTAATTTAGTAGATCGAATTGATTAGATAAGGGGGTGTTACATTGTTGGTATCAGAGCATAAGTTCGGTCTTGTCCGACCAAGTATTGAGTCTAAGTGTCTTAAGCCTCGAGTCTTAGGCTCGTTCTAAACCGATTCTTGATTGTGTGATCGCGTGAAGTAAGAATGGTGGAAGAGAGTTGGGAGGAATGATCTTTGCTATAGGCTAACTGCGTTGGAGGCGATGGCAAATGCTATGGGGAATCGACCGCAGCAGAATGCCGATGATGCTGGAGCTCGTAGGCTCGCTACTTTCCAGAGGGAGAATCCTCCTACCTTCAAGAGGAGGTATGATCCTGATGGGGCTCTAGCATGGTTGAAAGAAATAGAGAGAATATTCAAAGTGATGGATTGCACCGATGAGCAAAAAGTGAGGTTTCGGGACTCATATGCTCGCTGAGGAAGCCGACGACTGGTGGCTTGGAGTTCTTCCAAGACTGGAAGCTGCAGAGGAGGAGATCACATGGGAGAATTTTAAGAAAGAGTTTGTAGCGACCGAAAAATCCGAGGAAAGGATTCTTCGAAAGTTCAAAGGAAGCCGCCACCAAATTTTAGTTTAAGGGCAAATTCGGAAAATCCCTTTATGCTTAGGACAAGGCAGGGTTTAGGGTTAGGGAGTCATTATGTGTGGGAAGGTATTAGCACCCCACGACATCCTTTGTCTAACTAGTTAAGATTTATTAATAATTACCCTTTTATTTATAGAGGAAAAAGACTTAATTAAATTTTTAATTTTTAGTGCTTGACAAGAGTGGTCTCTTGCTCCTACGTACCTCCTGGATGCAATGGAGGAATCAAAGCTACGTAGTTCTTCCCGAAAAAGGTTTATTGGTTGGTGTTTTTAGTGTAGGGTCCTAGGATTCCTTGAACTGCATGCACCATCGATTCCTAGACGCCGACTAACCCGATTGTACAACCGACTTTAGTCCCCTACTTTTCGAAAGTAATTTTTGAGTTTTTGAAAGAAGTTGGTTTGGTATGAGGTGGGTCCGTTTTAGAATAGGTATTCTAGAACTCTGGAATGCATGTGACTCATTAGTTCTAGAACGCTTGACTAACCCGGTTGTACAACCGACTTAGTTCCCTATTTATGGAAAAATAGTTTATTCGTATTTATTAAATTTTCGTGTTCTTGAATCATGCATGACTCATTGGCTCTAAATAATGACTAACTTGGTTGTACAACCGACTTAGCCGTTATTTTTGGAAAAATGATTTATTTATATTTTATTAAGTTTTTGTAGGATTACTTGAATCAGATGCTGACTCATTGGTCCTAAATGATGACTAACCCTTGTACAACCGACTTAGCCGTTTATTTGACTTCGAGAGGAAAATAATTTATTTGTATTTTTATAAATTTTTAGGATTACTGAACTGTACAGCTCATTGGTCCTAAGATGATGACTAACCCGGTTGTACAACCGACTTAGTCTTTTATTTTTGGGAGAAATGATTTATTTATATTTTTATAAATTTTTAGGATTACTGAACTGTACAGCTCATTGGTCCTAGGATGATGACTAACCCGGTTGTACATCAGAGACTTAGTCTTTATTTGATTTTCAAAGAAATAAACTAATTTGTGCATAAAAAAAAAGACAAAAACTGATAATTAATAAAGACTAGGCTAAAAAAATATAATAAATAAACAAATAAATAACTATATACATAAATAAATATGAATAGATATATACATAAACAAATAAATAAATAAATAAATAGATTATATTATAAATAAATGATAAATAAATATGTACATAAAAATAAACAAAATAAATACAAAACTAACCTGGACTCGACGAGTGCCGAACCGGACTAAGCAAACCGGACTCCTATCTGGTCCATTTTGACTCCAAGACCGCAAGAACCGCTTTGAGAATCGGAAAGCCGACTCAAAACGTCCAAATGATCAAAGACAGGCTTTTAGTGAAGTGGGTCGCTATCGCTTTGACCCAAAAGATCACTTAACCCGCCAATGATCTCCCTCCCTAATCTTCACCTCTCAACCACTTTTATATCCAATTGCTAGGGAGTTCTTGTTTCTTGTGAGCAATGTGGGACTAAAACAAGGTAGAGAAAGCAATTCCCCTTTAAAACACAATTTTCGTTTTTCTCAAACCTGTCACCGTAAATTTGCGATTCCGGATTCGTTAACCGTTGGATCGTCTTTTTTTTTGACAGCAGGTTCGTGACACATATATCTCCGCTTTCACCGCTCGGATCGTCGAAACGAGGTCTGAGGAGAGAGAAATTGCCTTTGCAATAACTGCAGTTTTTGTCCGTTTTTCTCAAACCTCTCATCGTAAAAAGTGCGATTCCGAATCGTTAACCGTCGGATCGTCTTCATTTTTTTACAGCGGGTTCGTGGGAAATATGTCTTCACTTTCACCGTTCAGATCGTGAAAGAGGTCCAAGGAGAGAGAAATTTCCTTCGAATAGTAGCCTAAAACTAACACCCGAAAATACGCAAAAAAACTACTATTTTTTGTAATTTTCAAAAAAAGTCCAAAATAAAATGATTGAAAAAAGTCCAAAATAAAATGGTTGAAAAAGTCCAAATTAAAAACTATTAAAAAGAACTCGGACAAAATTGGGGTATAACAGAGTTCATGAGGAAGTACTACCCCGAAGATGTGAGAGGAAAGAAAGAGATGGAATTCTTGGAGCTCAAACAAGGTAACATGACCGTGTCGGAGTATGCTGTCAAGTTTTCCGAGCTGATAAAGTTTTACCCCCATTACACTGGACCTACTGCAGAGTTCTCCAAGTGTATCAATTTTGAGAACGGTTTGAAGCCTGAGATCAAGCAGGCAATTGGGTATCAAAGGATAAGGGTGTATTCCGAGTTGGTGGATAGTTGTAGAATTTATGAAGAAGATAGTGTGGCTACTAGCCGAGCTGGGAAAGATAAGAAGACTTTTCAACCTCAGTACCATTGGAAACCTTACGACCATTCTGGTGGTAGAGGAAGGGGAAATTCCGCAGGGAGAGGAAAGCCTAGTAGGGGAGACGCTCCTGCTATTCTGACCTGTTACAAGTGTGGATTGCCTGGGCACAAGGCGAAGGAGTGCAAGGCTGCGGTGAAGAGGTGTTATAGATGTGGCAAGGAGGGCCACCTATCTCGCTGAGTGTGGGCGAAAGGAGATAGTCTGTGCTTTCAATTGTGGAGAGATGGGGCACATCAGTCCCAAGTGTCCAAAGCCGGGCAAGAGAGAGGCGTGGGGAAAGTGTTTGCATTAGCTGGGTCCGAGGTAGAGAACGAAATCACAGGTACGTGTTATATCAACGGTGTTCCTCTAGTTGCAATTATAGATACTGGTGCAACTCATTCCTTCATTTCTGCCATGTGTGCTAATAGACTGAGTTTAGTGTTGTCTTCATTGGTAAGGGAGATGGTCATTGACACTCCGGCTAAGGGTTCAGTGACTACCTCTCGGTATGTTCAAGTGCCCATCGATCGTATTCGCAGAAGGACTTCACCGTTAACTTAATTTGTTTACCACTGCAGGAATGGACGTCATCCTTGGTATGGACCGGTTGGTAGACAACCATGTTCATATCAATTGCTTATTGAAGATCGGTTAGTTTTCCCCGCTACCGAGGTGAAGGAATCGGCTTTACTTCTGCGCTAGACAAGTGCGCAAGTTGTTAGGAGAAGGGGTTACTCTGCTTGCATTATTATGGCGCCATTAATGATGAGAATCAAGTCAAGATTGAAGATCTGCCAGTGGTTAGAGAGTTTGCCGAGGTGTTTCCTGAAGAAATACCTGATGTGCCACCTGAGAGAGAGATCGAGTTCACCATAGAATTGATTCTTGGAACAAGACCAGTGTCTATGGCACCTTATAGGATGTCTGCATCCGAGCTGTCCGAGCTGAAGAAGCAGTTGGAAGAATTGCTAGAAAGGAAATTCGTGAGACCGAGCGTGTCACCGTGGGGAGCACCTGTGTTGCTAGTGAAGAAGAAAGATGGAAGCATGAGGTTGTGCGTGGACTACAGACAATTGAACAAGGTTACAATTAAGAACAAGTATCCACTACCAAGAATTGACGATTTGATGGATCAATTAGTGGGTGGTCAAGTATTTTCCAAGATTGATTTGAGGTCGGGCTACCATCAAATCAAAGTGAAGGACGAAGACGTACCAAAGACGGCTTTTAGAACTCGGTATGGACACTACGAGTACTTAGTAATGCCATTCGGTGTCACTAATGCTCCAGGGGTATTCATGGAGTATATGAATCGTATTTTCCATGAGTACTTAGATCGGTTTGTGGTAGTGTTCATAGACGATATCTTGGTCTACTCCAAGTCGGCAGAAGAGCATGCCGAGCACTTAAGGGTAGTCTTTGAAGGTTACGAAGGAGAAGAAGTTGTATCGCGAAGCTATCCAAGTGTGAGTTTTGGTTGAGGAAAGTGAGTTTCCCGGGCCATGTGATTTCCAAAGAATGGGATTGCAGTGGACCCTTCAAAGATTGAAGTCGTGTTGAAGTGGGAGACACCTAAGTCACCACCAAGTGAGGAGCTTCGTGGGGTTAGCCGGTTACTACGAAAGATTCATTGAGGGTTTCTCCAAATTGGCGTTGCCATTAACCCAATTGACATGTAAAGATAGGGTTTTTCGTATGGGATGACCGATGCGAGGAGAGTTTCCAAGAGTTGAAGAGGAGATTGACAACGTCGCCGATCTTGACGCGTTGCCTAATCCGAGGGATCCTTTTGTGATCTATTGTGATGCATCTAAGTTAGGTTTGGGCTGTGTCTTTGATGCAAGAAGGTAAAGTAGTGGCGTGCGCTTCAAGGCAACTGAAGACTCATGAGAAGAATTACCCCACTCATGATTTAGAGCTAGCTGCCGTAGTGTTTGCATTGAAGATATGGAGGCATTACCTTTATGGTTCGAGGTTCGAGGTGTTTAGTGATCACAAGAGTTTGCGATACTTGTTTGATCGTAAGGAATTGAATATGAGGCGAGAGGAGATGGTTGGAGTTCTTGAAGGACTATGACTTGATCCCAACTATCACCCAGGGAAGGCCAATGTTGTAGCTGATGCGCTGAGTAGGAAATCTCTGCATATGTCATCGATGATGGTAAAAGAGCTAGAATTGATTGAACAGTTTAGAGATTTGAGCCTAGTATGTGAAGTAACACCTCGGAGTGTTAAGTTGGGGATGCTGAAGATCACCAATGAGTTCATGGTTAGTATAAGGGAAGCACAGAAGGTTGATGTGAAGTTGGTTGATGTGTTTGTGAGAGTTGGCCGAGCTGATAACAAAGATTTTGAGTTGGATGCGCAAGGATTGTTGAGGTTCAGAGGTCGGATATGTATACCGATGATGAGGAGATCAAGAAGGCAGTGCGGAGGAGTGTCACGCGAAGTCGGTTGAGTATCCATCCGGGAGCTACGAAGATGTATCATCAAGACTTGAAGAAATTATTCGTGGCAAGGAATGAAGAAGGATGTAGCTCGTTTCGTCTATGCTTGTTTGACTTGCCGTAAGTCAAAGGTGGAGCACCGTAAGCCGGCGAGTTGATGCAACCGCTGCATATTCCCGAATGGAAGTGGGACAAAGATTTCCATGGACTTTGTAACCGGGGTTGCGAGGACAACAAGAGGGTTTGACACCATTTGGGTGATTGTTGATAGGTCGACAAAGTCATCACACTTTAATCCTATTAACATCACATACCCAAAGGCTTGAGGTTAGCGTAAATTTATATCAATGTCATTGTGAAGCTTCATGGAATCCCTTTGAGTATTGTATCGACAGATCCAAGGTTTACTTGAATTTTGGAAGAGTTTGCAAGAGGCGTTGGGTTCCAAGTTGCGCTTGAGCTCGGCATACCATCCTCGGTCGATGGTCAATCCGAGAGGACTATCCAAATTCTTAGAAGACTTATTGAGAGAAGATGAGGCGTCACAAAGCGCATGTAAGAGTTACCATGACAAAAGGAGGAAAGACTTAGAATTTCAAGCCGGTGACCATGTATTCCTTAGAGTCACCCCGTGGATCGAGTTGACGAGCTCGAGGTCCAAGAAATCGTCACCTCGTTTCATTGGACCCTATCAAATCTTGGAGAGAGTTGGGAAGGTGGCATCTTGAATTGCACCGCCACCCAATCACAAATTTGCACGATGTGTTCCATGTATCTCAACCGAGGAAGTATGTTCTGACCCGCTCATGTCATTCAAATGGATGATGTGCAAGTGAGAGACGACCTCACTGTGGAGACAATGCCGATCAGAATTGAAGACCGAGAAGTAAAGACCCTTAGGGGAAAAGAAATCAAGTTGGTGAAGGTGGTTTGGGTAGGAGCTGCTGGTGAGCATGCTACTTGGGAGCTAGAGAGCAAGATGAAGGAAGCCTATTCCGAAATCAAGTTTGATTGAGGTAAGATTCCGGGACGTAATCTCCTAAGTAGGGGAGGGTTGTAACACCCCAAAATAATTCAATTAATTAACTTAGTTGAGTTATTAAGGGTTTGCAACATTTTACTTTTAAGTCAAATAATTCATTAAGTGAAGGTTAAGCATGTGTTACTCTTTAGGAAAATGTCTAAGTTAGGAAAGGGTGTGGGTAGAAGAAGCCCACGGCCTAATAAGGCCAAGGCCTCATTTAAGTCCCTTAGGACATGTTAAATGGTGCCTTCGTAGGAGACCATTTCTTTTGTTCCAAAAATAGTCAAATTTCCAAATTAAGAAAGTAGAGAGAGAAGTGAGACTTAGAGAGAAGGAAGAGAACCGAAGGGAGAAGGAAGAGGACCGAAGGGAAGAGTGAGCTGGAATCTTGAAGGATTCCTAGAAGTGCTAGTGAAGAGGGTGTGTCTACGGTTATAATCAGGTTAGGGGGCTCTTTTAATCCTTGTAATGTTTTGTGTTTGGTAGTGTTTTGGTGTGAGTGGTTCTGATCACCTTGCATGTGTGTTTTATGTGTTGTTCATAACATGTTTTGGTTGTGTGTTTTTGCTCTTTGCTTTGTGATTTGTGGTGAGGTACGATGGTGGATCGGTTGGGAAAGAGAGAGGAGTGTAACACTCTCTGCTTGCGTGGTACAAGTGAGCATTGCATGGTGAGGCATCGAGTGTGAATCGGTGTAGTGTGAAGAAAATGAGTTTGCATGTAGAGTTAGGAGATGATCGAAGCTAATGGAGTGAGTATCCGAGTGTGCATGAGTGTGGTGAGTGGAAATGGGTTGCATGTTGGGTTTAAGTAAAGAAACAGAGTAAACCGAAGTACCATAAGCTTAGAGTGAGAGAAACCGAAGTTGAGGAAGTCAACGCCTAGAGTGTCTTAGTGTTGAGAGTCTGTTGGTGAGTTTGAGGAGAGTATGTGTCTAAACACCATTAGCGAGGGTAGGGGCGCTAAACCGAAGTGTAGGTGTTTCGCCTTAAGGTTACCGAGGTGTAGAGGGAGTGAACCGAGGTCCTCAGGCCGAGGTAGCGTCACCGAGGTGAAACGCCCAAATGCCTAAGTGTAGGTGAACTGAACCAGGGAATGCCGAGAAGTGAATCCCCATGAGTTAGACGATTTTAGTGTAAGGGAGTGCGTAACTGTGAGCGCGCTACCGAAGTGAGGGTTTGAGTGTAACATGCCGAGGTGCCAAAGCTGAGCTAGGTGCCGAGGTGATGTAGAATGCCGAGTTGGAGTAGTTAGCCGAGGTACACACATAGTGTGCCGAGGTGATGTTAGGCGCCAATGTTGCCTAGCACATTGTGGGACGCCACTGTGAGTGCTATTTTAGCACCAAATGTGCATAAGTAAGGGAGCGATAGAGTCCATTTTGGTCCTTAGGTGACATTTTGGTCCCTAAGTGTCGTTGCGGTCCTCGGTGTGACAATTAGTCCACCATGGAGTGCCGAGGTGATTGAGAGGTCGATTGTTGAGTGCCGAGGTGATTGAGAGGTCGGTTGTAGGTCCTAGGGTGATTCTACCGGTGTAGTAGGGTCGACCTTAGCACTGTGATGATGTCTAGATGGTGTGGACGTCAGTGTGAGCGACGGAGTAGAACGACGGAGTAACGACGGTGAACGACGGTGTAAGCATTCACATGCGTTATGTTTGATTGGTGTGTGATTGCATTTGTCATGAAGTCACATGTTCATGTGCATATTACGACGGAGGAGGTTTCGGCCTCGATGTGGTAGGACTTCGGTCTCCATATCAAATAACGACGGAGTAACGACGGAGAGCCGATAGGCTAAATAACGACGGTGGAGGTACCTCATTGCATAATGCCCTGTGGTTGGGTTGCATACATGCATACATTTCATAATTTAATGTGTTTTTGAGCTGATTGACAATTGTTGTGGTTATTTGAACTATCTGTGAGTGGCTGTATTAGCTGAACCGAGGTGCTTTAGTGCTATCTCTAACCTTAAGCTTTCTTCACATTATATTACTTGTATTAAGAGACTCACCCTAGCTGCTTTTATGTTGCTTCTCATGTCGGCAACTTGCAGGTACCCATGAGTGATAGTTGTGCCTAGCTCAAGTCGGTTGTGTCTGCTCTGGTCGTGTAACACTGGGTTGGGGCCGAGTAGATTTTAGTGCTTTCATGCCGATCTTGTGTACTTTCTGATAGATAGTCTTTTGAACTAAAACTATCACATTTTGTTGTAACTTTTACTATGTATTATGACTTGATGTCTTACTGGCCGAGGTGCCTTATGTTATGAGCTTAGACCCTTCTGCCGATGTGATGCGCATGATTACATGCTTAGTATAATGCTGTGCAACTGTTTGAACTTAATTGAATTTCTGTTTTCCTTTTTAAATCATCAAATGTAGCCCTCCTTTGAGTGGAATTTTGAAACTCTGATTTTAATTTAGTAGATCGAATTGATTAGATAAGGGGGTGTTACAATATTCCTTATGGAAACCAGAGCCCATAAGGATCGTGTTTAAAAAGTCAAGAGAAGGTATAGGTATCAACATCTGTTCTATGTGGAATCACAAGGAATTTAAGGGGGTCTATGCCTCCTTTGGAATGACCATTATGAAGTACAAATTCTTGATTCATGCTCAAATTATATCCATACAGCAATCTATGAAAGAAGATCAGGCCACTGCTTCCAAATGTCTTTCATTTATGGCAACCCAACATTTGCAAACAGAAGGCATTTGTGGGCAAAAATTGCTAAACTTAAACCCCTCCATGATGGTCCTTGGTGTTGTGTGGGAGATTTTAATGAAATGATAAGCAATTCAGAGAAGGATGGTTTAAATGAAGGTTGCAAATTTACTTGGTTCAGCAACCCAATAGATGGATTTGTAACAAGACAGAAGATAGATAGAGTCCTAGCAAACTATAATTGGAGAGACATCTACGCCCATGCCCTAGCAACAACTTTGCCTATTGTTAGCTCAGATCACTCACCTATTGTGCTAAAACCCAAACCTCCAATTCTTAGTGGAAGATCTTTCAAATATGAAGCTTTTTGGGAAGAGAATGAAAAGTGCAGAGCTGAAGTAGCTACTGGGTGGTCTATACAAAATCATGCAGATGCTTGGGTGAATTGGCAGAGGAAAGTTAAAACTTGCACTTTACATTTGAAGAAATGGCATCAGAAGACTTTTAAAAATGCTTCTAACGAAATTAAACTGCTCAACTATCAAATAGAAGTGGAACTCAACAAGCCTCATTCTGCCACTGATTGGGAATGGGTGACTCAAGCAAGGAAAGAAGTTGACAACCTGTATAACAAGAAGAAATCTATTGGGGGCAAAGATCTAGGATAAAATGGTTGAATTGGGGTGATAATAACACTAAGTTCTTTCATGCATCTACAGTTCAAAGAAGAGATAGAAACAAGCTGCTCAGAATCAAAGATCTAGCTGGAAATTGGTTGGAAGGACAACAGGATGTAATGAATGGTCTGGGAATTCTATAAGGCCATTGCTAAAATCTATGTGGCTAGATTAAAGCCTATAATTGCCAAAGTTATCTCTCCCCAACAGAGTGCATTTGTAGGAGGAAGAATGATCCAAGACAACCTAATTGTAGCCCATGAAGCTTTTCATTTTCTCAAAAAGAAACAAGGAGAGGGAGGTAAAAGGATAGCAGTCAAACTTGACATGAACAAGGCGTATGTCATACCCCAATTTTGTCCGGTTTAGGTCAAAACCCTAATTTTCCCCAAAAATAAATAGATTAAGTATTAAAGAGCATCATGCATTGCATTTAGGTTTCTAAAAGTCATTTCAAAGCTTCTAAAATCGTTTTTTGGAGTGGGAATGCACTTTTTGGACAAATTAGGAATTTTTTAGGGTAAAGGGCATTTTGGTCATTTTTCACAACAGGATGATTTTCTCGTTAAAAAATAGGCATCCACAAAAAGTACATTTTATTCTCTCCAAGATAATTTTTGTACAATTTTAGAGAGAACATCCTAGTTCAAAATAATTAAAAATGCATTTTCCCTATTTTTATTGCATAAAAAATGCCAAAAGACCATTAAAATTTCCCCAATTATTAAGTGACAATTTTGGTTGTCTAGAATAATTGGGGAGGCTATTTCATGGTGCCCAAAAATATGTAACATATTTTCAATAGGTGCATTTTCATTTGCATGCCCAAAAAATTCAAAATTCAAAAAAATCAAAAGGAGGAAGTGTCCTCAATAAGACAAAAGACAAAAAACAAGCATTTTTTTTATTTTTCTCTCCATCACCAGCCGATCATGCGCCACCTATACCCTCTCTCTCTCTCTCAAAATTCTTCTACACACTTCTTTTCTTATTCACCAAGATTTGATTTGATCCTATCCTCAATTTTGCCCTTTTTGGTAAATTATTTCACACACTTACACTAACTTCTCCACCAAAAATTACCAATTTTCCTTTTTGATAACATTCCCTCACCAAAATACCCTTAACCCTATCTTACAAGAGTCACCATTCCAAAATTAGATTTTTGTTCACAAATTTTCCCTTCTTTTTTTTTTCCTTTATGCGCCACCTTCACTCCCCCCTCTCACACACTTGTGTTTTCTAAATACCCCTAATCCATGTGACTAACAATCCTAGCCATCCATTCAAAATTAAAATTTAATCCTAGAGCCCAATCAAAATAAAAGGACCAAAATACCCTAAAACCTCAAAAACTCCTATAAATACCTCACATATTCACTCTTTCCCAATTTTTGGCTATTACTCTCATTTTGCTAACCTAGAACAAAAAACCTCTCCTCCTCTTCTCCTCTCTAGGCCGAACCCTCCTTCTCCTTCCTCCTCCATTTTCTTTTCAAGTTTCATCCACCAAACCACCTCCACTCCACTCCTCTTTCATATATTTTGCTCCTAGCTCATTAACCTTCAAGTGCTCATCATTAAGATTCAAGTACCAAGTTCAAATTTGAATATCAAGTTGAAGATTCAAGTTACTTGGTGTTTATTCTTCTAGTTTCATATTTCTTAGCTTGGATTTGAGGTATTCCTTCTAACCCTTGCATCATCAACACGTTGGGTGCTTGAAATGCTTCTCAATCTTGGAATAAATTGTGGTTGTGTTTATTTCACTTTGTGCTTGCCTTTTGATGAAATAAATGGTGATTTAGGATCATGTTCATTTCGCATGTCTTGAATAAATTAGTTCTTGCTTGATTTTGATGTATTTCTTGGTTTAGTTATGTGAATCCTTGTCCAAATGCATGTTTGATGTTGCAAATGCATGTTTGATGTTGCAAATCTCCTTTTCTATACTTTGTTATTTTCGCATAAGCAAAATAAGGCATGCCTAATTGTTGATTTTGTGTTTAGTGCCTCCATCTTGTAAATACATGTCTCTAATCTTTGGTTATAAAGTTTGCTTGCATAATCTTGTTTTTGATGAAACAATATGTAGATCTTGTCCATTTTTTGTTTCGCATATTGTTTTCAATTTAGGGTTTAGTGTTTAAATCATTTCTTTGCTTGAATGTGTTGAACAAAGGAGGTTTTCCTTGTTGTTTTGGTTCGCAAGTTTTAGCTATGAATTAGGGTTTTGTTGCTTTTTGATTTATTAAGTTGCAATTGTGCTTAAAAATGATTTTTCTCAAGTTGTTTAAACCTAATTCGCTTGCCATTTGTTGTTGGTTGATGATTGGTAATATGAGGCTCACTTGTGCTTCATGCACTTTAACCTAAGTGAGAATATTGCTTAATAGGATTCAATCTTCTATTCTTGTGCTAATTGTTTAATTGTTGATAATTCAATATCATTCTTGTGTATTGTTGTAAATAGTAACGAGCACGCTTGTGTCCCAATTGTTGATTACTTTGCTTGCGAATTGGTAAGTATTGTGTCTTGGTTTTGACTAAAAAAGGATTTGAAATGTTCTATTTCTTTTCAAACTTGAAATCACATGTTTTTCCAAATAAAAACCCTAAGGCTCATAAGCAAATCATTAGCCATCACTCGAAGTCGTTGCTTGTTTGATCGCTAATGAGGAGTTATTAGTGATAGTCACTCGAAGCCTTTGCTTGTTTGACTATTATGAAAGCTCCCACACATTAATTAAACAACAAAAACAAATTCAAATTCCCAAAATAACACGAGCTATTGGTGATAATTATCATTGATGCTCACCACTTTTTTGCAAAACCGTTTTCAAAAAGAATAATGCAACGTTGTCACTGGTAATCACTCGAAGTCATTGCTTGTTTGATTACCAGTTCCAACTCTCTTTTCTTCGAAAGTTAGTATTGAATGCCACTCAAGCCTTTGCTTGTTTGGTGTTCGAGAACACTCGAGTCTTATTTCAAAAACTCGAAACTTAAACCCTTAAGCCGCTTTCGGACGCAAAACGAGAACTACGTAGCTTTGATCCCTCATTCCGTGA
Organism: Oxytropis ochrocephala; assembly: GCA_020916435.1. Lineage (NCBI taxonomy): Eukaryota > Viridiplantae > Streptophyta > Magnoliopsida > Fabales > Fabaceae > Oxytropis > Oxytropis ochrocephala. The sequence goes on from CM037092.1 coordinate 101,097,123, forward strand.
GGGTACGTAGGACCGGGTTCATGTCCCGTCAAGCACCCTTTTCAAAAAATCTTTGTTTTGTTCCGTTTTTCAAAGATACCAAAAGCATTCCTTTTTCCCCGTTTTTTTTAATAAAGCAATCTTTCAAAAGAAAAGAAAAGAAAAGAAGTAGAACGATGTATTTCAAATCAAACATTTCAAAACCACATCAAGTTAATGGTTCCCTTTCGGTAGAAAGGGCGTGTGGGGTGCTAATACCTTCCCCATACGCAACCGACCCTCGAACCTACATCTCTGAAGGTTTCGAAAGACCACCCGTTTTCCAAAAAAGGTTTTTTCAATGTTTTCCTAAATAAATATTGGTGGCGGCTCTACTATTTTCACGTTGTCAAACTGAAAAGTCCAAACCGGATTTTTCGGGGCGCAACAGCTGGCGACTCTGCTGGGGAAAAACTTTTCTTTTTTTTTTTAAAAAAAAAACAGAGAGATGAGGGTCAAGTCTAGTTAATTTGATGTGTGTTTAATCTGTTTGATTTGAAAGTTAGTTTTACCTATTCCCTTTCTTCTTTTCTTTTCTACTCTTTGATATATCTATGGTTATGCTTATGCATGCATTCCTCAATTCCCATGTCCCCTCTTCTTTGCTCCCTTTCTTGAGGTAAGTCGCGCATATGACTGTTGTTGAAACCTAGTTTAGTTCATTGGCATTCTGATATTGAACCCTAGGATAGACGATATGTTGTTGCTTGTTTTCTGCCTGGACTGTTCTGGTTTTCCTTGCAGGTGGGGTTGGGTAGATTTTAGGAAGTATGTCCTCGATCACACACTTTCACACCTTATGATTTGTGTACTATGAGTGGGCTCCTATACCCGGATCCAACAAACACTTAGGGGAGTGGAGGCGATTAGTGACTGTCATTCAAGACCTTTGTCTGTCTGATACTCACGAAAGTCTCAACCGGAGTACGCTTTCTCATGACGCCCCACACTTGGTAGCATTCTACATTTGTGGGTGTCGGCATGAGGATTCTATAGCTCCGGTAGCCATTGTGAGGGTGTGAATTAGAACTACATGGGAGGAACCTTTGAAGTTGCCCTAGAACTCAGGATTCCCACCTTTGTAGGACACGAGGGCATACGAATTGTGTGCTGCATGGTAGTTTAGGACATGTCTTCCTCAAAAGGAGCTTTTCAAAGTTTTTCCAAAAAATATACAAAAAAATATTTTCCTTCTTTCAAATAAACCACTGTGTGAGGCGGCACGTAGCGTGTTTCCTGAATTTTTGAACTTCCGTCCATATGCATCACTTTTATTTTCTTCACATGCATCATTCACATCATAGCCGCATCATGCCGCATTCATTAAAGCTAAATGTTGTAAATATTTGCATTCATACAGCATTTCATTTGCATTTGCTTGTCGGGAACCACTGAATAATGTACCGTCTTGTCATAGGTGCATCGTAATGGAATTGAATAGCAAGACTTCACTCATTTCCCGCTTCCCGCCAGAAAAAGGTTGATGTTGGTAGTCCGAGGCGGTGTGCACTCTTATGGGCCCGATTGAGAGGATTCCTTTGACCGGCATACGGGAATATTCGTAGGCTTTTGCGGTTGGTTGTTCAAGAGGATGCTCTTGTGGCTTTGAGCAGCCTACGACTACGATGTGAGATGTTTCTTCTTCAAGAATTTTCACTATCCACTACATTAGAGGAATATGAGCAGCTTTTGGGGTTCTCCAGATCTCATGCTAGATCCTACCAATTTCAAGGACAATACTACACTGATGAGAAGCTTGCAATGTTGCTTAGGATTGGTGCGGACGAACTGAGGTCGCAGAAATTAAAAAGAAATGGTGTAGTTGGGTATCCGCAAGAGTACTTCGAGGGCTTGATGCAATCTTATGCTTTGGCTAAGAAGTGGGGTCCATTCAAGTTGGTGCTTGCTCTCACTATATTTGGGGTTGTTCTCTTCCCTCAATTAGAAAAGTATGTTGATGAAGATGCGATCGGTGCATTCTTGGCCTTCAAGGACACCAAGAACCCTATCAACCCTGTGCCTGCTGTTCTTGCCAACACATACCATGCTCTCACCCGCTACAGTCAGTTCCACAAAAAGAAGATGTGCCTTTCTTCTCACGTTCTCTATGCTTGGCTCGTTACTCATGTAGTCCATAACCAAAGTGATGTTAGGGAGTTAATTTCTTATGCCCTAAGCTGTGAGGTGAAGGTCAGAACTGCTCTGGAGTGGGTTGAGTTTTTGAAAAACCTCAATGATCTCCAAATCCGATGGTATACAGCTGCTTGTTGGGATGACAGACCTGCGGTGGTGTTCAGCTGTGGAAGCTTTCAAAACGTGCCTCTCATGGGGACTCAAGGGTGTATCAATTACAATCCTTCATTGACTTTAAGGCAACTCGGTTACCCGATGAGGAATTCACCCTCCGAAAGCATGTTGTCCCGTGTTTACCTCTATAAGGGGATGCCTAAATACGGTGAATTGCTTCGAAGAGTTCAGCAATCATGGGAATCCGTAGTGCGAAAAGGAAATGAAGAGCTGTCAAAAAGAACCAGTGACATCACCTTCAATCAGTGGCTCAAGGAGAAGCTTCAAAGTACAAAATCACTGAGTCAAAGGACATTTCCCCTTGAGGAGGAGATACCAGAGCCTTATGCCCCTACCTATGAGGAGCTAAACAACGTCAAACCCGCTTTAGCAAAGTTAGAAGAGGAAAAGAAAGCATTGCAGGCTAAGTTTGGGGAGATGGCTTTAGAGAAGGAAAAACTAGAGGAAGAAAACAATGTCAAAATGATCGCTGTAGAGGAAAGTGTTAAGCGATTCAAAGAAGAAGAGCGAAGCAAGATCGAAGCCCAGAAATATCTGAAGGGAGCAAGAGAAGAACTCCAAAGGTATAAACAGAAGACAAGGAAGGCACTTGAAGAAGCTCAGGAGTAGAAGACACTGGCCATTGAATTAGGACAAGAATCACATCTGGTGGCAGAGTTGAGGGGTCAGCTGAGAAACCTTGAACGGGAAAGAAGTGTTGTTGCTGAGACTCTTAAAGAATATCAGCAAGCCTTGGAATTTGAAAGAGGAGTATTTGATGAATTAAAGAGGGACCTCCGTTGTCTAGAAGAAGCCTACAGACAGGTCCAAGCTGAGAGCCAATGTTGGGAGAAACGATTCCTAGATTTGATTGGGAAGATTGAAGATCAAGAGATCATCCAAGAGCTCAGGGACGAGATCCAGCTGTGGAAGAGCAAGTTCTTAAAGTTGTCAGAGCTAGCCAGTCAGGCTATGTCGGGGGTTCCCAAGAATCTGAAGAGGGTCGAGGCTGGGATGCATTTCTTCAACACCCCACCCGAGGTATACCAACAGTGAAGTCTTCACAGAGCCTTGGTCACAGAGTTCAAAGAGCGATCTCGAGTTGCGAGCACCAAAGCAAGAAGAGAGGAAGAGAGTCGGGAGCTTGAAGCTATTTGTATTTGATTTGTTTACTTGTACTTTTCAAATTTAAGCGTTTATTTTGAGCTCTGTATTCAAGAACATTGTACTTTCTCTTTATGAACATTGTAACGCTTTTTTCCCTTTAATGAAAATTGGTGAAGCTTTGAATTCTTGATGAATGAAGTATGCTATTTCGATTCCTCGTTCGCTGCACTTCCAAAATCAAAGAAATGTTTATGCGCCTATGACAAGACGAGGTGTTTTGTGGTTCCCGGCACCGAGCAAACATTGTTCATGCATTCATATACCCATTCATGCATTCATTTTGTTTCTTATGCAATAAATGTTTAAATAAGCGAGAAAAAGGCACGCTGGTTCACTTTCACCGCTACAACACACGGCTTGGCGAGATTAATGGCAAGTAATTCGAGAATCCAGAGGTCGAGATGGAGAGTCGATGGATCCGTATGACCCGGTTATAGCAATACTCAACCACGAACAACCGGCTCGGAGAACCGGGCTTTGAAAAATAAGATGGGTGCTATGGAAGCCTGTGCATGAGATGATGGTCATCTTTGCAAGGTTTAAAGAGTGGGACAACCGTTGAACTCCGTCGCCGCCGTAGTGGGTCCGGATGGTGTCACTTCTTTTGTTCCTCCTCCATGACGCGAAATGCTACACCCCACGCTTCCTCCGGGATCCGGTCGATCATCCGTGTTTGCTTGAAAATGAATGTGTCAAACCAATGCACCGGCGAGAGATATCCTTGGGTATGCTCGCCGGGTATGCCGCAGATCATTAGACTGCTCTCTGTTGGTGTGGCTGCACCTAATCAAGTCACCATCCACCGCGTGCTGGGAGCCGCCGGAGGACCGCAAATTCGCACTCCTAGCCTCATCATCGTGCTCGGTCCCCACTTCGGGTTTGCAACACACCTCAAAATGTTCTTCACCAGGGAGGAGGATATTATTACAATATGGGAGCCACCCCAAGGACACATGTTTGAGGATCTCAAACAAATGATCCGATTCGCGCACTTGAAGAAAGAGTAAGGGCTATGGAGGGTACTGGAGTTAGAGCCAAGGAAGCCCGTGAGCTATGTTTAGTCCCAGATTTGGTTTTACCACCGGGTTCAAAGCTCCCGAGGTAGACAAGTACAAAGGGATCGGTGTCCAGAGAGCCATGTTACAATGTTCGTCCGAAAAATGGGTCTTTATGCCAATGATGACAAGCTGCTGATTTACTGCTTCCAAAACAGTTTGGCCAGAGCTCCTCTAGATTGGTATATGAAATTGCAATCTTCTGAAATCCATTGTTGGAAGGATTTGTCTGAAGCTTTCATGAGATAGTATAAGTACAACATGGACATGGCTCCAGATAGGTCGCAATTGCAACATATGAGTAAGGGCGAAAAGGAGACCTTCAAAGAATATGCTCAGAAATGGCGAAGCACAGCTGCTCAGGTTCAACCTCCTCTGACTGAGAAGGAAATGGTATACATGTTCCTGGAAACCCTGCCAGCAATCTACTATGACAGGCTGATTACGAGTGTTTCGACTAGCTTCTCCGATATGATAGTCTTCGGGGAAAGACTTGAGCATGGCCTACGAAGTGGGAAGATCTCAAATCATCTCAGTAATACAGGAAGCTCTGGCGGTTCAAATACTCAGAAGAAGTATCAGCCCCATTTCCATAAGAAGAAAGAAGGAGAAACTAATGTCATCTCAGGGGGAAATTAATCTTTTGGTACACCTCCACCACAAACTGTTCCATTCTCTGCTCCCGTGCCACCTCAGCAAGGCATTGACATTCCCAAGACTCAGGGTTATCAGTTCAAGAAGCGGACCAGTTTTGACCCAATTCCGATGACCTACACTGACCTGTTTAATCACTTGACCTCCAATAATCTGATCAACACTCGGCCAATGAAAGTCGTTCAGCCGCCATTTCCCAGAGGTTACAATGCTAATGCCACCTGCAGTTTCCATGAAAATGGGGTCGGTCACGCTGTAGAAGAATGTAAAAAGCCTTTAAGCATGCAAGATCTGATAGATGCTGGTTGGATCTCGTTTAAGCAGAACAGTCCAAATACAACCATCAATCCATTACCAGGTTATCAGGGGCCAGCTACCAATGCTATAGAAAGTGTTGTTGGCAAGTTGTTGAAGAAAGTGCAAGAGATCAAGACTCCTCTAAGTGTCATTTATGCTGAGTTATGTCGGGCCGAGGTTGTTAAAGAGGGGTGTTGCCATGAAGAAGGGTGTGCTGACTCTTTATGCGTGGGAGATTGTGAAAACTTCAAAATGATCCTGCAGGACTTGATGGATCGTTGTGTGGTCCAGATAGGAACCTATGGCACGGAAGATGAAGTGTTAACTCCGCATTCGGACAGTGGTGAGAGGGCCAAAAAGCCATTTGAAATTCTGCTCAATCCCGATCCAAGATTGGTTCAAGCTGAGGTTCGATCAATAGACACCGAAGACCCGGTTCCCTTCTCATGCAAGGAAGAAATCAATGCAGACGTGACAGTAGTGCCTATAAAAGAGGGATGTTGGGATACTCTAGGGGAGCCTAGTGGAAAGTTCGATTATTTGGTCAGATATGATGCTCCTGAGAGCGCTCGAATCCGAATGGAAGATATCCAGCCTACAGGATGGGATGAGGAAGATGAGCAACACCACCAAGTGGCTGTCATCATGGATAGTTCTGAATCTGAAGAGGTGTGGACACTATACTCTGACGAAGATAGAGGAATCAGAAAGCCCATTGAAATCCCTTACAATTTCAATCCCAGATTGGTGCGGACAAATGCTCAACCAATAGTAATTGAAGTTCCAGCTCCTTTTCCCTATGTGTCGAACAAAACAGTTCCGTGGAAATACACCGCAGAATGCTCTCCAAACGCTACTACAGTAACAAACATAGCCGGATCGGGAGGATCACCGTAGTGGGAGGTGTTTGCTCCAGAAACTTTCCGGGCAGAAACATCCAGAGAGGCTGAGCAAAGAGGCCGTAAGTAGAAAGGAAAGGACCCAAAGGTTGCTCAAGAGAAAATGATGGAAAAAGAAACAAATGAGTTCTTGAATATCGTCCGGAAAAGTGATTATCAAGTGGTTGATCAATTAAAGCAGACGCCATCCAAGATATCCATGCTATCATTATTGCTCAGTTCCGAGGCACATAGAGCGCGCTTTGATGAAAGTGCTCGTGAAGCCCATGTTGCGAGGATATATCTCGATGAATCAACATGGGATTGTGGGAACGTAGTGGCTGCAAATCACCTAACATTTGCTGATGATGAGTTGCCTTCGAGTGGAAAAGAACACAATCAAGCTCTGCATATCTCAGTAAAGTGTGGGGACTACGTGCCGGCCAGAGTACTGATTGACAATGGGTCTTCACTGAATGTAATGCCGAGGTCAACCATGGACAAGTTAGATGTTGATTGCTCCTACATGAAACCAAGTTCGACGCTGGTGCGAGCATTTGATGGGTCCAAAAAGGAAGTGTTGGGAGAGATGGAATTTCCCATCCAGATTGGTCCTGAAGTCTTCTGTATCAATTTCCAAATCATGGACATTACTTCTTCATATAGTTGTCTGCTAGGAAGACCCTGGATCCACATGGCCGGGGCAATCCCTTCTTCTCTACACCAACGGGTCAAATTCATGGTTGACGACAAGGTGGTGGTAGTATTTGGTGAGGAGGAGACTCTGGTTAATTAATAAGCCATCAGAGTTCAAATATGTGGAAGCCACCAAGAGTCTCTCTCGAAACAAATGACTTTCGGTCTTTGGAGATCGCCAACGCAGTATTTGGGAAGACCAAGGAGGAGGAGATGGTTGCCAAAATTATGCTAGCCCAAGGATATAAGGTTGGTCCTGGCACGGGAAAGTGCAGTCGTGGAATTCTGGCTCCCAACCAACCAAGGAAAATAAAGACCGTTTCTTGGGCCGATACACCCCAGTGAGGAAGAAAGAAGGATAATGGCGGATGAACGAAAGCGCAGAGATAGTTGGCCAAGTCCGTGAGCGAAGATCCATGGCCCCGAGGATCCCAATTTGTGACATCACCAAAGTTTTGTGAGTCTTTGTCCGATGGATCCCAACCAAGTTCTTTGTCATCGAGGCGCTTACGAATCAAGAAGATGTTGTGCAAGCTTGGTTCACCCGCTATGCGCTCTTGAAAGAATTGAAGAATTGGAAGGCCGCTGATCCTCCCGTGACTTTTAATTTAAAGTAATTATTTGTAATGCAACCCTGTGGCTCTGCCCAAGGCCATAGGACAAGTTGTTAGGGGCACGCTGTCATACCCCAATTTTGTCCGGCTTAGGTCAAAACCCTCATTTTCCCCAAAAAAAAATAAATAAATTAAAAAGTAAAAAACATCATGCATTGCATTTAGGTTTTAAAGTCATTCCAAAGTTTCTAAAAACATTTTCTGGAGTTGGAATGCACTTTTTAGACAAATTAGGATTTTTCAGTGCAAAAGGGTATTTTGGTCATTTTGCAAATAAGGGACAATTTTCTCAGGACAAGTCATTCAACATGCATTTTCAAGGTATTAGAGGTCACTCCTAGGGTGAAAAATCATTTTTGAAGAGGAAATGTGTTTCGAGCAAAAAACTAGGGTTTTTAAGGTGAAAGGGCATTTTGGTCATTTCACAATAAAAACGGTGTTTCGTCCCAAATCATTGAACAATCATCAATAATTTGTTTGAGGAATATTTGTGCCTAATTGTGTTTGGATAGAAGGGTAAAATGGTCATTTCCTTTGAGGTGGGGTAAACAAATCAATTTTGGGATTGATGAGATCATAAAATTCAGAGCCCAATCATTGAATCATGGGACATAGCCCAAAATGGCATGAATTTAGAAGAATGATCTAGAATGGAATATTCTACATTCTTTTGATTTTTGAAAAGTTAAGAATAGTACAATAGTACAATTTGCAATTCCACTCACTCTCCCACTCTCCATAGTCACAAGATATCGACCATATACACCCCATTTTGATTTATTTTTATTGTTTGCAAATTGTACTAAATCATGGCCTTCCATTTAAATGTGAAATACAATCCCCACCCTTCATTTGAATCAAAATGGCACTTGTGTAATAAGCTTTATGGAAAAATACAATTTTGTAAATGAGCTTATCCTTCACCCCACTCCTTATGTTGCGCATTTCAGCTCCTCTCTCTCCTCATTTTGTGCTTTTAATTACCCTCAATCCATGTGACATTGCATCTTGACCATTGATTCAAAATTTATCTCAAATCCTATTGGTTTGCAAGAAGCACATTACCCTAATTACCCTTTAAGTTTTTACCCCATATAAAAACCCAAAAGCAAGAGAGCCTCATATACACACACTCTCATTTTACCCTAGCTAGAATACCTCCTCCTCTTCTCCCTCACAAGGCTGTAGCCTCTCCTCACTCATCCACCATATTTTCTTAATTTCTTTCTTCATTTTCATCTTAAAAATCCATTACTACTCCATACCTCTCCATATTCTCCTACTCTAGTTCATATTTGCATCATCAAAAGCTTGTGGTTTGAAGATTTGCTTGGAGATTTCCTTCAAGTTTTGATCTTGCTTCCCCTTTTGCATTCTCCATTCCTTTTTCTAGTTGATTCTTGAGGTAAGACAACTAATCCCTTGCATTTTTAACTATTAGCATGTGAATCTTCCTTCTACTCCTCTTTCCTCTCTAAGAGGCTTAGAGGGTTCATTTCAAACACTATGTCAAGGACTTTGGGAGCCTTGGGTGTTTGAAGTGAACCCTTGGCCTTGATGAGAGGGTTCTTGTGTTTTTTTAACCATGCATTTTTGCATTTTTTTCACTCATCCTTTCACTTTTTCATGAATAAGGAATTTTCACATGATATATGCATCTTATTGTTCATGTCACAACTTGCAAGTTTGAATTTTGGTTTGATTCATGGGATTAGGGGGTTTCGGTTTTGAGCTCTAAAATTTAGGGTTTTGTTGCTTTCTTTTCTCTTTTTGATTTATGTAAATAAAATGCTTGATGTGTTTGATTTGCATGATTTGTTCTATGTGTTGGTTATGATTTTTAGCATGAAATAATTTGTTATTATGTTCATATAGGGTTCGGCCTTAGAGGCCCTTTTGATGCTCATCTTTGTGCTAAAAATTGTATTGCTTGATCTTGTGTAGATGAATATAAATGTGTTAGGTTGTTTTTAACCTTTTCAACCATTTATTTATTTTTTACCTTACCACTCATTAATTTTTTTTACTAAAAGTAAAAAACATGTTAACTTTTTTACTTTACTATCTCATCGAATAATTACCATTCACCTCATGCATTTTCATTTTACCATTCATTAACTTTTTACTAAATGTTTTACTACTTGTCTATTTGCAAAAATACCCAAAACATTTTTACAATTTGCATTTTATCACTTATGCTTACATGTTCATGCACTTATATGAGCTTATATCTCTTGCATTTTCATACTCCCTTGAATGCTCATGCATCCATTAACTTCATGTCTTGCATTCATTATTATAGTCATACATTCATTAATATTGTATCTTGCATTCATTTTCACATTTTCATGCACTCATTTAACACTATGTTTTGCATCCCTTTATCAATTGTCCATGCATCCAATAATACTATGCCTTGCACTTCATAGTTGAATACCCATGAACCCACATGTTTGCTCAATCATGTATTCAATTTGTTCATAGCAATTTGCGAATATTCTCTATGTTTGCTATGCTTGTGTTCATATTGTTGCCTTGGTTTTGACTTGAGAAGATTTGAAATGTTCTATTTCTTTTCAAACTTGAAATCACATGTTTTTCCAAATAAAAACCCTAAGGCATTTTCCTAAACAAATCATTAACCATCACTCGAAGTCGTTGCTTGTTTGATCGTTAATGAGAAGTTATTAGTGATAGTCACTCGAAGTTTTTGCTTGTTTGGCTATTATGAAAGCTCCCACACCTTAATTAAACAACCAAAAAACCAATTCAAATTTCCAAAAAAAACAACATGAGCTATTAGTGATAATCATCACTGAGGCTCACCACCTTTTTCAAAACCAACTTTCAAAAAAGAATAATGCAACGTTGTCTCTAGTAATCACTCGAAGCCATTGCTTGTTTGGTTACCGGTTTCAACTCTCTTTTCTTTCGAGTTAGTAATGAATGCCACTCGAAGCCTTTGCTTGTTTGGTGTTCGAGAACACTCGAGTCTTATTTCAAAAACTCCAGAACTTAAACCCTTAAGCCGTTTTCAGACGCAAAACAAGAACTACGTAGCTTTGATCCCTCATTCCGTGAGGGTACGTAGGACCGGGTTCATGTCCCATCAAGCACCCTTTTCAAAAATCTTTGTTTTGTCCCGCTTTTCAAAGATACCAAAAATATTCCTTTTCCCCCGTTTTTTTAATAAAATAATTTCTCAAAAGGAAATAAAAGAAAAGAAAAGAGGTAGAACAATATATTTCAAATCAAACATTTCAAAACCACATCAAGTTAATGGTTCCCTTTCGGTAGAAAGGGCGTGTGGGGTGCTAATACCTTCCCCATGCGCAACCGACCCCCGAACCTACATTTCTGTGTTTTCAAAAGACCACCCGTTTTCCAAAAAAAGTTTTTTCAATGTTTTCCTAAATAAATATTGGTGGCGGCTCTACTATTTCCACGTTGTCAAACGAAAAGTCCAAACCGGATTTTTCGGGGCGCAACACACGCATGTTTTTATTTTGAATTCCTCAATCAATAAAAAATCAATTTCTCTTCATTACATGAGTCTTTTTCTGCTTTATTTGTCTGTTTGTTTTCTTGTTTCGCCTTTCATTCTCGCTTTTAAAGCCGCAAAAAATGCGGATCTACAAACAATAGTCTCTGAAAACAGCAGTGTCAATAGTCCACCTTTTGACTTTGATCACCCCATCAATCAGGCTGAGGGGGTTTTGAGGAAGACTGGGAAGCTCCTCCAGAACTCATGAGGTTAATGAAACAAGAAGAAAGGGTAAGTCAGCCACACGAAGAATCTATTGAAGTGATCAACTTGGGTACAACCGAGAATAAGAAAGAGGTCAAAGTGGGTACCACCATGAATGATGAAGATCGCATAAAGTTGGTTCAGCTGTTGCGCGATTATGTGGATGTGTTTGCATGGTCCTACCAAGATATGCCCGGGTTTGGACACCGACATTGTGGTACACAAACTACCAGTCAAGCCCGAATGCCCACCTGTCAAACAGAAGTTGAGAAGGATGAAGCCAGAAATGTCCCTCAAAATCAGAGACGAAGTGAAGAAGCAATTTGATGCGGGGTTCCTAGCAGTGGCAAAGTACCCGCAATGGGTTGCCAATATTGTCCCAATTCCCAAAAAAGACGGGAAGGTCGGAATGTGCGTCGACTACCGAGATCTGAATCGTGCTAGTCCTAAAGACGATTTTCCTTTGCCTCACATTGATGTCTTAGTGGATAGTACAGCTCAACACTCATTATTCTCCTTCATGGATGGATATTCAGGATATAATCAGATCAAGATGGACCCTGAGGACATGGAAAAGACAACTTTCATAACACTTTGGGGAACATTCTGTTATAAGGTCATGCCATTCTGGTTGAAGAATCTTTGGCGCGCAACCTACCAGAGGAGGCCATGGTTACTTTATTCCATGATATGATGCATAAAGAGATTGAGGTTTATGTTGATGACATGATCGCAAAATCCAAACCGATGGGGAACACATTGTCAATTTGCAGAAACTCTTTGAATGGTTGAGGAAATATAAACTCAAGTTAAACCCAGATAAGTGCACGTTTGGGGTGAGATCAGGGAAGTTGTTAGGCTTCATTGTCAGCCAGAAATGAATTGAGGTGGATACAGACAAAGTAAAAGCTATCCTCGAAATGCCAGTACCTAAAACGGAGAAAGAAGTCCGTGGTTTCCTCGGAAGGTTGAATTACATCTCCCGATTCATCTTCCAGCTGACTGCTACTTGCGAGGCAATTTTCAAATTGCTATGCAAAAATCAAGAGTTAAAGTGGAATGATCAGTGTCAAGCTGCCTTTGAGAAAATCAAGGTGTACCTGCAGAATCCACCAGTCTTAATGCCACCTGTGTCAGACAGGCCTCTCATCTTATACCTTACAGTGCTGGATAATTCAATGGGTTGTGTGTTGGGGCAGCACAATGAATCCGGAAAGAGGGAACATGCCATATACTATCTAAGCAAAAAGTTCACCGACTGTGAGACAAGATATTCTATGCTGGAAAAGACTTGTTGTGCCCTAGTGTGGGCTGCTCATCGTTTAAGGCAGTACATGCTGAGTCGCACAACTTGGTTGGTGTCAAAAATGGATCCAATCAAGTACATATTTGAGAAGCCAGCTCTTACAGGACGAATTGCCCGTTGGCAGATGAAATTATCAGAATATGATATCCTGTATGTCACACAAAAAGCCATTAAAGGTAGTGCACTTGCTGAATATTTGGCATGTCAGCCGATTCCAGACTACCAACCAATGCGGCATGATTTTCCTGATGAAGATATCATGGCACTGTTCGATGAGGGGAAGTCCCAAGAAAGTGAAAGATGGAGAATGATATTCGATGGTGCGTCAAATGTATGGGGGCACGGGGCAGGCGCTGTGTTGATATCTCCTGACAACCGCTTCATTCCTGTTACTGCAAGACTGAGTTTCTATGTCACAAATAACATAGCAGAATATGAAGCGTGCATCCTAGGTATTCAAGCAGCCCTAGAATGGAAAGTTAAAAGGCTAGATGTGTGCGGGGACTCAGCCCTGGTTATTCATCAAGTAAGAGGTGATTGGGAGACCAGAGATCCCAAACTGATTCCTTATTGTGATTATATGCAAGAGTTGATGAAGTCCTTTGATAAGATCACTTTCAAGCATATCCCTCGAGGTGAAAACCAGTTAGCCGACGCATTGGCAACATTGTCTTCTATGTTCAATGTTAGCTGTGACAAGAGCTTGACTAATATCGAATTCAAAGATCGAACTGCTCGCGCATCACAGATCACTATCGCACACAATAGATGAGGAGCCCGACGAGAAGCCTTGGTATCATGACATTAAGCAATACATCACTAATCAGGAATACCCACTCGGGGCATCAGAGAATGACAAGAGAACTCTCAGAAGATTGTCAAGGAATTTCTTCTTGAGTGGTGAAGTTCTTTACAAAAGAAACTACGATATGGTTCTCCTGAGGTGTGTTGCCAAGGAAGAAGTTGAAAGAATCATGAGAGATGTGCACGAAGGCTCTTTTGGGACCCATTCCAGTGGGCACACTATGGCTAGAAAAATCTTAAGGGCGGGCTATTACTGGCTGCAGATGGAATCAGACTGTTATAGCTTTGTAAGAAAATGCCACAAATGCCACATCTACGCTGATCATATCCATGTACCGCCTGCCAAATTAAACGTTCTGACTGCGTCTTGGCCGTTCTCAATGTGGGGCATAGACGTCATAGGTCCAATTGAGCCCAAAGCATCAAATGGGCATCGTTTCATCCTGGTCGCCATTGACTATTTCACAAAATGGGTCGAAGCTGCTTCATACTCCAGTATAACCAGTTCAGTGGTTGCCAAATTTGCGAAGAAAGATCTGATTTGCCGATATGGTCTTCCTTACAAAATCATCACGGATAACGGCAGTAATCTGAACAGCAAAATGATGAAGGACCTATGCAAAGAATTCAAAATTCAGCATCATAATTCCTCTCCCTACCGCCCAAAGATGAATGGGGCAGTTGAAGCAGCCAACAAGAATATCAAGAAAATAGTGCAGAAAATGGTGGTAACCTACAAAGACTGGCATAAAATGCTCCCTTTCGCCTTGCATGGCTACCGTACCTCGGTGCGTACATCGACTGGGGCAACCCCTTTTTCTCTGGTATACGGGTCAGAAGCCGTACTCCCCATTGAGGTTGAAATACCTTCCCTGCGGGTACTGATGGAAACCAAGTTGGAGGAAGCAGAGTGGGTGCAGGCCCGTCTAGATCAGCTAAATCTCATTGAGGAGAAGAGAATTGCGACTTTGTGTCATGGGCAATCAGATCGAGAGAGGATGAAAACCGCCTTCGAAAAGAAAGTCCGGCCACGTGAATTCAATGAGGGAGATCTAGTACTCAAGAAGATTCTGCCTATTCAGAGTGACCCCCGAGGGAAGTGGACACCCACTTATGACGGCCCGTATGTAGTCAAGAAAACCTTTTCTCGGAGGAGCATTGATACTCACCAACATGGACGGTGAAGATCTCAAGATCCCACCAATTCGCATACATCGTGAAGAAGTATTATGCCTGAAAGAAATAGACGAAAAAAGAGAAAGACAAGCCAAGTAAGAATTAGCTCGCTAGGTTGAAAACCCGAAAGGGCGGCCTAGGCAAAATCGTGAGCGACCAGTGGATTGAAAACCCGCAGCGGCGATCCAGCAAAAATTAGGGTCGAATACTTGAGCATGAAAAGTAAAGAAAGGCATACAACTCCCCGAAGGCTTGAATGAGGAGTGGTCAAGGTTAAGGACACAAATGTTGGCACCGCCTCCACGAGAGACTGATCGAATAAATTAGCTTCTCTTTTGTTTTTCGTGTCTTTTGTAGTTTAAAACTTTCAAATGTATTGAATATCGTCGTAACATTCTCATGCGATCGGCTTCCACATCAATAAAGCTCAATTTTCTCATGTCTTGTTTGTTGTTATTTCGCTTTTACTCTCAAAATAAGCGTTTTATGATGGTGGTGATCTTGAATCAGAAACATGTGCTCACATCATAAAAGCATTACAAATCATTGCGAAATCTTTAAAAGTCACGGAAATAAGCAATTTTCCAAAGAAAATTAATCTTACAAAGAAGGTTGCACTCACAAACCATTCCGCATTTACGAACCATAAAGCAACTTATGCGTTCGATTCATGAGCCTGCGCAATCTCTATCGGCGGCTTAGTCTCTTGCCGAGAGTATCGGAGTCGGTTGAACCAAGAAAAGAACAAGCCTTTGTCAAAAAAAGCGAAAACAAATGATCGAAAAAGAGAAAGGCGATCGAAAAAAAAGCAGAAAAAATCAAACGACTGAAAAAGAAAGGCGGTCGAAAAAGAATTAAAAAAAAAAAATAAATACTACATGCATCATCACACCAAAATCATAACATTGCATGCACTCGCATAACATGCTCCCCGCATAACATGCCCTTGCATAACATGCACCCATGCTTCATGCATCATCCCTTGCATCAACTGACATATGCAGGTACCTCAATTCAGTGCGCCAACAGCTGGCCATCTCGATCAGTCTATCAACAGGATTCGCAAATCCCTTCAGGACCCGCGAGTCCCTTCAGGACCTATGCTTCCCTTCAGATCCCGTCGTTATCGAGCAATCGACGCGAATCATCGCACTCTAGAGTCCTTCAGTTTAGTTCAAATCAACAGTCCAAGTGGCGACTTTGAACTCGACCTTCACCTCGCCAAGTCATCACAGAGCATGACGGATCGGCCCCTCAGACCTTGTGTCCTGCATTTCGCCAAGTCATCACGGAGCATGACGGATCGGCCCCCCAGACTTCGCGTCCTTCAGACTAGTTGTGGCAGCGTAAAGCATAGCGTAAGTCCATCAAGGTAAAATGTATCAGTTCTACAACTTGATATTGAACCTCAGGCCGCTCGAATAGGCCACCTTCAGAACTCAAGTGTTCCTTCAGAGCCCAAGTGTTCCTTCAGAGCCCAAGTGTTCCTTCAGAACTCAAGTGTTCCTTCAGAGCCCAAGTGTTCCTTCAGAGCCCAAGCGTTCCTTCAGAACTCAAGTGTTCCTTCAGAGCCGCAAGTGCTCCTCCTTTACTGCATTTCTTTATTGCTTTCTTTACCGTTTTCTTTGCTACTTTATTTTTTCCTGTTCATGCCACCCGAGGGTTGGCACCAATTTACTTCTTGCTATCGCTACCGAGGTTGGCACCAATTTATTTCTGTTTTGTTAGCTTAATGAGGTTAGCACTTCATTCATTCTGATCATTTCGGGTGGCATCCATTCACCAAAAAAAAAAAAAAAAAGAAGATAAAAGGAAAAGAAAATTCGGGTTTTTCCTAAGTAGCCAAAATCGGTATCATTTCTGAATTCTTTATCTCTATTTTGCCTCGGAATATGTTTCGGCCAATCCATATTCCTTGTTAAAATCTAGATAAAGAGGCTGTCATACCCCAATTTTGTCCGGCTTAGGTCAAAACCCTAATTTTCCCCAAAAATAAATAGATTAAGGATTAAAGAGCATCATGCATTGCATTTAGGTTTCTAAAAGTCATTTCAAAGCTTCTAAAATCGTTTTTTGGAGTGGGAATGCACTTTTTGGACAAATTAGGATTTTTTTAGGGTAAAGGGCATTTTGGTCATTTTTCACAACAGGGTGATTTTCTCGTTAAAAAATAGGCATCCACAAAAAGTACATTTTATTCTCTCCAAGATAATTTTTGTACAATTTTAGAGAGAACATCCTAGTTCAAAATAATTAAAAATGCATTTTCCCTATTTTTATTGCATAAAAAATGCCAAAAGACCATTAAAATTTCCCCAATTATTAAGTGACAAATTTGGTTGTCTAGAATAATTGGGGAGGCTATTTCATGGTGCCCAAAAATATGTAACATATTTTCAATAGGTGCATTTTCATTTGCATGCCCAAAAAATTCAAAATTCAAAAAAATCAAAAGGAGGAAGTGTCCTCAATAAGACAAAAGACCAAAAACAAGCATTTTTTTTATTTTTCTCTCCATGACCAGCTGATCATGCGCCACCTATACCCTCTCTCTCTCTCAAAATTCTTCTACACACTTCTTTTCTTATTCACCAAGATTTGATTTGATCCTATCCTCAATTTTGCCCTTTTTGGTAAATTATTCCACACACTTACACTAACTTCTCCACCAAAAAATACCAATTTTCCTTTTTGATAACATTCCCTCACCAAAATACCCTTAACCCTATCTTACAAGAGTCACCATACAAAATTAGATTTTTGTTCACAAATTTTCCCTTCATTTTTTTTTCCTTTATGCGCCTCCTTCACTCCCCCCTCTCACACACTTGTGTTTTCTAAATACCCCTAATCCATGTGACTAACAATCCTAGCCATCCATTCAAAATTAAAATTTAATCCTAGAGCCCAATCAAAATAAAAGAACCAAAATACCCTAAAACCTCAAAAACTCCTATAAATACCTCACATATTCACTCTTTCCCAATTTTTGGCTATTACTCTCATTTTGCTAACCTAGAACAAAAAACCTCTCCTCCTCTTCTCCTCTCTAGGCCGAACCCTCCTTCTCCTTCCTCCTCCATTTTCTTTTCAAGTTTCATCCACCAAACCACCTCCACTCCACTCCTCTTTCATATATTTTGCTCCTAGCTCATTAACCTTCAAGTGCTCATCATTAAGATTCAAGTACCAAGTTCAAATTTGAATATCAAGTTGAAGATTCAAGTTACTTGGTGTTTATTCTTCTAGTTTCATATTTCTTAGCTTGGATTTGAGGTATTCCTTCTAACCCTTGCATCATCAACACGTTTTTTTTTGCATCAAAAATGTAGATCTTAGGTTTTAATTTCGCATATCCTTGCATTCATGCATTTTTATGTTTAAATCTTGTTGATGTGTTGATTATTTGTGATGACAAGGGTTTCAAGCATTTTGACAAACACTTAGGGAGGTTTGGGTGCTTGAAATGCTTCTCAATCTTGGAATAAATTGTGGTTGTGTTTATTTCACTTTGTGCTTGCCTTTTGATGAAATACATGGTGATTTAGGATCATGTTCATTTCGCATGTCTTGAATAAATTAGGTATTGCTTGATTTTGATGTATTTCTTGGTTTAGTTATGTGAATCCTTGTCCAAATGCATGTTTGATGTTGCAAATGCATGTTTGATGTTGCAAATCTCCTTTTCTATATACTTTGTTATTTTCGCATAAGCAAAATAAGGCATGCCTAATTGTTGATTTTGTGTTTAGTGCCTCCATCTTGTAAATACATGTCTCTAATCTTTGGTTATAAAGTTTGCTTGCATAATCTTGTTTTTGATGAAACAATATGTAGATCTTGTCCATTTGTTGTTTCGCATATTGTTTTCAATTTAGGGTTTAGTGTTTAAATCATTTCTTTGCTTGAATGTGTTGAACAAAGGAGGTTTTCCTTGTTGTTTTGGTTCGCAAGTTTTAGCTATGAATTAGGGTTTTGTTGCTTTTTGATTTATTAAATTGCAATTGTGCTTAAAAATGATTTTTCTCAAGTTGTTTAAACCTAATTAAACTTGCCATTTGTTGTTGGTTGATGATTGGTAATATGAGGCTCACTTGTGCTTCATGCACTTTAACCTAAGTGAGAAGATTGCTTAATAGGATTCAATCTTCTATTCTTGTGCTAATTGTTTAATTGTTGATAATTCAATATCATTCTTGTGTATTGTTGTAAATAGTAACGAGCACGCTTGTGTCCCAATTGTTGATTACTTTGCTTGCGAATTGGTAAGTATTGTGTCTTGGTTTTGACTAAAAAAGGATTTGAAATGTTCTATTTCTTTTCAAACTTGAAATCACATGTTTTTCCAAATAAAAACCCTAAGGCATTTTCATAAGCAAATCATTATCCATCACTCGAAGCCGTTGCTTGTTTGATCGCTAATGAGGAGTTATTAGTGATAGTCACTCGAAGCCTTTGCTTGTTTGACTATTATGAAAGCTCCCACACATTAATTAAACAACAAAAACAAATTCAAATTCCCAAAATAACACGAGCTATTGGTGATAATTATCATTGATGCTCACCACTTTTTTTCAAAACAAAAAGAATAATGCAACGTTGTCACCGTAATCACTCGCCATTGCTTGTTTGATTACCGGTTCCAACTCTCTTTTCTTTCGAGTTAGTATTGAATGCCACTCGAAGCCTTTGCTTGTTTGGTGTTCGAGAACACTCGAGTCTTATTTCAAAAACTCCAGAACTTAAACCCTTAAGCCGTTTTCAGACGCAAAACGAGAACTACGTAGCTTTGATCCCTCATTCCGTGAGGGTACGTAGGACCGGGTTCATGTCCCGTCAAGCACCCTTTTCAAAAAATCTTTGTTTTGTTCCGTTTTTCAAAGATACCAAAAGCATTCTTTTTTCCCCGTTTTTTTTAATAAAGCAATCTTTCAAAAGAAAAGAAGTAGAACGATGTATTTCAAATCAAACATTTCAAAACCACATCAAGTTAATGGTTCCCTTTCGGTAGAAATGGCGTGTGGGGTGCTAATACCTTCCCCATACGCAACCGACCCCCGAACCTACATCTCTAAAGGTTTCGAAAGACCATCCGTTTTCCAAAAAAGGTTTTTTCAATGTTTTCCTAAATAAATATTGGTGGCGGCTCTACTATTTTCACGTTGTCAAACTGAAAAGTCCAAACCGGATTTTTCGGGGCGCAACAGCGTATGATAGAGTTAATTGGGAGTTTCTACAAGCAGTGCTACTGTCCTATGGCTTTCAGAAGGAGTGGGTTGATTCTGTTTCCTATTCCTACCAAGTTAATGGGTATTCCTCAAGGAAGGTCTTTCCAAAGAAAGGAGTAAGGCATGGGGATCCACTCTCTCCATACTTATTCATTCTAGTTTTTGATGTGCTCTCAAAAATGATTACTCAAGCATCAAACAATGGAGAGATTCAAGGTATCAAGCTTGCTCCCACAGCCCCTAACTTGACACACTTATTCTTTGCTGATGATGCAATTATCTTCTTCAAAGATAGTAAAGAAAATGTTTATCAAATTATCAAAATCCTGAATTTGTTCACTATCTGGGCAAAAATTAATCTATCAAAGTCTGGGATTATCTGTGGCTGTAGAGTTTCACAACTTGTCAAGAAGAGTGTGACTGCTATATCTAATATACCTTTGTGGACAAATCTTGGGCTTTACCTTGGGGTTCCAGCTGAATGGGGTGGATCTAAAATTCAAAATCTAAACTGGCTCAAGGTACTTGTTAAAGCAGTTATCCAAGCAGGGAAGGAGGTACTTGTTAAAGCAGTTATCCAAGCAATACCTAGCTATATTATGTCTATTCTTATCCTCCCTAAAACTTTTTCTGATACTCTTACCTCCTCTGTGGCTAACTTCTAGTGGAAATCCAATGCTAAGTATAATGGGATTCATTGGAAAAGATTTGATGCTTTCCAAAGGAGAAGGGTGGGTTAGGTTTTAAAGAATATAGCAAGATGAATATTGCGCTTCTCACAAAACAAGTATGGAGAATGGTGAATGATCCTACTTCCTACTGAGCTTCAACTCTAAAAGCCATTTACTTCCCAAATTGCTCATTCTGGGAGGCACCCAAGCCTAGAGGTGCCTCTTGGGTTTGGAATAGCTTTTCTCAAGGTAGAGAATTCCTCATATCAGCAGGAACATGGTCTCAAATTGATATAACCAAAGACAACTGGCTGAGCTCAGGGGTTAAAGCAATTCTTAAACCTAATGCCCTTGCAACTAAGGTGTCAGAGCTAATGGATTCTAATAGGAAATGGGACTTCAATCACCTCAGACAGAATCTACAACCAGAAAGTGCTATTGAGGTTATAAAAACCCCTATTTCTTGGTCATCTCAGAATGATAACATCATCTGGCCTCATAGCAAGGATGGATCTTATTCGGTTAAGTCAGGCTATAGGGTGCTTCTTGATAGATCTCCTAACCTTGTAACAAGACCTAACAGCTCTTCAACTACTGATGAAAACCTATGGAGTTTGATCTGGTCAGCAAAGGTTCCAAATAAAATCAAGAACTTTGTTTGGAAGATTTGTCAAAACATACTTCCAACAAGAGAGAACTTAAGCAAGAAAAGAATCCCTGTATCTCAAGTCTGCCCTGTTTGTTTGAATGAAATTGAAACTACAGAACACATTTTTCTTTTATGTGAGTGGACTAAGCCTCTATGGTTTGGACTTCAATTCATTTCCCCCCATCCCCAATTGGTCTCACCACTGTACAGAAGTGGATCTCCAACTCGCTGGCCTCTCCTATGGCTCAACAGAACTACCTAGCATCGTGGATTTTCTTCACTCTTTGGATCATTTGGAATGCTAGAAATGACTTTATTTTCAATAACAAGGCTCCCAACCCCCTGAGTTCACTACACAAAGCCAAAGTCTCAATGCTCTGAATTTCTTGGAGCAACAACAAAGATACCAAACAGCAACAACATCAATCATCAAAATACTGAAAATCAGACAAATTTGCAGGCCGCTCCAACAAGTTGGAGACCACCTCGAGAACCTTTTATTAAAATTAATGTTGATGATGCTTTTTAGCAAACAACGGGAAAGGGTTTTAAAGGAATTTTGTGCAGAGATTCGCAAGGGAAATTACTTACAGCTACATCCACCCGGTTCTTTGCTTATTCCCCTCTAGTAGCCGAAGCTTTGAGCCTTCGAGATGCAGTCTCCTTTGCGGTTAACCTCCAATTAGGTCAAGTCATCTTTGAATCTGACAATCAAACTCTCATTGAAGTTTGTAGAAAGAATTTAGTTAGAAATGAGATTCCAGGAATTGTTGATGATATAAATGCTCTTAGAACAAATCTACATGAATCGGGTCTTACATGGACAAAGAGGGAAGGAAATGGCTGTGCTCACACAATCGCTTCACTAGTGTGTCAGGATCTGCTTCATGGAAGTTGGGTTCTCCGTCCTCCGCCTCTGCTTCGTCGAGCCATGGTTAAAGACGCTCAAACTCTCTGGAGGTAGGAATTGGTGTGTAATTGAGGTTGAACTGGCTGGATCTTTCTTCAACTCACGTTCAATTCTTCTCTCTTCTTCATTGGAGGCTCGATTTGTGCAGGGGAATTTGGTTCGATCGCTTCAATTGCTGTGTTTTTGTGCTAGGTTTTCTTTACCTGATTTGGGATCTGTTCTTTTAGGATCACTGTGTGTTTTTTTACCTTTTAAGGAGTCCAATAATTGACTCTAGGTCCAGCTAGCTAGCTGTTGTTTTAGTGGTGGATCGGGTCACTCTAGTTTATTTTTATTCCCTTTTTGGATTGGGCTGTCCTAGCTTTGTTTCCAAGCCCACTATGGCTATATTATTGTAGCTCTTTTAAGATGTATGGTTTGGGTCTGACCCATTATTGCAATGAAATCATATATCTCTTGACCAAAAAAAAATGAAAGAAAGAAAAGAGGGAGAAATGGAGATGGAAGGGAAATGAAAACTGAAGCCACCTTCATGAAATCAACATCACAACTCTCTTCATCTCCATTACTTCTAAAAGGAACATGAAGTATACAAACTGCAAAAGGCTTTATATGGGTTAAAACAGGCCCCTAGGGCGTGGTACAGCAAAATTGAAACATACCTTGATGAACAAGGGTTTGTCAAATGTCCATATGAGCATACATTGTTCACAAAACATGATTCAAATGGAAACTGTCTGATCCTAAGTTTGTATGTGGATGATCTTATTTTCACTGGCAGCAACAAAGATATGTTTGAAGAATTCAAAGCATCAATGAGAAAGAAATTTGATATGACAGATCTAGGGAGGATGAGATACTTTCTAGGCATTGAAGTTGTTCAAAGAGAAAATGGAATCTTCATATGCCAACAGAAATATGCTGCAGAAATTCTGCAGAGGTTTGATATGCAGAATTCTAAATCCATGAAAACTCCAATTGTAACAGGAATCAAGCTATCAAAGAGTGATGAGGGAAGGGCAGTAGATGGTACTGTATATAAGCGGATAGTTGGAAGCCTTATGTACCTCACAGCAACAAGATCTGACATTGCTTTTGCTATGAGCTTCATTAGCAGATTTATGGAATCACCTATTGAGAAACATCTTGTAGCAGCTAAGAGAATTATGAGATATGTGCAAGGAACCTTAGATTATGGTATTCTATATAGAAAGGAAGGAAATACTAGACTTGAAATTTACTCAGACAGTGACTATCAAGATGATAGAAGAAGCACTACTGGCTATGTTTTTCTGCTGGGAAATGGTGTTGTGTCCTGGTGTTCGAGGAAGCAACCCATTGTGACTTTGTCAACAACAGAAGCAGAATTCATAGCAGCAACAGTGTGTGTGTGTGTGTGTGTGTCAAGGTATTTGGTTGAACAGAATCTTGGACACAATTGGAGCAGAAACTCAAGAGAAGTTAGTTGTACTATGTGATAACACATCCACAATTAAGCTGTCTAAGAATCCAGTGATGCATGGTCGAAGTAAGCACATTGATGTGCGTTTCCACTTCCTCAGAGATCTAAGCAAGCAAGGAAGGATCGAGCTAGTGCACTGTGCCACACAGAATCAAATAGCAGATGTGATGACCAAGGCTTTAAAGTTTGAAACCTTTGACAAGTTCAGAAAGCAGCTGGGAATGTGCAGAATTACTGAGTTAAACTAATTGCTCTGTGCAAGTTAGTTTAAGGGAGGATGTTGAATAAAGCTTAGCTATATTGTGGTTTAGTATATGTGTTAGAAGTATCTGTGTATTGTAATAATAGAGATAGTTAGCTGTTAGTTACTGATGGTATATCAGTTAGTTTTGCAAGCTGATATATCAGTTAATCTGTTATAACTGATATAACAGAAAACCTCTTGTATTGAAAAAGTCTATATAAGGGATAATTGAATAAAGCAAAGTGAGATTTCCCCTCAAATTCATTCTGTTATACTTTACAATTGGTATCTAGAGCTTGAACGAAAGGGACCTGTAAGAAATCAAGAATCGAGTTTCACTGCAATGGCGGATAAAGAAGGAAATGGAAATTACATGCATGCCTCAATTCCATAGTTCGATGGTCACTATGACCATTGGGCAATGCTTATGGAGAATCTTCTCCGTTCCAAGGAGTATTGGAACATCGTTGAAGGAGGAATTCCCAGGCTATCGTCTCCGGCGACGGCGGAAAATACGAAGGCACACGAGGAAGCGAAGTTGAAAGATCTGAAAGCCAGAAACTATCTCTTCCAGTCAATTGATCGTGATATCATTGAAACAATTCTTGATAAAGAATCTTCAAAAGCGATTTGGGATTCTATGAAGCAAAAATTCCAGGGAACGACGAAGGTAAAGCGTTCTCAACTGCGAGCAGCAAAGAGGGAATTTGAGCTTCTTGGCATGAAAGATGAAGAAACGGTGTCGGAATACTTTGGAAGGACCCTGGCAATTGTAAACAAGATGAAAGTCTATGGATCGAAGGTTGATCAAGAAGAAATTGTTGAGAAAGTGCTGAGATCAATGCCTGAAAAATTCAATTATGTGGTAGCTGCTATTGATGAAGGAAATGATGTAACCACAATGACTGTGGATGAACTTCAAGGAAGTCTTATAGTTCATGAACAAAGAATGCAGCCACACAAAGTAGAAGAGCAAGTCTTGAAGATCAGCAGCACTGGTAGAGGCAGGGGTCGAGTTTCTACAAGAGGAGGAAGAGGTAGAGGTAGACTATCTTACAAAGACAATCTGCAGTGTTACAGATGCAAGAAATTTGGACATTTCCAGCATGAATGTCCAAATAGTGAAGAGAAAGCTCAGTATGCTGAACTTGATGAAGAGGAAGAGATTCTATTGATGGCTGCAATTGAATCTGCTTTGGAAAGAATCTGGTTTTTGGATTCAGGTTGTAGTAACCACATGTGTGGTGAAAAAGAATGGTTCTCTAAGCTTGACACTACCTTTAGGGAGACAGTGAAGCTTGGAGATGGATCAAGAATAATTGTTGAAGGAAAAAGAACTGTGAAATTGAAGGTAAATGGTATGATACTGGTAGTAACTGATGTGTACTACATTCCAAGGCTAAAGAATAACTTGATTAGTCTTGGACAACTACAACAAAAGGCTGAGTTGTCAATCACCTTGCATCAAGATCAATGCAAGATATATCATACAGAGAAAGGTCTCATCATCACTTCTAATATGACTAAGAATAAACTGTTTCCTGTGGCTGCAACTCCTGTTTCTGCTTCATGTCTATACACAGCTAAGGAGGATGTGTCCTACCTATGGCATCAAAGGTTTGGTCATCTAAACATGAAGAGTTTGAAGGAACTAGCTCAAAAGAAGATGGTTGAAGGTCTACCAGATATCAATGATGCAAACAGAACATGTGATGAGTGCATGAAAGGGAAGCAACACAGAGTTGAGTTTCCTAAGGCATCAAGTTGGAGAACCTCAAGCAAATTGGAATTAATTCATTCTGACATCTTTGGACCAATCAAACCTGAATCAAGTGGAAAGAAAAGGTATGTTCTCACCTTCATTGATGATTTTAGTAGGAAAACATGGGTGTATTTCCTAGCTGAGAAGTCAGGTGCCTTAGAATGTTTTAAAAGATTTAAGGCATTAGTTGAAAAGGAATGTGGAAAGAATATTGCTTGTCTTAGAACTGATAGGGGAGGGGAGTTCACTTCCACTGAGTTTGATGAATATTGCTCTAAAAATGGAATTAAAAGGCAATTAACTGCTGCCTATAGTCCTCAACAAAATGGCATAGCAGAGAGGAAGAATAGGACTTTAATGGAAATGACAAGGAGCTTGCTTGCTGGCAAGTCTGCGTGCTAAGAACTTCCGGCCGAGGCGATGAAATCAATTGTGTATTTGATAAATAGAAGTCCAACCATGATACTAAATGATGTAACTCCTGAGGAAATGTGGAGAGATAAGAAACCAAATGTCAGTCACATTAGAGTGTTCGGATGTATAGCAAATGTTCATGTTCCTAGTGTCATGAGAAAGAAGCTTGATGATAAGAGTGAGAAATGTATTTTCTTAGGGGTTAGCAATGGATCAAAGGCCTATAGATTGTATAATCCTATTTCTAAGAAAATTATTGTTAGCAGAGATGTGATTTTTTCTGAAAATGAAATATGGAACTGGAAAGACAACTCTGGTAGTGAAGCAAGCACAAGCAGGGTTATTGAACATGAAAATGAAGAGATTACAACAGGAAGTGAGAATAATACTGAACAAGTTGAAGCAACAGAAGGAGACAGTGACACCTCTAGTGTACCACAAACAGAAGACCTGCAGAACCGTGAAGAAAATAATCGGCCACAGAGAGAAAGGAGGCCACCAGGTTGGCTAGATGGATTTCAAACCTCTCTCTTCAGCAAAATCAGTGATGAAAATGATGATCTCATGAATCTGGCTGTAATGAGCTCAATAGAGGATCCAACCACTTATGAGCAAGCTGCTAAACTTGAAGTGTGGAGAAAGGCTATGGATGCTGAGATACAAGCCATAGAAAGGAATAATACATGGAAACTAACACCTCTACCCAAGGGAGGCAAGAAAATAGGAGTTAAATGGGTCTATAGAACAAAGTTGAATGAGGCAGGTGAAATAGAAAAGTACAAAGCAAGACTAGTGGCTAAGGGGTACTCTCAAAGGCATGGAATTGATTTTGATGAAGTATTTGCTCCGGTAGCAAGGTGGGATACTATAAGGAGTGTTTTGGCAGTCGCTGCTATGAAAAATTGGGTTGTCTACCAGTTGGATGTGAAGAGTGCATTCTTATATGGTGATCTTCTAGAAGAGGTTTATGTGGAACAGCCACTGGGATACAAAATCAAGGGAAAGGAACATGAAGTATACAAACTGCAAAAGGCTTTATATGGGTTAAAACAGGCCCCTAGGGCGTGGTACAGCAAAATTGAAACATACCTTGATGAACAAGGGTTTGTCAAATGTCCATATGAGCATACATTGTTCACAAAACATGATTCAAATGGAAACTGTCTGATCCTAAGTTTGTATGTGGATGATCTTATTTTCACTGGCAGCAACAAAGATATGTTTGAAGAATTCAAAGCATCAATGAGAAAGAAATTTGATATGACAGATCTAGGGAGGATGAGATACTTTCTAGGCATTGAAGTTGTTCAAAGAGAAAATGGAATCTTCATATGCCAACAGGGTTTGATAGGCAGAATTCTAAATCCATGAAAACTCCAATTGTAACAGGAATCAAGCTATCAAAGAGTGATGAGGGAAGGGCAGTAGATGGTACTGTATATAAGCAGATAGTTGGAAGCCTTATGTACCTCACAACAACAAGACCTGACATTGCTTTTGCTATGAGCTTCATTAGCAGATTTATGGAATCACCTGTTGAGAAACATCTTGTAGCAGCTAAGAGAATTATGAGATATGTGCAAGGAACCTTAGATTATGGTATTCTATATAGAAAGGAAGGAAATACTAGACTTGAAATTTACTCAGACAGTGACTATGCTGGAGATCAAGATGATAGAAGAAGCACTACTGGCTATGTTTTTCTGCTGGGAAATGGTGTTGTGTCCTGGTGTTCGAGGAAGCAACCCATTGTGACTTTGTCAACAACAGAAGCAGAATTCATAGCAGCAGCAGTGTGTGTGTGTGTGTCAAGGTATTTGGTTGAACTGAATCTTGGACACAATTGGAGCAGAAACTCAAGAGAAGTTAGTTGTACTATGTGATAACACATCCACAATTAAGCTGTCTAAGAATCCAGTGATGCATGGTCGAAGTAAGCACATTGATGTGCGTTTCCACTTCCTCAGAGATCTAAGCAAGCAAGGATGGATCGAGCTAGTGCACTGTGCCACACAGAATCAAATAGCAGATGTGATGACCAAGACTTTAAAGTTTGAAACCTTTGACAAGTTCAGAAAGCAGCTGGGAATGTGCAGAATTACTGAGTTAAACTAATTGCTCTGTGCAAGTTAGTTTAAGGGAGGATGTTGAATAAAGCTTAGCTATATTTTGGTTTAGTATCTGTGTTAGAAGTATCTGTGTATTGTAATAATAGAGATAGTTAGCTGTTAGTTACTGATGGTATATCACTTAGTTTTGCAAGCTGATATATCAGTTAATCTGTTATAACTGATATAACAGAAAACCTCTTGTATTGAAAAAGCCTATATAAGGGATAATTGAATAAAGCAAAGTGAAATTTCCCTCAAATTCATTCTGTTATACTTTACAACAGGGCCATGGTGACACGAACCGTGCCGATCTAATTGTGGCCAAATTTGTTGTTTTAGTGCTTTTAACTTCAATCCAAGTGCTTCTAACCTACCCTAACTAACATTCAATCACATTACACATGATAAATCACCCAATTACAACACATACATACTAGAACATCCATTTCTCTCAAATAATTTAAACATAGCATGATTCAATTTCAACAAAACCCATAACCCAAAATAATTCAAATGACATTCCAATGCTTATCAAAATTATCTATTTAACTAAAATATAGGGCATGAGTACCAATTGGGGTTTTGGTGAATAAAGATAGCATTAACCTGATGAAATTTCGGTATTGGCAGTAAGGCTGGATTATGCATGCAGGTTTGCGCTGAATGAGGGGTAAGGTGGTGAAGATATTTGGTCAGCAGCTTGGTGTAGCTTTGGTAGGCGTAAAGCTTCTGGAAAGTGGTGAATTACAAGCAGCTGAAGATTATATAGTGCTGATGTAGAGCTGTCTTAGCAGCAGATACGTTAATATGCTATTGTTGAGGCATTTGGATTTTCTGAAGCATGTAAGTTTTCTCTTTCTAGATCTAACGGCTTTGCAACCTGCTGCATAACATACATGTTTCAAAGGATCCAAATTCCGTTGTTGAGCTGCATGTATTTGTACAATGTAAATAGTAATGGAGATACTATTTTTCCACTTTGGGTCTTTTTCCCAGTGAATTTTGGCTGTTGGAGGCAGTGGAGGATGCACATTGAGAGGTGTGAGGACAATTGTCCTCACATCGTAAAAATGTTTTACTAGTGATAGATAGTTAATAAAAATATCTTTTGATAAAAATTGAGTTTCCCCCCATAAGCTACTAGTTTTTTAAAATATTTGCATAAAATTTTAAAAATATGAGTGAGAATAATTGGTACTAATTAATTTATTGCTATCTAAAAAAATGAAAAGTATTAATTTAATCATTAAAAATTTTAATATCAGTCAAACTAGTCTCTAAAGAGAACTAAAATGTCCCTGAAATTATTTTCAAATGATTAATTTGATAGATATTTGATAGCAAAATTGATACTTTTAATTTCTTACGGAAGTGTTGATTTTTGTATCAATTTGGTTATCTACTCTTTTTTATATTTACAATATGTATTTATTAAATATTTATAATATTTTTCTTTTAAGGAAATATATTAGATTATTTTCTTGTCCGCACCACTAAAAACTGCTGGATTCGCCACTGGTTGGAGGTTTTAACGAGGCCACTGTAATTGTAAGGGTTTGGAGTACATTTTGCTTCCGTCAATAAAAATTTTTGCTTATCTAAAAAACAAAGACCCTTAGGTAATTTAAAAAAACTTCACTCTTGTGTAATACGACCCCTTGTAGGTCATTTCTGTCTCTTTTCTACCGAAACTCTCCGGTATTGGAGAGGATCTGAAGGTTGTTAACAAGTGATTCATTTTTAAAGAAAGAAAATAGTTACAACAAGTGATGTAATAAGAAATAATTAATTAATGAACGTTCAAGACAAAGCTAGAAGTTTTTGCCAAAAAAAAAAGTTAGACACTTACATACTACCATAACAAAATATAAAACAGAGAATATCAAAAAGACAATTATAGACTTACTACAAAATCATCACTTCAAGTTCAAACATTTACAATGGGACAAGAACATAATAACAACACATTTTTTTTCAAGCATTAAAAAATACATTACACAAAATAAAGGTTATTGATGTGAAGACTAATTAAACAGATCTTGGCTTAGCAACAATGGTGGAATGTTTGAGTATGTGCAAACTAAACTGTCCTCCTTTCTCACTAGTATCAAGTTTCGACTCTCCAGGTGGAGGCAAAAGTTCAAAATTTTGAACCAAACGACCCAAAGTGATACCAAGAATTGGCAAAGCAAGAATAATTCCAGGGCAGCTTCTTCTACCAACACCAAAAGGAAGGTACCTAAAATCATTACCATTAGCTTCAACATGAGATTCTTCTTCTAAGAACCTTTCAGGTCTAAACTCCTCTGGTTTTTTCCAATGAGCAGGGTTGTTAGCTAGCCACCATGCATTGACTAGAATCTTGCTTTCAGCTGGGATGTCAAAACCAGCAAGTTTTGCATCATGGAGATTCATGTGTGGGACAAGAAGTGGGATTGCCATTCTAAGCCTTAGGGTTTCTTTGACCACTGCTTGTAGGTAAGGGAGCTTTTGGATGTCTGGTTCGGTCACTTGGTGTCCTGGTCCAAGAACTCTGTCAATTTCGTCCCTCACTTTGTTCTGAATTTCTTGGTGGTTTACTAGCTCAGCAATTCCCCATTCAATTGACCATAATGTTGTTTCAATTGCTGTTCCAAACACATAAAATTTTGTACATTAGAAAAAAAAAATAATTAATTTAAATTCAATATATACACCTAACAAAAAAAAATCAAAGTATGAGTCTCCATTTTGACATGTATTTTTATAATTTCTCTCCTAATTTTTCTACCATTCAGGACCTGACGATCTAATCTGACTGCAGGGGATCAGTATCCGTCATGAGGTTGAGTAAAATTGTGAGCTTCTACTATCCGTTGTTGGAGTTCTAAATGAATTTTAAGTACCTAAATTATATATATATATATATATATATATATATATATATATATATATATATATATATATATATATAAATATATACCATCAACCCACCACCAAAATTACTATATTATCCCTTTCACTTTTTTCTCTAACTCACTTTTATCATTAATGGGTCCCACTCTTATATCCTCTTTTAATTTTTTCATCAATCATCAATCATCAACTATAACTTTATACAAAACAACCACTACCAAAATTACCAATCTATCCTTTTTTGAAACTCACGTTTTGATGACAAATACGTCATTTCTACTAAAAATACTAAATTACCCTTATCTAAAACCAATTTTTTGAGGACAAATATGTCAATTCCCAATTATTTAATCTCACTTTTTATATTTTGTGGGTCTCATTTTTTCACATCATCTCTTAACTTTTTTATCTCACATTTAAAACATATTTTTCTATTTCTCTCTCACTCTTGTCTTTCTCAATTTTTTCTCTATCTCTCTCCCTTCTATTCCCCCTCTCACTCTCTTCAAATTTCTAATTTTATTATTCTACTTTTAAGTTACAACGAGAAAATGTTACATGTTGGTATAATTTTATTATTGATAAAATAAATTTCGTGTTAATCGCCATGGGGTTGCATTATTACTACATGATTGGTAATTACCTAACAGTTATAAATGTCAATTGAAGAAAATATTCTAAAGTTATGAAACTTCACGATACATCTACTTTAATTTCATTTACATGTCTCCTTCTTTTTAATATTCCATTTTCTCCATCGATAAGTTTTAGTCGCTATGGAAATATTACAATTTGGAAAACTTGAACTTTAATACATTTTTGTTTTCTAATATCTACGAAAAATATTACATATTGTTGGTAAATATTTACTGGGGAATGTTCGACTAATTAAATTATGTCAAGTTTCATTAACAAAAATAACACGACAACACCCACAGCATCATGCATCTTAAGATATCTACTAAGTATATATATATATATATATATATATATATATATATATATATATATATAAAACACATCACCACCTAATCCGCCCACTATTTTCAAGGTCCACATGATTTCTTCTTCTTATCGTAACCTATAATCTAAGTAATCCAAAACTATCAAATATAATATAAACACACACTACGACTGTTTGGTGGATGTAGATGCACCAACCAAAGTCGTTGACTACAAGGAAAACAAAATTTCGTTTTCACAAATTAGGTGAACAAAAAAAATATGGGACAAGTAAAACAAATTTTCTTTTTTCTCCTTTTGCGGAAAGCATAAGAAAGGCAGGTGTTGAAATCATGCAGACACAAAAAGGCAAAAGCAAAAAGAGTTGAGAATATACAAGTTGAATCATATATCAACCCCGTTTCTTATTTTTTGACCTATTATTGCAAATATATAATATAATTTTTTGACACAAAATATATAATAATCTAAACGTCCATTTCTTCTCCTTTACTTGACAAAAAATATTGTTGAGTTGGTCATTCACAAATCATAAAAAAATGTGTAGTTGGGTGTTTCCCATCAAATAAAAAATTATAAGTAAACCTCAATTATTAGGTTTATAAAGTAATAGTCTCTTCTATTTAATTCGTACAATAACAATAATATTAGCTCTCAACTTGTTCCCATAGTTACAAAAAGTGTCTATTTTGTGATGGAAAAAAAAGTGCCTTACTTTTTCTGTGCATTAATAACTAATAGTAGGCTAGTAGGGTACCTACTTCTAAAATTAATTAACATTGTTTATATATTATTTCATCATTCTTTAATTAAGTAAGTACAAGAGTGAATATCAAATTAAAATTCCCTTTTGAAAATGATTATTAAATATCAATAGAAAAAAAAACTAAAAGAGCATCTTACCAGCAACGTTGATGTTCTCAACAATGTAAAGAACGTTGTCTTCATTGATCTCTCCCTTTTTCTGAGCATCCAAAATGTGATCAATAGCGCATTTAAGTCCTTCATTGCTTGTGGTCTTGGTGCTTCCAAGCTTCCTATTAAAATTCCATATAAATTCAATTGGTTCATTAGCTATTAGCTATAGAATAAATAGTTCTGTTTGTAAGCTAAATGATATCAAAGAAGTACAAATAAGAGGTTGTTCGAACCCGAAAAATTAATATTTCTCCTTCCCCTAACTATCAACCACCCGTATTTGCCTATAAAAATATCTTGCTAGGCAAACACATGCATCCAAGCATCTACCACAAACTAACAGCTATATATCTACCGTAACAACTAGAGTTAGTTTGCGTCAAAAAAAAAACTAGAGTTAGGTAATTGAAAATTTTAAAGATAATTAAAATAATTGATCTCTTATTCTAGTTGTAGCTCTAAAAAAAATCTGTTTTTTACATTGTATCAAATGCACCGACAAAAAAATGTATCAAATATTGTGCTTTATCCAAAAAAATAATAATTATTAGGAAAAATTACATTCGTGACCAAAACTAACGATAGAAAAACAGATAATCGTCACAAATTAATGAATTATAACCTCACATAGTTTAGTGACAAAATTAGATACAAATTCAATTTTTACAATGAAAAAAACGCAGTTAGGTGTAGTCAGTGAATTGGTGAATATTTGTTAGTAAAAAATTAAAAAATAAAATTAACATGGCAGTTTGGTAATTTTATTTAAGAGGTGTTTAGTACTGTACTTGACTGTACACCAAAACAAAACAAATAAGTCAAATTACTATTCTCTCCATCTCATATTAAGTGTCTTGTTTGGAACGTTTATTTTGTCTCAAATTAACTGTCACTTTAAAATCTCTATCTAATATTTATTATTACTTTCCAACAATACTCTTACTCTAAAATATCAATAAACGGCTCTAATCGAAAAAAGTGTAAGAGTATTTTAGTCTTACCATATATTTCCACCATATAATTAACATATCCAATCATTTTTTAATACCCGCGCATTACCTTAAACGACACTTAATATGAGACGGAGGGAGTAGATAACATGGGATTCACAAAAAGAAACTAAAATTAGAAAGAAAAAATAATAATTGCACGTCTTATTTTCTAATTTTTTTAATTTGACAATTTTAGTTCATTTATTTTACTTTTTTGCAATTTTAGTTCCTAATTTTTCTCTTATGCCTGGTTTGGTCCATGTTATTTTTAATTGAACTTTATCTCTTCAAAATTATGAATTGTTTGCACTTTTATTTCTCAAAATTTTTTAATATTGAAAAAAGAAGAGATGAATAGTAAACAATTCACAATTTGTTGACTAAAAATTAAATTAAAAATAAAAATGATGAAATTGGAAAAATTGGAGATACCAAAAATGCAATAAAAAACAAAAAGAAAAAGAAAAAGATAATGAAAAGAAATAAATACTTACTTCCTCTCATCAACGAAATAGTCCTTGAAGAGCTTCAACCTATGATCCTTAACCTCTTTACAAAGCTTCAAATAGCCTTTCAAAAAAGGTCTCAAAATTGGAATAAAATCACCATAATTATACTCAAAACTCTGAGCCAAACGACTCCTTTCACCATTCAACGCTTTAAGCTTCATAAACAAAGGATCTTCTTCACTCTCGAACCTTCTATCAAACATAATCCTATACATATTATTATACATCATCAACTGCAATCTTCGGCGAAGTACAATTCCACCGACGGCGGCTTCGGGATTCTTCTTAACGTCGTCAACAACACAGGCTGCTTCAGATTCCCAACCAAATCGATATTGTTGAACAACTTTGTTAGTGAAAAACGGCACCGTCATGATTCTTCGCATTTTACGCCAGTGTTCACCGTAAACAGTGAAAACCATATCTTGACCTTTTCCGGTGAAGATATCGAAAACGACGTTACGAGTTCGTGAACCGAATTCAACACCTTGTGTATGAAGAACTTCTTTAGCGAGATCGGGAGATGAAACAACGACGAGGTTTCGTTGTCCCATACGAAGAAGGAAGATATCGCCGAAGCGTTTTGCGAGATCGGTGAGATTACGGTGGTTGAGATCATCGCCGACTTGAAGCCAATTACCGAAGATTGGAACGGGAATTGGACCTGGTGGTAATTTGAAGCGTTTTCCGCGGAGTTTTGAGATTGTGATTGCGATTGTGGCGGCTAAGAAAAGGGCTACTAGTGTCTTTTCCAAGAGGAGGAGGTCCATTTTGTGAATTTGGGTGGTGTAGGTAGTGGTTTTGTGTTATGGTGTGGTGTACTGGGAAATGAAATGTTGGTGGGGTTTTTATAGAGGTTTTGGGTTGTGGTGCCAATTGTGATGACACATCGTTGGCTTTGTGTTAGGTGGAGTTTGTGGCCCTTTGAGTCTCTTGTTTATTTTATTGTTTTTTAGATTATATTGAACAAGAATGGTTTTGTTGTGGTAGGAACGAATTCCATTAAGGCGCACACATTTTTACTTTGCCACACTATACAAATAAGTTGACTTCTAGGTGAACAATGAATTAAGTTTTTATTTATGTCGAAAAAAAAATGAATTAAGTTTTTATTGGTGTACCAATCAATTTGATTGTAGTATATAATATAAAATATTATGAATAATTGAGATGTTATACTAACATAATATTAATCATTCATAGCATCTAATATTATAGTTTTGGTAAAAAAAAAAAGCATTTAATATTTTAGCATACAGTCAATATACATAGGACAAATGCAGTATAATATTTTTGGAAAAATAATGTACTTGAAGTATATTTTAAAAGATAGGTGTAGTTTATTTTAAAATAAAATAAAGAGAATAAAAAGTTATTTTTTTATTAAAACAAAAGCAAACACCTTCACAAGATGTTATAAACTTGTGAAAATAAAATATGAACAAATATTGTTAAATACTCAAGTAAGAGTAAAATCTAGACTTTGTTACGTATGTTTTATGAAGTTATATATTTTGTAATTCTAATTTCTTATCATAATTAAATTTATAGTATAAAATGTTATGAATGGTTGAGATTTCATATTGGTTGGTACAATCTTAACTACTCATAGTATTTTATATTATATCATTAACTAGTACATCGGTAAAGGGCCTTAGTTGATCCTTCAAACCAATTAAATTTAGCGAAAGGATGTTATCTAAATTGATGATTTAATTTTAAAAGTACTAAACAAGTATTATTCTTTTTTTTTTTTACTCAAAACAGGTATTATTCGTTTTTTTTAGTTGTATTATTCTTTTTTTACTCAAAACAAGTATGATTCAAATATAATTAATGCATTAGAATTTTTCTGTTCTTATTCTTCTTAATTATTTGGACTTTAAATTTTAAATTAAACAAAAAATATTTGGTCAAAAAATTAAACAAAAAACATCAAACATAAAGGTTTTTCCTTAAATGTTTTTGAAGTTTTTCATATCTTTTATTGCATAAAAATTTAATAGTATTTTATAGATTAATGAAAAAAATTAATTATATTTCATAAACATACAAGCTTATTTCTACTTTTCTTTTTTGTTTCAATAGAAACTTACAAAATAAAAAATTAATAATATATACATATATATATATATATATATATATATATATATATATATATATATATATATTTTCTCAAAAATTTAAGTTATATTTTTAAAATTATATATATATATATATTACAAAATAAAAGATTATATATCAAGCTCAAGTGTTCCCATTGATTCTTGTTGCTGGATTTCTCACCCCGCCTACTCACTTCGAAAAGAGTAAAGAAAATGTCGCTCCAGCACAACGGTCAGAAGTTCGAAAGCCCTCATGACTGCCCAATCGTTCGGGTGAAGTTGGGAGGAGGCGACATGGAGATACTGCAAAACCTCCCTCCCTTTGGAATTTCGTGAAGGGGGGGGGGGTGATCTTCATGTTTAGTAACACGGTCGAGTACATTGTAAACTTAATCTCGTTTGGGTAAGTTGCTACACACTCGTCTCGGGCGAGCCCCTCCACCATCCAATCTTGGCCTTTGACACCAACCAAATGTATGTACATTTTCATCAACTCGGCCCCGGGTGGCAAAGCAGATTGGATCCTGCGAAGGCCCTTCGAAATCCAGGATATGTCCGCTATCGGCCACGCTTCTGATCCCAACCCTCGGGGCTCCAAAGTAGCTCCATCCATGTGAGAGCTTGATCTACTGCTGTCTTAACCTCCTATTCCTGGGTCGACCTAACCCAATTGATCAATCGACGATGGTGGTGGTAAATCAACTGACAAAATTTCAGGTCCAGCTATCATGAGTTCCTAGAATGGGGCGACAAGGTCTGACACTCACTCCCGCCGAACAAGAATGCGGGCTAAATAGAAAACAACGAAGCCATGAAAAGATTGAAATGTTACCTAGGAAGGATGACGGTAGACAGGAAGGAAAGGAAGAGAACGATCTGGAGAGGAAGCGTGAAATTGAAATCACACTCCGTAGAACCTCAAGGAAAAATTGAATTGTGCTTGGAGAACTCAAAATTCGCTCTCACAGTGCGCAAAAGTAGGAAAAGGTCCCAAATGAAGAGAACAAGCATCCTTATATAGTGGGTCTATCAACACGCTGTAGGCCGAAGTTGAAACGACGCGACCCTTTTTGCTCCCCACATTAAATACATACCTCGAAACAACCAACTGTCGTGTCTCCTCATCATTATGTAACACCTCGAAGAGTGTAAACGTCACTTCAGTAGCTCGGCAGTCACACCATGTCAGTTGTCAGACTACTCTGTAAGGGCGCGTGGAAACCACGTGTCCACACCCCGACCAAACCATTGGGTGATCGAGCCCTCGACCAGGTGGCCGGTCGACCCACTGGAGCGAGCGGGGGCAGCGATCTCAAGCCAGAACTTGTCCCAAGGGCGACTTCGGCTTGGGGGGCAACTCGGCCCAGCCCACTTGATTGGCCAGATTCGGCCCAATAATGGTCCCAGAATCGTCTAAGCTACATGAAACGCACATTTGTTATGATCAACGACTGAGATCCTACGGCTAGGAACGGCCTCCTGACTCTATAAATAGGGGTCAAGCCCTACAAAAAGGTACACTTTTCACACCTAACTCATTCCCTACTTTGACTTCTTCCCCCTGACTTGGGTGTCAGAGTGACTTTGTAGGTAGAACCCGCCCGAGCTATGCTCGCGACTTCAGGATAAACAGAACAATCTTAAACCGGACTGATCCATTCCACAGACGCTCAGGTACGTATCACTTATGTTGCAAGAAACAAAAGATGACAGTAGAAATTTAAGTACTACAACAATTTTTTATTTTTTGAGATGAAAGTGTTCAAAAAAAACTCTGATAATATTTCATGCCGCAAAATAAAGCAGAAAAAATAATAGAACTATTATGTACTTATCATTTTATAAATATTGTCATACATCAATTAGAAAATACATGTCTCAGAAAGGTAATTCATATGGTGAGTAAAAGAGACTTTGTTGGTAAAAACGTAGACACATGGGGTTCGAACCCCGCTCCCTCCTCTAGAAACTAACACATCAATTACTAACCACTTTGTTTATAAAAAAGCTAGAAAAATACAAATATCTCTATTATAAATAAATGAGTATACAAATAAATTCGTAAAATATTAGTCATATTAGTGTACTATGTTTGATAGATAAATTAAACAATTAATAAATTACTAAGAGTGAAAATCTATTTTGGTGCTTAAAAAGATTTGTACCTACTTTTTTTTTTTTTTTTGCCAAAATTTGAAAACTACTAAGTTATATGATAGTCCCCTTGTCTCCGTCAAAAAGGAACCTGATCTGTCGTAGACCTTCAAGTAGTGAGCAGGTGAGACGCCTTGGTGGTCGAGCGTCTTCTTCTGCCCGAGCTGGTGGTGTACCTGCAATTGCACTCCGACACCCAAGTCAGTGGGGTGAGCAGAAAGCAGGAACTGTAAAATTGGGTAAGAATTAATTACCTTGTCAGTGTCTGACTCACGGAATAAATATTGTTCACCGAGTGGCCACGGGCCGTTGGATCTTCCGTGACACGATTTTGTCCGTTGACGGGAGTGTGCAAAGGATCCTGACCATCCAACGTGAGGTGGATCAGGATCTGACCACCCTGGTGGTTTGGGCCAAGTCTGGCCTTATTGTCGGATGGGCCTGCGTCTAGGTCCAGTCCAGAACAGTTGCCCTCAAGCCAAGCTTGACTGTAAGGCGGGCGTAGGCTTGAACTATACGGTACTTCATGTCATGCTTTGACCATGCCACTCTTTGGCCATATAAATGAATTTCTGGGCGCCCCTATCTTGTAGAATGTCTGGGCGTCCTGAATTTCTGGGCGCCCCTGGCTTGTAAAATTGGCTGGGTGCCCCTAGCTTCAAAAGATGTCTGGGCGTCCCTCCTCTCAAGTCTTGACCGCCCTATGCATGCGCTTGATGGCCGCCCAAGGGTTGGACTTGCTAGCCGTCCCATGGGTTGAATTCTTGGCCGCCCAATTTTTTGAACCATGAGGATATTTGTTTCATCCCAACTTTTAACCATGCCCCCAAATGTTGATCTTTTCAAAGAGATTTGTCCTTGACCACTCTACTCCCAACTTTTGATCCTCCAAGTAGTCATGGTTTGGGCGCCCCATGCCTTGTTTTTGAGCGCCCCATGCTAGGTAATGTGGCTGGACGCCCTTCCTTCAAAAATTTGGGTCGCCCCTACCTTAAAAATTTGGTTCGCCCCTAGCCTGGTAATGTGGCTGGGCGCCCCTCCTTCAAAAATTTGGGTCGCCCCTACTTTAAAAATTTGGGTCGCCCCTAGCCTGGTAATGTGGCTGGGCGCCCCTCCTTCAAAAATTTGGGTTGCCCCTACCTTAAAAATTTGGGTCGCCCCTAGCCTGGTAATGTGGCTGGGCGCCCCTCCCTAAAAATTTTGGGTCGCCCCTTCCTTTGAAATTTTGGGCCGCCCCTTCCTTTAAAAATTTGGGTCGTCCCAAACTTAATTCTTGAGGTGAATTGTTTCTTTTCGACCATGTTCTCTTCTTGGTCCTCCATGTGTTGATTTTTGACCACACCCTTTGCTTTTGACCATGCTCTTTTCTTTGGTCACCCCATGTGTTGATGCCTTCAAGGAACGTGCTTTTTAGACAACCTTTATGATCATCACCTTCTCTTGGTCGCCCCACTAGCTTGTCCTTCCTAAGGATGTGTTTCTTTTTCTTTCTCTTGACCAAGACTATGGTCTTGTGCAAAGTAAAAATGCTCTTTGACCACTCCCTTTGCTTTTGGCCACTCCTTGGTCCTTGGGAGAGTTTTGGTCGCCCCCCACTATGCTTGCACTTTTGAGAGAGTGTTCTTTTGAGACATAGAATCTTTCATTTTTTAGAACGGTCAAGCATCGCGATCGCGCC
The DNA here is from genome assembly GCA_020916435.1 of Oxytropis ochrocephala. Lineage (NCBI taxonomy): Eukaryota > Viridiplantae > Streptophyta > Magnoliopsida > Fabales > Fabaceae > Oxytropis > Oxytropis ochrocephala. The sequence goes on from CM037092.1 coordinate 101,137,487, forward strand.
CCTCTCGGGCGCGATTGAGGTGACGTTTGATTCGACTTCTTTTTTAGAGGCAAATTTCTTCAGATGTCGAGGTTTAACACCGCGGTGTTTGACAGTGGGACGGTACCGTATTTCTGCGTCAGACAGTGGAACGATACTGTGTTGTAGCATCTAACGGTGGAACGTGTTGTTCCGTTTTCCCTCGAACACGGTCTAGAAATTCACTATATAAAGGCCTCACCCTGCTCTTTACCTTTGCACCCATTTTTCATCTTTACACATTTTTTCTTTAACAATTGCTCTAGAGGGTGGTCAAGTTTCTTTGGGTGGCCAAGATATTCGTGGTGCTACGCTCTTTTCGTTTTTTCCGTTCCGACTTCTTCTCACCAGGTATGGTCTACTTCCATACTCAATTTTCCTTTCCTTTTGTTCATGTTTTCTTGCTTGGCGGGAGGGGGTGTCGGTATGGGCAAATCGTTGCCCTCCTCCTTTCCCGGGGAGTTTAACTGACGACTTCATGCCCCCTCCTTGCAGTTTCTTACATCTTATGACGCGCACCAAGAAGACCAGACGTCAGACCTCCTCAGAGCGCCTTGAAAGCATTCTAGTTTCTTCTTCGGAGTTGTCAACCGTTCCCCCTGTGATGGGTGAATACTCAGAGGATTTGGCGAACATCCCGGCGCCGCTTTAGTATTCTTGAAGTGGCTACTCGCCTCTAACTATGAACGTGTTAGCGGTCACGATCCGGTCATTCGGTTGGCTCGCCCGACCGCTTTCTAACCACTCAAGCTTCGGGGATTACTTGTTTCGTGAGCCTAAGTGTCTAGTTTGATTTCTCCTCTTCACCTTTCTCCCATCTCCCACCATCCCATTCTCGATTGGTCAACAAAGCGTTGTTGAGTATGGGGCCGCCTCTGGGCGCCCATTTGGGGGTTTGGGTACCTCTGACCTGAGCGCCCCTCTGGGTATGGTGGTGGATGGGAATTTTGAGTTTAACGAGCCTGCTGACGTTCCCAAACTTGGTCACGACATTTCTTGGATATCAGAAGAACTTCGAGGTAAGCGTTCCCGTTATGCCCCAAGGGATGACTATGGTGAGTTGAGTGCCAACTATGTGGGTGTTAATGGTCAAGTTTGGAGGGTTGAGGGAGTTGACCCTGAAGATTCTGTAGCCACTGTCCCCTTAAGAGTGAAGTTCATGATGTACGACGTGGTGTTGCGCAAGATGAGGATTCGTCCTCCGTTCACTGCTCTTCAAAGGAGCGTTCTTCGCTGCTTGTTCATCGCACCCTCGCAACTACACCCCAATGCTTGGGCGTTCGTGAAGGCCTTTGAGATTCTAATGAAGGCACTGGGGCGTCCATGCTCTTTGCGTTTATTTTTCGCAATCTTTGAAGTTAGCCATAGGGGAAAATGGTACGAGCAAGGGACTCGTGGGAACATGTGAGTTTGAAGTCTCACCGTGATTACAAGTTTTTCCGCTCTTATCTTGATTCAATGAAACCTTGGAAAGGGGCTTACAGTGGGTTGTCCTGTATGTGGAGACGCTAAGCGATCTATTGCCGCCGCTTGACGGTGCGGGCCAAGTTTCCGTTTTAAGATTGTGGTATGTTGGTCTAAACGTCATTATCGGGCGCGGCGATTGATTACCGTCGAGGATGTTATGTCTTTGGGCGAGGCCGATCAAGAGACTATTCGAATATTACAACATATGGTATCCCAATGTACTGGCAAAGTCCCCCTCCTGATTATTAACAAGTTAGTGCAGGCATCTACCGAGGCCGAAGTTCAGATCGCCCTTGGTATGGCCATCTTCTTGGCCGCCCCCCTATGCTCCCTTTTAGCTCTTCCTTCTTGTTTAGTTTTTATTAACTGTCTTCCTCATTTGTTGTTTTGCAGATTCCATGGCAGCTAAAGACTTTCGAAGGTTGAGCAAGATATGTGACGAAGAGGAGGAAGCAGGTCAGCAAGTTGTCATACCCAAAGATGGCGTTAAGGCGCTCCAAACTTTGGTGGGGAGCTCCTCCCGTGGAGGTCATGGTGAACATGTGAACGACTCTGCTCAGAAACGGACTCATGAGAGACCTACAGGGGCCACTCGGGGCGGTCTAAACCCTTCCAAGAAGCAAAGAGAGAGTCGTTCTAAGAAACATAACCCATCCTTGGGAGAATTGAGCTCTCAAATGGTTGCCGCCGCCGAGACCTGCAAGGTCGCCTCCGACCTCATTGCCATCTGGTCTGAAGAGGGGGAAGGCCAAGTTGCAGGTAACACTCTTGGTTCACAAATTTTTCGGTTTTTAACCTTTGATTCAATATTTGAACTGCTCTTGCGACCTCTTTTTTTTTTTAGTGCTTCGTGAGGAGCGGGACGACGCTCTCTCAAAATTGGATAAAGCCAGAAAATCCTACCAAGCTAAGTGTGTGCTTGTAGATCAAGTTAAGAAAGAAAGGGATGACGCTCTGCTTGCCCAAGTGAAGACTGCCAATGAGGTTAAGGCTTTGTACGCCCGTGTGGCCAAGCTGGAGGAGGATCTTTTGGCTGCTCAGACGGAAATTACGAGGCTTGAAAGTGAATGCGACCGTATGAAGCAGGAGAATAAAGAAGTTGTTACTCTGGCTGTTAAGTTTGGTCGCTTACAGTTTGATAACGCCCTCGAACAGATTGGCATCCTCTACCCCCGACTCGCGATTGATCGTCAATACTTGAGCTACAACTATGAGGCTAGGACAGATGTTGCGGGAGGCGGATCTTGAACTGCTCGCCACCGGGATCACGAAAGCAATGACATCCCGAGAAGAGATTATTTGGGAAGGACGTGAGTAGGTCGTTTGAAGACAACTTTGTTTGAGCGGGCTGCCTAGGGGCACCCTGTTTTGCAACGCTTTCTTTTTCAGGTGGGCGTTTTGGCTCACCCTTTGTTTGTAATGTTTCTGTATTTCGAATCATCTCCTTTTGGGAGAGCGTTTAGCTCGTCCTCGGTTTGTAATGACAGCGCATTTATAAATTATCTATTTGCTTACTTCTCTGATTTATCGACTTGTTGGTCAAGTATTTAAATGCTTAATATGTCTCTGGGGTGGCCAGGATTTTGGTCGAGCCTCTCGTGTGACCAACCCTCGGCCGCCCAGCGTGCTTGCTAATATATTAACTTTGATAAAACGCTGTTTTAAAGGTCTACCCTGGGTGGTTTACCTGTCTTCTGACTGGATTGAACCCGCCCAAGGTGGGCGCGATGCGTACTTCATCGCTTTGAGCGTTTACCAGGCTCGGCCTAGTTTGAACGACTCGAGTAGTTTGTGACCTTGCGCGTCAATCGTTTAAAAATGCCCCGTCTTATAGTGAATGCTTCAACTACTTTTGACACATACTTTAAAAATGCCTCGTCTTATTAATAGACGGACGGACAGGCCTCAATAAAAAACCCAGTGGGAAAAAGAGTGTCCTGCCCGTTTTTGTTTACAACTTCACTTTGTCAATGTTTCTACAAAAACTTCTTTCAAACATAGAATTTCCTAAGCTTAGTAGCATTCCACGTGCGTGGGATCGTTCCTCCCTTCACGGTCCCAAGCTGGTAGGCGCCCTTTCTTGTTTTAGCGACGACTTTGTATGGCCCCTCCCAATTTGGGGCGAAGCTTCCCCGTCGGCGTTCTTGACCCAACATCTGCTCTTCTTAGGACCAGCTGTCATACTTCAAATTCTCTTTTCTGGACTTTCGAGTTGTATCTTGCAGACACCTTCTGCTTAATTAACTCTTCCCTCAAGGACGCCTTAGTGTGCAGTTCCTCAATGAGGTCCAGCTCTTCTCTAGAGGCAATGGCATTCTCTTCTGGTATCTGAGGGTTGGCCGTTCTCCAACTCAGCTCGCCCATTTCTACAGGGATGACGGCGTCCGTACCATACACCATTCTGAAGGGGGATTCTCCTGTAGAAGAGTGTGGGGTGGTTCGGTACGCCCATAGCACGAAGGGGAGCTCTTCTACCCAGTTGCCCTTAGCCTCATTCAGTCGCCTTTTCAGCCAACGAAGGACTACTCTATTTGCAGCTTCCGCTTGACCGTTTGTCTGAGGGTGTTCTACGGATGTGAAACGCTGTTTCACTCCTAGATCGGCCAAGATTTTCTGAAAACCTTTATCAGCAAACTTGTGTGCCGTTGTCTGTCACAATCATCTCCGGGACTCCGAACCTGGTCAGAATATTCTTTTTCACAAACTTCATACAATTCTTTGAAGTGATTGTCGCCAAGGGCTCAGCTTCAATCCACTTGGTAAAATAATACACCACAACGCTCATGTACTTAAATTGTCCAGGCGCAGGGGGGAAAGGTCCAAGAAGATCAATTCCCCACCAGGCAAAGGGCCAAGGGGAGGTCAGACAATTTAACTCTGTGGGAGGGGCAAGATGGACATCAGCGTGCATCTGACACTTTATGCATTTTTGGACCAAATTCTTAGCTACCTCTTCCATAGTGGGCCAGTAATAGCCTGCCCTGAGCGCCTTTTTGGCCAACGCTCGCCCGCCAAGGTGATTTCCACAAATTCCTTCGTGAATTTCTCTAAGTACATAGTTGGCCTCATCTGATTTTAAGCACCTCAGCAGTGGGGTTGTGAATCCCCTCCTGAAGAGTTTCCCTTCAATAACTGAGTAGAGGGATGCCCTTCTTCTGATCAACCTAGCTTGCTTGACATCTTCAAGCTCTTCCCCTTTATGAATATAGTTAAGGATTGGGTCGAGCCATTCCTCCTTTTCCTCAATCACGCAGATACTTGGTAAGGAGGGACCCTTGAGCGCCACACTGGGTCGAGGCAGAGTTTCTTGAATCACGCTTCTGTGGTTTCCCGGGTTTTTGGTACTGGCGAGTTTTGAAAGAATGTCTGCCCTTACATTTTCCGTTCTTGGGACGTGTTTGACCTCAGCATGGTCAAAAAGTGTGAGCAACTCCTTGACCCTTGCCAAATACTTCTGCAGTATCTCATCTTTTGCATCAAAGGATTCTGTTATTTGTGATACAACCAGCAAAGAGTCTGAGTGGAGTTCAACCCGCTCCACATTGAATTCCCGGGCAAGCAGCAATCCGGCTATGCAAGCCTCGTATTCTGCTTGGTTGTTTGACGTTCTGAAAGAAAAGGTTAAGGATACTTCAACAGTTAAGCCTTCAGGATTTTCTAAGATTAGGCCTGCCCCACTCCCATTTCGGTTGGAGGATCCATCTACATGGAGCGTCCAAATCATAGGAGTCTTGTGCGCCCAGGTGGGCGTCATCTCTGCTATGAAGTCTGCCAACACTTGTGCTTTGCCTGCCGATCTAGGCTCATACTTGATCCCAAATTCGGAGAGCTCTACTGCCCATTTGATCATCCTTCCTGCCAAGTCTGGTCTATGCAGGATTTGTCTGATGGGTTGGTCTGTTCTTAGCACGACTTGATGTGCAACAAAGTAGGGTCTCAACCTCCTGGCTGCCACTACAAGTGCTAGAGCCAATTTTTCCACCCTCTAGTACCTGAGCTCGGGACCTTGGAGTGCTTTACTGACGAAGTAGTTTGGGTTCTGCTTGGAGTCTTCTTCTCTTACTAAGACTGCACTGAACGCCTCCTCTGTGATGGCCTAGTATAGGTACAACGTTTCTCCTGGCGCTGGTTTGCTCAAGATAGGGGGATTCATCAGAGCGCTCTTGAGATCGGTCAGGGCTTGCTCGCACTCAGGTGTCCATTCAAACTCTGCCCCCTTCTTGAGTAGTTTGAACAATGGCAGCGACTTGCTTGCCGCCTTGGCCACAAACCTTGACAATGCTGCAATCATCCCATTCAGCTTTTGTATCTCCTTCTTTGTTTTGGGTGGTCTCATCTCAGTAACCACCCTGCATTTATCTAGATTGGCTTCGATGCCTCTTTCCGTCAAGTAGAAACCTAGAAATTTGCCCGCCCTTACTCCGAAAGTACACTTTTCAGGGTTAAGCTTTAAAGAATTTTTTCGAGCTTCGGCGAAAACTTCCTTCAGGTCGCTCAGATGGTCAGAATCTGCTCTGCTTTTGACTATCATATAGCAAGATATACTTCAGCTATTCGCCCAATCTGGCCACAAAAAACTTTGTTCATCATTCTTTGGTATGTGGCACCTGCATTCTTGAGCCCGAAGGGCATGACCTTGTAGCAGAAGTTACCCTTGTCCGTCATGAAAGCTGTCTTTTCTTGGTCGGGTGGATACATGGCGATCTGATTATATCCTGAATAGGCATCCAGAAAGGAGAGTAGCTTGAACCCTGAGGCATTGTCAACTAACCTGTCCACGCTGGGCACCGGAAAAGCGTCTTTTGGGCAAGCTTTATTTAAGTCTGTGTAATCAACACACATCCTCCACTTCCCATTGGCTTTCTTGACCAAGACAACATTAGACAGCCAAGTGGTATATTTTATTTCTTTCACAAAGTCTGCTTTGCTATCAAGTCATCCACATGCTTTGGCGGTACCGCCAAAGCCTTGTTCGCTTTACGAGCACGCCGCCTCAGGCGATCGGTTTTGGCCTTTGGGTCAATCGCCGATCTATGACAAGCTACTTCGGGGCGGTATTCCGGGCATGCAACTGCTGCCGCGCTCGAGTGCAAACAAATCTGCATGATCCGCCAGGCGGTGGATCAACTCTTCTCTTATCTTTTCTGGGAGGTCAGTTCCAATCTTGATCGTCCTCAGTGGGTCGTCCCCTAGGACTATGTCTATCAACTCACCCTCCGGTTCTGGTCGCTTTATTTTCTTTTTAAGTTCTTTAGCCAGATCATCGTCTCCTTCTTCTTCCTCACTATCTGGGTCATACCTTGCATCTAGGTCGGCCAGATTGACGTCTGACCCTACCATTCTGTCTATGGTTGCCACCTGGTTGACCGAGAACCCTTCTGATTCTTTTAGGCTGAGGTAGAAACAACGCTTAGCAGATTTTAGGTCGCCCAAAACGGTCACAATTTTATCTTCAGCGGAGTAGAACTTCATTTTGAGATGCACCGTTGAAGCCACCGCTCCTAACTTTCCCAGGGTTGGTCGGCCTACTATGCATTGGTACACTGATTTACAAGGTAAGACAAGAAACGTGGTTTTTACGGTCCGATAGAGTCCCTTACCATCAGTGTCATCTCCGAAGGTTACCCTTAAGTCGATATGACCCAAAGGAGTGGTGGATGATCCATTGAACCCAGTCAAGTCTGTTCCTTCATAAGGAGATAGTTCATCTTTCGAAATCTTCAAGACTTCCAGGAGATCCTCGAAAATAATATCAGCGGAGCTGCCTTGATCAATCAGTATTCTTCGAACTTCCGTGTTAGCCATAATTGTTGTTACTAACAGGGGTACATACTTGTTTGGCTTGTTGTCAAGCAACTCATCGTCCCCAAAGGCTAAGGGTGGCCTGCTTGAGGGTATTCTTTCGGATGTGGAGGCAACACTCATAATCTCTTGCCAGTGTCGCTTGATCGCTCTGTTCGTTACTCCGCTGACAGGGTATCCTCCTGTGATGGACATCGCCACTGGTCGTCCTTTGGCTTTCCGGAAATCTGGCTCGTCATCTGACTCACTATTAGCCACCTGCTGGTTCTTCTTATCCACCTCATTGACTGCTGCCTTGCCCCTCCTGGGTGATCGGGCTGCTCTTTGGTCATCCCGTTTATCCTCCCTTTCGTCACCTCGATCTTTCCTTACATATTGGGACAACTTCCCTTTCCGGATCAATTCTTCTATTTCATCTTTGATCGCCATGCACCCATTGGTGTCATGCCCGTTGCCTTTATGATATTTGCACCATTTTCGTGATTTTCGCTGCCCATCCTTCATTACTAATGGTTCAGGTCTTTTTGCATCTTTGAATTCTGTGTTGGCACAGTCGGCATAAATCTGGGCGTACGAGGTGTTCAATCTGGTGCGCTCTGCCTGTTTCTTTGACTTGAAATCGCGGGAAGGTCCTTCTCGATCTCGCCTCTGCCGATGATCCCGGTCCTCTCTGGGTTTGTCTTGGGCGTTCCCAACACTTGGTCGCCCCCTGGCCATCCTTACTTCCTCATAATTCATATAACGCTGCGATCTGCGAAGGAAAGTGGCTAAGTCCTCTGGTTGATTTATCCCGACCTCTGTTTCGAACAAGCTACCAGGCCTCAGACCACGCGTCAAATAACTTAGCTTTTTCCAGTCGTTCAACCCGCGAACTGAGGCTGCTTCCTTGTTGAACCGATCTACGTACTCCCGCAAGGTTTCATTCTCCCCCTGCTTTACTGCTTCTAAAGTGTGCTCAGACTTGGGTTTGCTCTTATGAGCTGTGAACTGGGCAGAAAAGACTCTGCAGAGTTCTCTCCGTGAAGAGATGGAGTTGGGCTCCAACTCCTCCCACCAATCCTGAGCGCCTTCTTCTAGGGACAGAGGGAAAAGTTTGCATTTTACCGGCTCAGCAGCTGATTGGTAGTGCATCATATTGTTGAAGTATCTGATGTGTCGATCCGGATCACCGATCCCATTGTACATCTTCAGAGGAGGAGGTTTCTCCAGCTTTTTCGGGATCGGATAATCTTCAATTTCCCGAGTGAAAGGACTTGCTCCTCCTACATCCCGATACCTGGGAATACCATCCTGATGCCGGACTCCTGGCCTATCCACTTCATATCTTGATCTGGGAGGAGCGTAATGCCTTGGACTTTCTTCAGCTCGAGGACAAGGTCCATATGGGTCGAACGACCTACTCCTGGAACGCCTCGGAGATCCCGTTGACGAGTATCTAGTAGGGGAGTATTCCGGGTGATTAGGATCGTACGTTGGATCGGTGGATGACGGAAGTTGAGAGCGCTCGTAACTTCTACCCCTCCTGGGTGGAGATCGGTGCACATGATTCCTTCGCGGAGGCGATCTGTGTACCGAATGGCTTCTATAACGGGTGGTAGTCCAAGGACGGGTGTTACCCGCCGATGGCGAGTCTTTGCTCGTCCACCGCAACTTTCTTTGCTTTCGATTTAGTTGAGCCTCTCATTCTGCATTGTAATAACATGATCACGTTGGTTCAACAACTGTATGAATTGTTGCGTGATGTTAGGGGGAAGACCAGTCGCTGCCAAGATATCGTGATCAGGGCGATCGGCTCCTCCTAGCATACTGAATCAATCCTCCATGGTGACTGCCACACCTTCTGGGGTCATCTGAGGCTGCTCAGGAACGGCCCGGGTAGCTCGCCTGGCTGGAACAATTCGCCCAGGAGGGCTTTCTTTCCTTGGTCGCCCTCTGGGTGCCATCTGAAGATACGTGGGACACTCTGGCTCCCACTGTGGTCGCCCACTACGCCAGCGTATTAGGATTTGCAACATTTTTTTTGGGCATTGGTAGCGTTTTAAAACGCTAGAGAAGCTGGCGCTACTAATGCGTACACCCCCATTAGTAGCGTTTCAAAAACGCTAGCCATTGACCCAGCGTGTTTTAGACATACGTGGCGCTTATGTAAAAAGCGCTAGCCATTGACCAGCGCTTTTTTACAATTCCTAGCGTTTTCAGAAAAGCGCTAGGGATTTCATAGCTCTCTTTTACTACTACATTCCTAGCGTTTCATATAAAAACGCTGGGGATGCTATAGCACCTTTTACTACCATTCCTAGCGTTTTATGTAAAACGCTAGGATGCTTATAACACCTTTTTACTACCATTCCTAGCGTTTTTACATAAAACGCTAGGGATGCTATAACACCTTTTTATTAGCATTCCTAGCGTTTTACGTAAACGCTAGGGATCCTCTAGCTCCTCTTTACAATTCCTAGCGTTTTATCTATAAAACGCTAGGTATTGAAAAAATTTTTTAACTTTATTTCTAGCGTTTTCACTCTAAAACGCTACCTATTGACTGAATTTTTTTAAATATTTTTTTATTTTGGTTTGTTCTCCATTTTAATTACAACCTATAAATTCATTCCCTTCCAACAAAATTCGTAAAATACATTCCAATCCAATATCATTCAAACAAAATTCATTCAACAAAATTCATTCAACAAAATTCATCAAATATTTCCAATCCAATATCATTCTAAGAAGTTCTTACAACATAATATAAATACAATATATACAACAACTAACTATTATGAAATTAACTCAAAACTTGCTACAAAAATCTAGAAACAAAACCGCACTACTCCCCCTTATTGTTGTAAGTTGTTTATCGAGTAATCTTGGATGTTCTTACGTAAGGAAAATCTTGAAAAATAAAATGAAATCAAATTAGAATTAAAATGTTTATTAAATGTGAGTAACTATTATAATATCAATATAAAAATAAATCTAAGTAGTTACCTTCATTGGGATTACTACTCTGTCTGAGTGATAATCTCTCTCATATACCTCATAACGTAGTACCCACAATCATTATTATTGGGTTGTTTAGGACACTACAAAGCAAAAGATTAGTTAATTGTCACATTTTTATGAGAAAAATTCAATTAAAATTATAAGAATGATTTTTAAAAACTTACAGATTATGGCTAGCCATCTTGTTTTACTCGTAGATAATCCCAAGTATTTTTCAAAGCAACAATCATAACGTCATACATATATATATATATATATATATATAACGTTAAGTTGAACAAAATACATATATTAAATTATACAAATTAAAATGAGAGGGTTACACATACACACCTCTCAACCATCTCTACGAAGTCTTCGTAGACTCTGTAATGGCCTTGAAGTGAATCCAAATAGTAGACAACATTTTGCTTAGGGTTTATTGCAAAGAGTACCCAATGTTGCCTGCAAGTAAATGAATCACGAATGAGTACACATTTACACTATAATACAATCCTCAAAATAATTAAACAAGTGATTGAAGACTAAATTTCTCACCCATTATTGAGTGGTGCCAAAAATAAAGATTCGTCCTCCAAATGCTTGACATCCATGAAGCGTGAAAGGATATAACTTTCCATTTCACTCTTCATAGCCATAATGCGTTCCTCTCAGATACCTCGGTGAAACACAATGATACAATCTGGACACAAGAAGAAAAACTTACGTCCGCTTGCTAAGGACCGAAAAATGATTGTACAAAACCTATAAATAATATATATACAACTTTTCAGTTCCTCATATATATACTCTAATATATACTCTAATATAAACAACTATTGTGTACAAATAATTTAATACATACCTCGGTATACTCTAATATCAAGAAGCGTGTGGCCCAATCCATTTCAACTACAACTTTTCGGATCCTCCATGTTGATCATTATCAACTGCTCGATCCCACAATGTTATCGGCCGGTAACATAATTTGGTCGTCGGGCTTCATTTTTTGAGTGATGTGGACCTTTATTAGATCGATGGACTTTTGGAATTCATCAACGGGAGATTGAACAACATGTTGGACTGGTGTATAGAAGTAGATGGTCGGGAGAGTTTGGTAGTGGAAGGGAAGGTCGGGACACTTTTATGGAAGGGGAAGGTCGGGACACTTGGGGTACCTAGTATATATTAAAAATGATTAATTAGTTAGTTAACACACATTATATATAAGAATGAGTCATTAACTTATTAACAAAAATATTGTCACTTACAACGACAAGTTGTTCGTGCCATGCCACAAAAGTACTAAGTGCTTGATCCACGATAAATATATCCGCATTAGCAATTGGAATGGCAATGGTGCAGACCCTCTATTGAATAGTCTACCCTAACTCTCAAATGGTTTTCGGCATGGGTAAATTGTGCATTGTGGCACTCAATTGGTTACATATCAAACCCACTTTGCAACCTTTCGATGTGGGTTTGCAATATATAGCTCACATTGACAGCTTATCCTAAATCAATTATAAAGAAAAATAAATATACATGATAATTTTATCAAATACATATGTACAAAAAAGCAGTCGAGTTTTGTTAAATACACATGTTGAAGGGATGGTGCAGCTATCTCTCGTGCGCTATGGGGTGCAAAGGGTGATATAGGTTCAGCAGGGGGTGGTGCAGGCGGGGATGGTGCACCAATCCTTTGTGCCAAGAGCTGCTTAAACATCTGTCTCTCTTCCATTAATACAAAGAACATTCTTGGATAGCTCGTCATACTTTGCCGCCATGACTTTACAATCCCCGCACCCCTTGCTTTGGCTCTTTGGCCCAAACACAGTTGTAGGAGGAATCCCATATCCATAACCTCTAATCCGACCTTGTCTCTCTTCCCTTCCCAAGGCACGAGCAAGGACATCTTGTTGACCATCACAATCTATTAAATCTCCTTGTGATACAGATTGTGATATGCTTTGCTGATGCACAAACATAAATAACGGATAAAATTAATAAAAAAGTGTCAAGAGAAATTTAATCGACAATAAAAAATATGTCCACGTGTCAAAAAAAATCGAGTGACGGATAAAAATAATAAACAAGTGTCAAAGAAATTTAATCGACAATAAAAAATATGTTCACGTGTCAAAAAAAATCGAGTAACGGATAAAAATAATAAACAAGTGTCAAAGAAATTTAATCGACAATAAAAAATATGTCCACGTGTCAAAAAAAATTGAGTAACGGATAAAAATAATAAACAAGTGTCAAAGAAATTTAATCGACAATAAAAAATATGTTCACGTGTCAAAATAAATCGAGTAACGGATTAAAAAAAATATAGTCAGACACAAATTCCAACTTGCTAGGAATCATAAAATTAAAATTACAATACATGAATTTTGGAATACTTACAATTTTGTCCTTGACCTCTTTAGTTTTCGGATCCACAATCTCCCCATCCTTGTTTTGTCGGGCCTCTAACCAGACAGTACAACGATCAATGGATTCTTGAGTTGGATCTTTCCCCTCTTGCAGTAACTATTTAAGTTTAATAATTGTTAATCAACTGTAAATTAAAAGATTCATTAAATCATAATAAATTAAACTAATTGTGTCTTACCAATCTTTCTTCAAGAATTTGATATCCACTTGAACCTCCTCTATAAGGGTTGCTCGGGATTAGAAGCTCTCACTTTATTGGCTTTGCTTTTTTCTATTGAAAAACATAAGTATACATTAATGAATGATATCTTGTTGTGAAATATATATATATATATATATATATATATATATATATATATATATATATATATATATATATATATATAACTTAAATAATTAATATACTAACCAGAAATTCGGATCAGTAGTGCGTATATCTACAAATTTGGTCCAATCCTCCTTAGTTATAATTCCGGCATACAGTGTTGGAGGCTCCTGTCTGATGGTCCCATCAGGATGTTTCAGATACTTTTTCCCCACATCGCTTCTATATGCCCGATGCAACCTTCCCGCTTCCTTGAGTATCTAATCTCTTCGGGCATCATCGACATCAAAGTGTTTCTACTTATACATAAAAATGGATTAAATAAATACAACTAAAAATTCACTAAATAAGATTATTAAAGAGGTCTAAAATTATATACATGTATTAAGGACCAAAAATCATCTTTCAGTTTAGGCAAAACTGTATTATCTTTCTCATTCCAACTTTTTATTGAAATTGGAAAGATTTGCTTCACCTTAGTACCAATAAAGCTAATTAAATTTGTGCCGTTGTCTCCAATTGGCAAACCTTTAACACTCCATCGGACCTTAAATAATTAAATCATTAAATAATTAGATAACTTGGAAAGGTAGAGAACAACATTAATAATTAGTAATTAACTTACCTTATATTTCTCGTGTCCTTTACTTATCCGATGGACGATATTCTTTTTCGATGTAATTCCTCGGGAGTGAACTTCTTTGTGTTTCTATCACCCCATCACCACCACCTCGACTACTCTCATGATCACTATGTGATGCCATCTCACTTGCAATGACCCAAATGAAATAGACTCAAAGTGAGTTTTAGCTTTCTAATTGTTTAGAACCAACAAACACTTAACAAAATATAGAAGAAGCCATGCACTAAGTAACAGTGAAAGCCATGCACTAAGTATATAACCTAGAGTAAACATACATAGGAAAGCCATGCACTAAGTATATAACCTAGAGTAAACATATATAGGAAAGCCATGCACTAAGAACCTAGAGTAAACATATATATGAAAGCCATGCACTAAACAGAGAAAGCCATGCATGTACTAGGAAAGCCATGCACTAGGAAAGCCATGCACTAGTCAAGTTAATAATGCTATCTAAGCCAAACTAATCTAACAACTAATTAAATATAACATTGAGCTATTAGTAACAGAGAAAGTCATACAAAAGATACATAACAAACCATAAAAAAAACCAGTGAGAGTATGTTGCGGAAATACCTTTTGAAAGGGAGAGAGAGTGCAGAAAAAGGAAACAAATGGGTGCTTGCTGTGTGGTAAGATAACACCAAGGAGAGAGAGGATGAACGAAGATGATGGGTTTCTGCGTTTTAAGTTTCCTGGGTCGCGCGTTTATGGGTTTCGGATGATGAGCGAATACGTGGAGTGTGGGTTGTTCGCAAGGATGAACGAAGAGGATGAACGAAGAGGATGAACGAAGAGGATGGGTCGTTTGGTTTGCCTCGGTCTCACACGCACGGAAGGGATGAGCGAAGAGGTTTCGGGTTTTCACTGGGTTTTCGCAAGAGAGGAGTTAGGTAGATGAAGAGACAGCGTGAGTGTGTGTGAGAGAGATGAGAGCGCGCCTTGTAAAAATTTTAATAGCATCCTAGCGTTTTTACATAAAACGCTAGGGATGCTATAGCGCCTCTTTACAATTCCTAGCGTTTTACGTAAAACGCTAGGGGATGCTATTAAAATTTTACTACCATTCCTAGCGTTTTATGTAAAAACGCTAGGGGATGCTATAGCGCTTTTTTACAATTCCTAGCATTTTACGTAAACGCTGAGGATGCTATAGCACCTTTTACTAACATTCCTAGCGTTTTATGTAAAAACGCTGGGGATGCTATAACACCTTTTTACTACCATTCCTAGCGTTTTTAGTAAAACGCTAGGGATCCTCTAGCTCCTCTTTACAATTCCTAGCGTTTTCTATAAACGCTAGGAATTGAATGATTTTTTAATTTTATTTCTAGCGTTTTAACTTTAAAACGCTATGTATTGACTGATTTTTTTAAATATTTTTTTATTTTTGTTTATTCTCCTTTTAATTACAACCTATTAATTCATTTCCTTCCAACAAAATTCATCAAATATCATTCCAACAAAATTCAAACCAATATATCATTACAATCCAATATATAGATACACACACATATGTACATATCACCAAAAGACCATATTAAACTAACAATTACTTACAACATAATTAATATATATCCAAATCATACAACATAATAAGTAACTTACATTATGAAACTCAAAAGTAGCTACAAATTAAAGCTAGAAACATATATAACAGCACAACCCTCAATGACTACTGTCTTGACCACTAGATCTCATGATCACTAAGTGATGCCATCTGACCTGCAATATAACATAATCCATGTTATTGTTAAATTTACAAAAACAATATAAATATTATCTATTAATAAAAATAACGAGATATCATTAAGTCTATATTACCTTTTCCTTTTCCTAGATAAAATTTTGTTTGCAATTCGCGTCTTGGTATTTTTTTTCCGACGAATAATAATTCCATCATTATGATCTTTTCTAAAATATACAACATCCTCTATAGAAGTATTTTCCCCTATTATTGGTTCTGATGTTGTTCTCAAGAGGGTGGTCGCCCTCAACACCAACATCATCGGGTGCTTCATCATCATCGTTGTTATACACAAATTTTTTGTCATCAATAGAACAATAGACCAATTGATATTAATCGGATCGGTGACATAAAACACTTGTTGAGCTTGCGATGCTAAAATAAAAGGTTCATCTTTATATCCTAACTTGTTGAAATTCACCCGCATGAACCCTAATTCATCAATCAGAAACCAAAGATTATTGTCAACCCATTCACATTTGAACACGGGCTCCTGAAACATATTGTAATCCAACTCCCATATGTGTTCAATGAAGCCAAAGTAAGACATATTCGCATATATGGGATTTCTATCTTTGCACCGATGCATGCATAGAATGAGCTACAAGAGTCACCCCACTATTTTGCATTTTACTCTGATCATCTTGTTCTTTTGTATAGAAAGTGCACTCGTTCATTAGATAGATGTTGTAAGAGAAGACATGTATATTTGGACCTTTTGCTAACCATCTCAATCTTTTTGAAATCGAAGTAGGTTTCGAAACACACTCACCATCAATGTGATGTTTTAGCCACACTATGAAACTCCTATTGTGTTCTTTTGCTAACCAAACTTGCTTCTTTCCCGGGAATTGACTCTTAAGAATCTCCTTGTGCTTGGCAACATATGAATCAACCTCACTATCATTGTGAAGAACGTACAAGTGTGCTTGCTCTAGTTCTTTCCTTGATACCATCACTAATTTAGTTCCTGTCAACCCTTTACTAATCCTTCCTTCATGACGAGACCTTGGCAGTCCCACAGAATATTCAAGACTAGATAGATAGCCCGCAAAACTCAATAGCCTCTTCAACTATATAGCGCTCAACAATACAACCTCGTGTCGTGATCGATTTTTCACATATCCTTTTAATATCTTCATGTAACGCTCAAACGGATACATCCATCTCATGTAACATGGGCCACACAATTGTGTCTCTCTAACCAGATGAACTATTAGATGAATCATTATGTCAAAAAAGGAAGGTGGGAAATACATCTCAAGCTCACACAAAGTGACAGAATTTCTCTTTGCAATGTTGGCAACTTTCCGGGTCAATCACTCTACTACAAATCGCCTTAAAGAATAAACAAAGTTTGGTTAAGGTCTGACGCACTTTCTTAGGCAAAATGGATCGTATACCAATGGGTAGCAAATTCTCCATGAGAACATGACAATCGTGGGACTTTAGAGACTTTAACTTGAGGTCTTTAATCGATACAAGAGTCGCCACATTTGAAGAGTATCCTCTGGAACTTTAACTCCATGAAGAAACTCACAAAAGACAGTCTTCTCCTTTCTAGATAGAGTATGAGCTGCGGAGGTAGATATGTACGTGTACCCTTCTTTACCTGGACCCAATTCAGGTCTCAAACCCATACTAACCAAATCCAACCTTGAGTTGATGGTATCTTTAGTCTTACCCGGCATATTGAGTAAGGTACCAATGACACTTTCGAAGACATTCTTTTCAACATGCATCACATCAATGAAATGCCTTACATATAATGACTTCCATGATGGCAACTCAAAGAAAATCGACTTTTCTTCCACCCCGTTTGGCAATCTCTCCTGCAAAAGGCTTCCCAAATTTAATGTTCAAATCTTCCACCTTTTCAAATACACTGTTCGCCCACAAAGGCGGGGAGCTCTACGTGTTTCTATATTCCCATCAAATGCCTTTCTCCACAATCGATAGTGATGAGTTGATGGCAAAAATCTACGATGACCAAGATAGATATTCTTCTTACCATGTTCCAACCACATCCAATCTGTGTTATCTTCACATATAGGGCATGCACACCGCCTTGTTCTTCATCACCGGATAGATTGCCGTATGCAGGAAAGTCGTTAATTGTGCCAAAGATCATAGCCCTCAGGGTGAAAATTTCTTCTCTGAACCCATCATACACCTCTACCCCAATCTCCCGCATTTGCTTCAAGTCTTCAATTAAAGGAGCCAAGTATACATCAATATCATTTCTGGTTGTTTGGGCCTGAAATTAACAAAGACGACATCATATATTTGCGTTTCATGCAAAGCCACGCGATAAGTTATAAATCGCCAAAATCACGGGCCATGTATCGTGGGAGCTACTCTGGATACCGTATGGGTTAAATCCATCGCCAGACAATGCAAGGCGTAGGTTTCTCGGGTCATCCCCGAAATTAGGATACTCAATATTGATTTTTTTCCATTGCGGAGAATCTGCGGGTGTCGTAGCATACCATCTTTAATCCTTTCATCCTCATGCCATGTCAAGTGTTTTGCATCTTCCGAACTACGATACATGCGCCTAAATCGAGGAATTATAGGAAAATACCACAACATTTAGGACACGACTTTAACAACGCATGTTCATTCCGAAATAAAATGCAATCATTCGGACAAGCGTGTATCTTCTCATAGTTCAAGCCAATAGACCCCAACATTTGCTTTGCATCATACGTCCGAGAAGGAAGCACATTATCATTCGCAACATTTCTTTCGTAGTGAGAGTAAATCGGTAAAGCTCTTATCCGTCCATCCATGGCGAGTTTTCAAGTTATACAACTTGATCACAAATAATTTTGTGAATTCATTACAACCCGCATACAATGGTGTCTGCGCATCGCTTATCAACTTCTCAAACATTTCAGGACAATCATTAAGATCCTCTTCAACCACCTTTGCCATCTCTTCAAATTCGTTCGCATCAAATGAATGTGTTCCGGTTGTCAACCAAGGCATATCTCTCTTACTAATATCATTCATATTTGAAGATTCACCTTTTTCTCTCACTGCATTATCCAACAAGTGTAACTTTGATCAATTCCATTCGCTTTTAAATGTCGTGTCAACTCCTCTGCAGTAACTGATTTTACATAACAACACCTTAAACAAGGACATTTCATACCACTAGAAGTCCCTAAACGTTCAACAGCACAGCTCACAAAATAATCCACTCCAGCGGCATACTCCTTGGACGGGACGATTGGCGGACATCCAATTTCTATCCATAATGCCAAATATTTATAATAAAATCCTCGAGAAGAGAACTTTAACATATGACCCATCAAGCAATTCGAATATAATGAAGAATCAATTCATATAAAAAAACAAACAAAATTTCCTCTTTTAAATTTTTTTCAATTCCACTCCTTATTTTCCCAAGCTATATCTATATCATATTCTATTTCTATTCTCGGTCCTTTGGTCAAGACAAAGGAACCATATAGTCTAGTCTTCCAAACAATTAATTTATGTGTAACAAGAAGAGGCTAGTGGTGAAAAAAAGAAGAAGAGAGTCTAGTGTGCACAAGTGACAAAACTAATATATTTCTAAACTAGAACCCACAATTAATATCTAACAAGAAACAGAGAAAGGAAACAGAAAACTCACCAATGTTGTCCGAGTGAGAGAGATGATGTTCAATGAGAGAGATGATTTTCGTTGAGAGAGATGATGTTAATTTGAGTTAGGGTGTTAGGGTTTTGCGTTTACGGGTGAGTGATTTTATGCGTTTTACGGGTAAGAGTGTTAAATGAAAGAGGGAAGTAGCTCAATGGGAAACAAAAAAATTATTTAACCATACCTAGCGTTTTCTAAAAACGCTAGGGATCTATCTAGCGTGTTTTCTAAATACCTAGCGTTTTGAGTAAAAGCGCTAGGATATGTCTAGAGTGTTTACTAAATACCTAGCGTTTTATAAAAACGCTAGGGATCTATCTAGCGTGTTTTCTAATTGGCTAGCGTTTTGAATAAAAGCGCTAGAGGATCCGTCTAGCGTGTTTTCTAAATAGCTAGCGCTTTCTAAAAACGCTAGGGATCTATCTAGCGTGTTTTCTAATTGGCTAGCGTTTTGAATAAAAGCGCTAGGGATCCGCTCTAGCGTGTTTTCTAATTTGCTAGCGTTTTGAGTAAAAGCGCTAGGGATCCGTCTAGCGTGTTACCTAATAGGTAGCGTTTTACTTTAAAACGCTATTAATGGTGTAGCGTGTTATTAAAATGGGTAGCGTTTTTATAAACGCTACTAAAGGTGGCGATCTCTTTTTACAATTCTGGCGTAGTGGCCAATGATCTGTCGTAGACCTTCAAGTAGTGAGCAGGTGAGACGCCTTGGTGGTCGGCGCCGCTTCTTCTCGCCTCGAAGCCGGTGGTTTACCCGCAATTGCACTCGACGCCCAAGTCGGTGGCGTGAGCGGCGGCGAATCGTAAAATTGGGTAAGAATTAATTACCTTGTCAGTGTCTGACTCACGGAATAAATACTGTTCACCGAGTGGCCACGGGCCGTTGGATCTTCCGTGACACGATCCTGTCTCGTTGACGGGAGTGTGCAAAGGATCCTGACCATCCAACGTGAGGTGGATCAGGATCTGACCACCCTGGTGGTTTGGGCCAAGTCTGGCCTTATTGTCGGATGGGCCTGCGTCTAGGTCCAGTCCAGAACAGAACCGTTTAGGTACTAATGTGTATTGTTAAGGACATGACATGTCTTAGTGTTGGAATTATGGAAGAATGCCCATTGTACATTTAAAATAAGTCATCTTAGTCCCTACTTTTGGGCAACTTTTGTCCTTCACTAAATCTTTAAATCTCATTCATATTCTTCAACCTCCAAACCCTAACACGATTAATGTTATGGTAAACCTCGGTTTTGTATGCGCAAGTCATCACCTCACTTCACTTTAAACCTAAATTTTGTGGTTTTTAGTGTGTCATTAACTTGAGTCATATTGGGTTTCTTTCTACATGTTCTCACTATGTTCTGGGACTTGACCTTGAGGTGAGTTGGAATGATACAACCAACAACAAAAGTTTAACAAAACCATAATGATTCAATTATATAATTGAATCATTGTGCAGTAGTTAACAACCAGCAATCAAATTGTGCAATATTTAATAAATCAAAACCAAATGGAATCAAACCATGTGTAGCCTTTAAAATCTATAGCAACTAAAATTGATTTATCACTAAATCCATTGTATCAAGAATCTAAGAATTCAACTAAGTATATAATTTAAGTCTCTGACAAATATTAAAAAAACACAACTAAGTCATCTTTGTCAAATATTAAAGAACCCAACTAAGACTCTACCAAAAATGCAAGAATCCAAATTATTCAAAGTTATGTATAATAACTAATTGCTGTTATTATACATTATACATAAATCTTTTTTCAATGTAAGGATTCGTATTGAACATGTTAGAATGTCTGGTTCTTTTTTTTAGATAAGCGATGATTTCATTGAAGGGAGTACAAGGGGTGCCCAACCCTTACAATAAAATACTTAAGGGAAGGGGGTGGGCCTACTCAAAACCTCACTGAGCCAAAACCCATTGGGAAAAAGACACAGATAGGAAAAAGAGTACCCCGTGCAAAAAGCACAAGAGTGACTAGCTCACTGTTTCTCCCCCTTCTAAAAACACATAAAAGCCAAGCGTACATTACAGTTATTACAACATAGCCAAACAACCCATTGGGCAGCTATACCAGTCCGACCAATTCACCCTGCAATTCCTGCCCCTCCTTGCCTTGAACCAGCTCCACGCCGCATCCTTGATTCCTGCTATTATACCAGTCACAGAGATCACCTCCCCTTTGAAAATAACTTTGTTCCGTGCTAACCAAACATTCCAAATAACCGCCATCCATATGAGATGTTAGACTGTCTAGTTCATTCCTATATGCAATAATAGAATTAACATATATGACTAGTAATAGTACTTGCAGATCTTTGTAAGGACAGAGGGTGACCAAATTGTTAGTGGCAGCTAGAAATTTTAGGTAGTAAGAGGAAAAATAGTCTTTGTTAGTGGGAGAAAATACATAATTTCATCACAAAAGATTTTGCAATACCTAAACTTCTATATATTATGCAGCTCAACGAGTAAAATTATCATCAATTTATTCTCACTCATTTTTTTATTACAAAAAGTTTAGGAGAGTTGGGCTTTGAGGACTTACAAAAGTTTGGGCAGACCTCAAGACTCTTTGAGCAGTAATAGAGATACTTATAAATCACACACCAAAGAGACCCTCACACCGACAGTGAGAGTTGAACCCACTTCCTTACAGAGTATGAGCCAACTTATTTCCAACTGAGTCAACATTCATTGACTTTATTCTCACTATTTTATTAATCTTTTATTAATTTCTTTATTTATATTAAATAGGATTCGATCAATCTGGTGGAAGAATTTTTCACATTTCAAGTTTATTTATCGCTCAAGAAATTAAACCAAGCAAGGTCGAAGTACAATCCTATATGCACTGCATGATCAAACCACAATGCTGTATAAAAGCTTATGCCATATTGGTGAAATATATTTTACTTAACACTTCCTCATAAATTTTTCGATCCACCATTGAGTAATAGAATGTAGTTATAACTAGTTAAACTAGGGAACAATTGTACGCAAAACCTCACAAGTGCTTAGGTTTATCATGTATGGAAGCGATCAGTTTCACATGAAGAAAGATGACTACTTCAGAATATTTTCGTATTAGGGTTGTGTTTTTCCTAAGGAAAAGACAACCATCACTGGGGATTTCATTTAGGTCATTTACAAATTTTTCAAATCCAAGACCAATTTGGGTGTTTTAAGTTCACTCCAACGTTTGGAAAATAACGCAAAATATGACTAAAATAACCTAACATATCAAGAGCTAAACAAACGTCACGTTGACAGAAGCTAACAGAAGAACTAACATGTTCTGCATAAATTGTATCAGATTATTATTTCTCATATATCAAAGTGAGTACCAAATATTTCTCTCTCAAATAATAGGTATTCAATCAAAAATTTTTTGGCAGCAACTATTCAATCAATTAATAATTAAAGAACAAGAGGATGTGGTTTTTTGCTTCTTTTACATGAGTGATGACGTGGAATTTGTGGAAGCAACGTTGACGCGTTAGATGACGCTGACTTTTTCAGGAACATGTAAGTAGGTGTGGTGGGAGGTGAACATAGAGAGGGACGGTGTGTGTGTACGCGATGGTCAACGATGTGCTTTTCTGCTTGTTGTAGGTGAAGATAGGTAAGTGGAAATAAAAATATTACCTTGTTATAGAAAATTATTATTTTTTTGATACAAATTGCTATAGAAAATTATTAAAATTAAATAAGACAAATTGTTATGTACGTTGATCTCCACCACTGACTGAGTTTTTTCGTTGTTGTTAGACAAAGTGTTTTTTCATTTTTTTAGCCGAAAGAAAAGGGTTATTAATTCAGTATTATTTAGGTAGAATGTTTAAAATATTGTATTTGTTATGAATATTATTATAGTGGATGTCCACTATTCTCCTTCATTTACTCATTAGTGGAGTATTATGATTGACTATACACTTTCCCTTCTATCACCCTATAAATAAGACTATCTTCTATTTGTATAGAGACACTTGAAAAGAGAATGAATAATACAAAGAATCATCTTCTCTCCTTCTCTTGTCCTTCTCTAGTTATTGTTTTGATTCATTTTATAACACGTTATTAGCACGAAACTCTGACAATTAATCTAAGGTATCTGTTTTGTTTTATGCTAAACTTTCCAGTATCAGATATGATTAGTTATTATGTTTATATGATCGATCAATATGATGTAGGGTCGTATCTGATCATGATAATCAAAACTTTTTTATGAATATTATATCGAGTCTGTTGCTACATTTGAAGTTTTTTTTCAAAACTTAGTTATTATCATTTGTATTAGTTTTTATATGTTACCTTGACTTTTTCCTCTCCCGATCATCATGTATGTGATCGGCCAACTGAAATCTATCAAGACCATTTTTTTTATTATCTATCAATGCCAATACAAAACCATACTACTCTTGATTACCTCGTCAATTTTTTTTTGTTGATATATTTAGATTATGATGTTCTTACTAGATCTTCCAAAAGTTTTTGTAAGTCTATCATTCTATGTTGCTGGTTATTTTCTTATACATTTCATATTAGATAACTAAGTAATAGAATCATTTTGATAAAATTTGTGATAAAGTTCCTGAAGAACAATAAATCCATTATACAAGCATCTCCGAAGGATTGCACAAATAATTGTTTCTATGTATCATTGTTTATGATATAGTTCTTGAAGAACTTAGAAATTTAATGTCGAAGCATCCCTGAAGGATTGCTCATAGTATGATTTTTCTTGATTATCATTGAAAAAGTTTTATGATATAGTTCCTGCAGAACTAATGAATTGGTAATCCAGTATCCTTGTAGGATTGTAGAAATAATTGTTTTTTTATCATTGTCAAGAAAGAATAAATTAATATTCAGGCATCCCTACAGGATTGCTCATGTATGATTTTTTCTGTTAATGTTTAGATTTTTTGGTATAGTTCTTGAAGAACGATTGATTAAAAAGTATATTTTTCAATTATTATAGTATATGACAGAGTTGTGATCGAGTTCCCGAAGAACTTGACTTTTACACATTGATTACAATTTATAAGATCTATTTGATCTTAGTATGTGTTGAAGCAAAAGAAATCAAGAGAAGTGACATATAATTTATGTCTCAAATATTCTCATGTATTAGCAAAATGAGAAAAATATTTTCAGAAAAATATTATGAATCAAGATTATGTGATATGGTGATTGTAAAGAATACGCACAAACCACTCAATGAATTGAAGTTCATTCCCAAAAGCGAATGACTCACATTATAGTTTTGGTACAAGAAAAGTTGTGGTGATGACCATTGATGTGGTAAATATTATCATTATCCTATTTAAGTATCATTTGTATCATTTGTGAATGTGACATTTGTTATTCCTAATAGTGGTGTAGTATCTTATGGAAAAATGTAACTTTTCTTCTTTCATATGCTTGGAATTCCAAATAGAAAAAGTTGCATGAAAAAAAGGGAATAAGAAGAATTGATTGTATGAATAGATCCTAAAAAGCTTGACACTTTTATGTTTAAAAGAATGTGTATATTTTCTTAGCAAATATAGCTATCTGCTGAGAGATACTTCCTATGCTCTTTATTTTCCTTATTTTGAGTAGCAAATATAGTTTTCTGCTGATATATTATTTTTTTCTTCGAGAAATTATATTTTATGCAGCTACTAAAGTTTGATCTTTGTAGGCATATATATTGTAGAGACTTAATTTTCTCATGCCAATCTTTTATCATATTTATTTTATTTTAGGATAGAATGAGTATTGACACTAGCATCAATAATGGAGAAATATGTTTCGCTGATAGTGGAACTACCCATATAGTTTTAAAGGAAAAAAATTATCCTATTTAGTGAAGCGAGAAACCGAAGTTAGTACTATATCTGGCTAAATAAACCGAAGTTAGTACTATATTTGGCTCTTCAAATATAATTGAAGACTCCGGAAGAGCTAATATACTGTTATCTGGGGAACAAATTTACATATTGAGAATACATTATATTTCCCTAAGTCTAGTAGAAGTTTATTAAGTTTCAAAGATATTCATATAAATGGATATCATATTGAAACGAGAGATGAAGGAGAATAGTGACCAAATCATAGATATCAGCTGCTAATGCTCCAATAAAATGGATGTCCCTGTTGGACAATAGAATATTGCAAATGAGTCTCAACCGTGCCTGAAGTGTGGTGGATCAATCGGTTCCAAAGATAAAAATTCTCGAACAAGAAAAGGAGCTAAAATGACAGATGGTCCAAGCAAGGATATAGAAACTCTAAAAGAGTCTTCAGACATAATTAACATTTCAGTTCCAAAAGAACTAAACAGGACCTAAAAAGTTATGAAATTAAAGAGATCTCAATGAATTATGTCAAAAAATGAAATACAATGGAACCGAAACAAAGTCAACGTTGACGATGTTTTAACATGTAATATAGTGCTAAATTTGATAAATGATAGTGAGGACCATGTACCAATGTCTACTAAAGATTGTAGACAATATGAATTGGCCAAAATTGAAAGATGAAATTGAAGCAGAATTAAACTCGCATTACAAGCAAAAAGTTTTTGGAACTGTAGTCCAAACACCTGAAGTTGTGAAACCAGTTGGATACAAATGAGCTTTATGCAAAAAGCAAAATGAGAATGGTGAAGTTGTGAGATACAAAACTCGACATGTTGCTCAAGGGTAGATGCGAGTATTTTTCAATACTTAATTAGTCTTGTAGCACATGAAGAGCTCAATTCTCACAAGATGAATGTTGTTACAACTTTACTTGTATGACTTATTTGATAGTCATAATTATTTGAAGACCCCTGAAGGATTTAATATTCCAATCCACACTTTTCGGATTCTTGAAATGATTACTCAATTTGAATTAATCCCTCCATGAGATAATATAATTTGAACACATATGGTATAATCATCTAAATTTATATTCTAAAGAAGGGATACAAAAATGACATTGTCCATATAGTTTTACGAAAATATTTGGAATTTTTTTTTGTTATAACTGATGTCTATGTTGATGACATAAATATTATCCGAACTCCTGAAGAGCTTCAAAAATCTATAGACTGTTCAAAGAAGGAGAACTAGATGAATGACCTCAAATTATATCCGATGGATTTTGA
The DNA here is from genome assembly GCA_020916435.1 of Oxytropis ochrocephala. Classification (NCBI taxonomy): domain Eukaryota; kingdom Viridiplantae; phylum Streptophyta; class Magnoliopsida; order Fabales; family Fabaceae; genus Oxytropis; species Oxytropis ochrocephala. The sequence continues at coordinate 101,163,711 of CM037092.1, forward strand.
GGCTGCACCTGTAGTTTACCTCTACATGGAAAATCCTAGAAGGATTCAAGATACAAAGAAATATCTTCAAATAAATTCTTTTGAAAAATAAAGTCTCATATTGACCTGCAAAAATTATTTATATTGAGTACATGAGTTGTATGGGAAGCAATATATAAAATATCTCAGTCCCAAAGACTATAAAAGCATGCATGCATATTACCAAATATTATATCCCTTGATATGATAATATCATGTAGTAATTAGTGGTAATATAATTCATTATAAACCGAAATGTATTAGAACAAAGATGCATATTTTATTTTTGACTATCCAAATGAATAAATATTTTATATATGTTCCTCAAATTAACCCTGCAGATACAAAGTTTTTTTATCTAGATCAAGTCAGATCTCAAGTCGGCTATTATCTACATGCGATGACATTAAGTATCTTTATGATCTATAAAATCTATGGGTTTTGCTTCTTCATTTCAAGCTCAAATGACAACAATTCAAATGTCCTGAAGATAATATTGGCCACAAAGCTCCATTAAAAGATGATATATTTCAAGTGATATAGCGGATAGATTTCTCCATATGCACTCGGGGAGAAAATCCATATGTTGGAGTTTATATTCTTCTATGATGCTTAAAACCGGGGGAGAAAGCTGAACTCTTTTTTCCTTCGCTATGGTTTTATCCCATTGGGTTTTCCTAGTAAGGTTTTTAACGAGGCAGTTCAAATAGAAAGGATATTGTACTCTTTTTCCTTCACTAGGATTTTTTCCCACTGGTTTTTTTCTTAGTAAGGTTTTAATGAGGCATATCCTAGATGGACATCCAAGGGGGAGTGTTATGAATATTATTATAGTGGATGTCCACTATTCTCCTTCATCTACTCATTACTGGAGTATTATGATTGACTATACACTTTCCCTTCTATCACCCTATAAATAGGGCTATCTTCTATTTGTATAGAGACACTTGAAAAGAGAATGAATAATACAAAGAATCATCTACTCTCCTTCTCTTGTCCTTCTCTAGTTATTGTTTGGATTCGTTTTATAACAGTATTATAGAAAGAAAAAAAAGTCTTTGTTTACATTTTTTATTAGCAATATATTATCAATGACAACACTAAACCTTACAATTAATGAAAGGGAACAACCCATAGGATAAGGAGAGGCCACCATGACACCAACCAAATGTCTGTACATTTTCATCAACTCGGCCCCGGGTGGCAAAGCAGATTTGATCCCGCGAAGGCCCTTTGAAATCCAGGATATGTCCGCTATCGGCCACGCTCTCGATCTGAACCCTCGGGGCTCCAAAGTAGCTCCATCCGTGGGGGAGCTTGATCTACTGATGTCTTAACCTCCTATTCCTGGGTCGACCTAACCCTTGATTGATCGACGATGGTGGTGGTAAATCAACTGACTGGGACGAACTGGAATCACCAGATGAGCTCTCTGAAGAAGAGCCCGAGGACTGGGCCGACGAGGAGCTAGAGTCCGAGTCGTCGTTGGATATCGTCTCGGTAGTAGCTGGTGCGCTTGGTCCTCGCCTGAATCAAAAACCTGCAAGGAGGGGACATAATTTCAGGTCCAGCTATCATGAGTTCCTAGAATGGGGCGACAAGGTCTGGCATGCGGGCTAAATAGAAAACAACGAAGCCATGAAAAAATTGAAATGTTACCTAGGAAGGGATGACGGTAAACAGGAAGGAAAGGGAGAGAACGATCTGGAGAGGAAGCGTTAAATTGAAATCGCACTCTGTAGAACAGTCTCGCTCTGTATGGGAGCAACTCGCTAGAACCTCAAGGAAAAATTGAATTGTGCTTGGAGAACTCAAAATTCGCTCTCACAGTGCGCAAAAGTAGGAAAAGGTCCCAAATGAAGAGAACAAGCATCCTTATATAGTGGGTCTATCAACACACTGTAGGCCGATGTTGAAACGACGCGACCCTTTGCTCCCCACATTAAATATACATACCTCGAAACAACCAACTGTCGCGTCTCCTCATCATTATGTAGCACCTCGAAGAGTGTAAACGTCACTTCAAAAGCTCGACAGTCACACCATGTCAGTTGTCAAACTACTCTGTAAGGGTGCGTGGAAACCACGTGTCCAAACCCCGACCAAACATTGGGTGATCGAGCCCTCGACCAGGTGGTCCGGTCGACCCACTGGAGCGAGCGGGGGCAGTGATCTCAAGCCAGAACCTGTCCCAAGGGCGACTTCGGCTTTGGGGGCAACTCGGCCCAGTCCACTTGATTGGCCAGATTCGGCCCAACAATGGTCCCAGAATCGTCTAAGCTACATGAAACGCACATTGGTTATGATCAACGACTGAGATCCTACGACTAGGAACCGCCTCCTGACTCTATAAATAGGGGTCAACCCCTACAAAAAGGTACACTTTTCACACCTAACTCATTCCCTACTTTGACTTCTTCCCCCTAACTTGGGCGTCAGAGTGACTTTGTAGGTAAAACCCGCCCCGAGCTATGCTCGCGACTTCAGGATAAACAGAACAATCTTAAACCGGGCCGATCCATTCCACAGACGCTCAGGTACGTATCACTTATGTTGCAAGAAACAAAAGATGACAGTAGAAATTTCAATACTGCAACAATTTTTTATTTTTTGATATGAAAGTGTTCAAAAAAAACTCTGATAATATTTCATGCCGCAAAATAAAGCAGAAAAAATAATAGAACTATTATGTACTTATCATTTTATAAATATTGTCATACATCAATTAGAAAATACATGTCTCAGAAAGGTAATTCATATGGTGAGTAAAAGAGACTTTGTTGGTAAAAACGTAGACAAATGGGGTTTGAACCCCGCTCCCTCCTCTAGAAACTAACACATCAATTACTAACCACTTTGTTTATAAAAAAGCTAGAAAAATACAAATATCTCTATTATAAATAAATGAGTATACAAATAAATTCGTAAAATAAAAAATTAGTCATATTAGTGTACTATGTTTGATAGATAAATTAAACAATTAATAAATTACTAAGAGTGAAAATTTATTTTGGTGCATAAAAAAGATTTGTACCTACTTTTTTTTGCCAAAATTTAAAAACTATTAATTAAGTTATATGATAGTCCCCTTGTCTCCGTCAAAAAGGAACCGTTTAGGTACTAATGTGTATTGTTAAGGACATGACATGTCTTAGTGTTGGAATTATGGAAGAATGCCCATTGTACATATAAAATTAAGTCATCTTAGTCCCTACTTTTGGGCAATTTTTGTCCTTCACTAAATCTTTAAATCTCATTCATATTCTTCAACCTCCAAACCCTAACACGATTAATGTTATGGTAAACCTCGGTTTTGTATGCGCAAGTCATCACCTCACTTCACTTTAAACCTAAATTTTGTGGTTTTTAGTGTGTCATTAACTTGACTCATATTGGGTTTCTTTCTACATGTTCTCACTATGTTCTAGGGCTTGACCTTGAGGTGAGTTGGAATGATACAACCAACAACAAAAGTTTAACAAAACCATAATTGAATCATTGTGCAGTAGTTAAAAACCAGGAATCAAATTGTGCAATATTTAATAAATCAAAACCAAATGGAATCAAACCATGTGTAGCCTTTAAAATCTATAGCAACTAAAATTGATTTAGCACTAAATCCAATGTATCAAGAATCTAAGAATTCAACTAAGTATATAATTAAGTCTCTGACAAATATTAAAAAAACACAACTAAGTCATCTTTGTCAAATATTAAAGAACCCAACTAAGACTCTACCAAAAATGTAAGAATCCAAATTATTCAAAGTTATGTATAATAGCTAATTGCTGTTATTATACATTATACATAAATGTTTTTTCAATGTAAGGATTCGTATTGAACATGTTAGACTGTCTAGTTCATTCCTATATGCAATAATAGAATTAACATATATGACTAGTAATAGTACTTGCAGATCTTTGTAAGGACAGAGGGTGACCAAATTGTTAGTGGCAGCTAGAAATTTTAGGTAGTAAGAGGAAAAATAGTCTTTGTTAGTGGGGGAAAATACATAATTTCATCACAAAAGATTTTGAAATACCTAAACTTCTATATATTATGCAGCTCAACGAGTAAAATTATCATCAATTTATTCTCACTCTTTTTTTTACTGCAAAAAGTTTAGGTGAGTTGGGCTTTGAGGACTTACAAAAGTCTGGGCAGACCTCAAGACTCTTTGAGCGCTAATAGAGATACTTATAAATCACACACCAAAGAGGCCCTCGCACCGGCAGTGAGAGTTGAACCCACTTCCTTACATAGTATGAGTCAACTTATTTCCAACTGAGTCAACATTCATTGACTTTATTCTCACTATTTTATTAATCTTTTATTAATTTCTTTACTTATTTTAAATAGGATTCAATCTGGTGGAAGAATTTTTCACATTTCAAGTTTATTTATCGCTCAAGAAATTAAACCAAGCAAGGTCGAAGTACAATCCTATATGCACTACATGATCAAACCACAATGCTGTATAAAAGCTTATGCCATATTGGTGAAATATATTTTACTTAAAACTTCAGTCTCCTCATAAATTTATTGATCCACCATTGAGTAATAGAATGTAGTTATAACCAGTTAAACTAGGGAATAATTGCACGCAAAACCTCACAAGTGCTTAGGTTTATCATGTATGGAAGCGATCGGTTTTCATGATGAAGAAAGATGACTACTTCATAATATTTTCGTATTAGGGTTGTGTTTTTCCTAAGAAAAAGACAACCATCATTGGGGATTTCATTTAGGTCATTTACAAATTTTTCAAATCCAAGACCAATTTGGGTGATTTAAGTTCACTCCAACGTTTGGAAAATAATGCAAAATATGACTAAAATAACCTAACATATCAAGAGCTAAACAAACGTCACGTTGACAGAAGCTAACAGAAGAACTAACATGTTCTGCATAAATTGTATCAGATTATTATTTCTCATATATCAAAATGAGTACCAAATATTTCTCTCTCAAATCTATATCTATATAAATATCTAAAGGAAACTTTTTTCCAAGCCTCTAAGATGCTCCACATCATCCTCATTAATTTTTCAATTAGATTTTCAATTATATTAATATCTTTTTATAATTTACACATATAAGGAGACTTATATTAATGATTACATATTAAGGCTAAATTATTAAGACCCTTTATATTTATTCAGTTATTATATAATTAAAGACAATAAGTGTATTGATATGAGTTGAATAAAAATAAAAAGACATAAAGTTTGATGACTAGGAGAATTGAGCATTATTTTATTATTTATAAAAATAAAAACCACATGAAACATAAAAAAACGTAGACTTTAGCTTCATATCTTTTTAAGAAAAATTGTGTTCACTTCTATATTTATATTTATTTATAATTTTCGTGGATTTTTTGTTGTAAGAATAGTGTATTTTCCTCTTTTATTTTAGAAAGGAAAAAAGAATACTGGGCGATGGTTAATCTTTGGGTTACTTTTGGTCAAAAAGAAAACTTTTGGTTACTTTGGGTTTATTAATTTAAATTTTGTTTTAATATTTCTCTTATACTTTATTTGAGTTTTTTTTTATATTACATTTTTAATCAGGAATATGAATGGTTTTAAAAAAAACAATAGTTTCAAAACGTCATATATTCTAATCTATTAACTTAATCTCATATTTCATCCCCTTTTTCTTTGACATTTCCAACAACTTAATCTCTTATCTAAAGAACTAATTATAATATATTAAAGTATATAAAGTATATAATTATAATATTAATTTCAGACGTTGTAATAATGTTTTTATTTATTATTTAATTAAGTTTAACCACTTCATTTTTTCTCATTTCCTTGCAAGTTGGGAGAGTTATTCTCAATTTTTGATTGTTGAATATTGTTGTTTTGTTTGTGTGATGCTTCTCATGAAGAGTTAATTGTAGGCGATCAAATTACTTTAAATCTATATGTGATTGTTGTATATATTGTTCTTTATCCAATGCTTCTCATGGAGATTTATATTGTAGGTGATAAAATTATAGACTTTTCTAAGTTGCTTGTGTGAGTTTCGGAAGTTCCTTTTGGGTCGTGTTAGTTTGAAAATCGGTAATTGAATCCGTAGAAAACTTTTAATAAGAGTTCCCCAGACTGTCTATAGAAGATTCTAGCTATTTTAGATACATGTGTGTTTGTGTAGTTATAAATTGATCTTTTTGTAATCATGTTTACACCGACTTCTAGATCTATTTTGTCAATATATAATAAGGTTTGGAGGATAAAAAGATAAGGCTACAAATTCTGATGATGATATTTTTTTTTGGTTTGTTTATTTGTATTCAACAAGTGATTTCGTTAGGCTGATGGGGGTGATAACTGATTCAATTAATAGACATGGCTACATTAAAAAAAACTTAGTGTGTTATTAGTGTTAAATTGTAGTGGGTAATTTAATAATGCATTTGGTTTTTACTTTAGTTATTTCTTGCTCCTTGGTGTCTTCTTGATTGCCTAGAGTGTTACACTAATACTTATCAATTATATTTTAAGAAAAAAGATTAAAGAATAATTACCAAAATTTATTATTTTAATTTATTATTTTAATAATTTTCTTTAAAATAATTAGATAAAACTGAATATTATTAATTAAATAGTTTAGATAAATTTAAAAGATTATGATACACGTGCATTTTACTTTTTTTATTTGCAACATTAAGTTAAGTAGATATAATTACATAAATGATAAAATAAATGAGTGTAAAATAAACTAAATAAAATATTGATTATTATTTTGAATAAGATGTTTTCTCTAATATAATTTTTATACAAGACTGTGTATTGATAACCTATTGCTTATTAATATTAGAGTTGAATATGTCTTTTTTTTAAGGAAGTTAAATATGTTTTTAGTTCCTAAAAATTTGCAATTGTTGATTTTAGTCCCTATAAAAAAATTCACTCACTTTTAGTCCCCACATGTACCCTGTCAATGCTTTTAGTCCCTTATGACTTATAATAACGCTTAGAGATGCTCTAAAAGGCCCCAATTAAAAGTTATAAGACTAAAAGCATTGACGGAGGAAAATGTGGGGAATAAAAGTGAGTAAAACTTTTTATAGGGACTAAAAGCACAATTTGTAAAATTTGTAAAGACCAAAAATATGTTTAACCTTTTAGATTATACATTGTAGAAAAAATTATTATCATTATTTTTTAAAATAATAATTCTATTTAATATTGTAAATACTAAATACCATATATTTCTTTTAAATCTTCTTCATATTATTGTAAAAATAAATAATAGAGAATGTATTTGTTTATTATTATTGTTTTCTAAATTCAATTTTAAATCAAAATTCTTTAACTTCACTTTTACGTTGAATTTTATTTTATTTTAAATTTCAATTTATGAATAATTAATTGGTGATAAAAATAAGAAAGAGTAGTAACTTTTTGCTTTCTATGATTTATCTTTCACCATAGATATTTATCTATCTATATTTTAAATTTACGCCACTAAATTCCACATATTAAATAGTATTATAATCTTCTTACTAAATATAATGAAAAATATTGTATTAAGTTAAAAATTAATTAACATGAAAATGTATTTACAAATATTTATACCATATCTATCTATCTATCTATGAAAAGGAATCCCCAAAGGAAGCTCCACAATTTTTCTCAACAATTTTGAAAGAACTTTCTCTATTCATTTCACTTTAATAATAAAATAATATTTCGAAACAGATAATCTCATAAAAACTATTAACAATTATTTATATTACAAACCACATACACTATATAAGGAACGTCTAAAATTTATAATTTATCTAAAAAATTTAACTCATATTTATATTATATATTATACTAAATTTTAAAAAACATGATTTATACTTTTAATTATATATTTTATGAAAAAAAGTTAATAAATTAAATTTGAAAAAATATAACAACCCGTGCAACGCACGGGCATTCCTCTAGTCTATATAAATATCTAAAGGAAGCTTTTTTCCAAACCTCTAAGATGCTCCACATCATCCTCATTAATTTTTCAATTAGATTTTCAATTATTATTAATATCTTTTTATAATTTACACATATAAGGAGACTTATATTAATGATTATATATTAAGGCTAAATTATTAAGACCCTTTATATTTTTTCAGTTATTATATAATTAAAGACAATAAGTGTATTGATATGAGTTGAATAAAAATAAAAAGACATAAAGTTTGATGACTAGGAGAATTGAGCATTATTTTATTATTTATAAAAATAAAAACCACATGAAACATAAAAAAAATGTAGACTTTAGCTTCATATATTTTTAAGAAAAATTGTGTTCACTTCTATATTTATATTTATTTATAACTTTCATGGATTTTTTGTTGTAAGAATAGTGTATTTTCCTCTTTTATTTTTAGAAAGGAAAAAAAAAATTGGGCGATGGTTAATCTTTGGGTTACCTTTGGTCAAAAAGAAAACTTTTGGTTACTTTGGGTTTATTAATTTAAATTTTGTTTTAATAGTTCTCTTATACTTTATTTAGCTTATTTATTTATCTTTATCTATATATACCATCAATAAAAATATTTATATATATATATATTGATTTTTCGAATTTATATTTGTTTTAATTATTATTCATTCTAAACTAATGTCATAACTTTACTAAGTCACAAGAAAACAAGGTGTTACTATTTATATAATTTTTTTATGGAATAGCATTATGATGGAATAAAGTTAATTCAATTTTTTTTACTATTTGGAAATAATTTTCATATAAATAGTACATCATATATATATATATAATTTGTATATAAAAATTGAATATTTCTCATATAAAATATATTTTAATTTTATCTTTTATACAATTTAATATTAGACATCATTTTTATTTTTAAATAATCACTACTTATTTTAAATTCATGAGATGAAGGTTTTTATTTTTCTTTTTTTGATTTCAAAGACATCTATATATTATGACAAATCTCATTAGACTATTTTAAGATATACTTGCTTACAATGAAATTGTATTTTATTATTATTATTATTATTATTATTATTATTATTATTATTATCATTAAAATTGCTAGAAACCTAATTTAGTTGTCTTTAATCTAATTCCTTTTTGAAACAGAAAATAATTATTAGACCTTTTGAAATTCTTCATGATGTAACATTTATGCAATATTAAAAGGGAAGTATATAACATTAATATGAATTATTCCCTTAATTGACAATAAATTCATGAGTTAGTAAAATATTAGTGGAAGATGTAGAGTTTTAGTCGGTTATAATAAGAAATTACTATTTAAAGTGAACAATTTTGGAGGGTGAGTAGAGAGATCTTGGCAAAAAAAATTATAGTCAAAAACAATATTTACATATGAGTAGAAGAAATGAGTGAGTTTCACAGCAAAAGACAGAATCTGCAAAAAAAAATTGGTTTCGCATGTTTGGATCACTTAGTGAACAACGCAATTGATGCAACAATGTTTGGTAAAGCTATGGGAATTCTGGAATCATGTTTAATTTTGATATTATTCTTTAGAAAAATATTTAGTTTTAGTAGCTTATGTGAAATTATATAATGTGCTAGGTCTACATGATTTTTATCTCTACTTAGAGAGCACATAGATGTGAAAAACAAGATGTACATATGAGTATAAGAAATGAGTGAGTTTCACAAGAAAAGACATGCAGAAAAAAAAATAGAAGGTTTCATGTTTGGACAACTTTGAAGTCGATAGAGTGTGCAATTGATGTAACGATGTTTTGTAAAGCCATGGGCATTCTGAAGTCATGTTTAATTTTGATATTGTTCTTTAGGCAAATATTTAGTTTTCATAGCTTATGTGAAATTATATAATGTGCTAGGTCTAAATGATTTGCTTATGCTCCTTTTATCTCTACTTAGAGATCTCATGGATCAAATGTGGTGAGTATAGCATTTTGTTTCTAATTTTAAATACTTTTTTAAACAACTTCTCTAACTTATGACTTCTCAAAATTTTCACAAAAATTAACATTAATCATGGTTATAATGTCAAATAATATATATTAGATGTAATGAAAAGTTACTATGAATGATACCTTTGTTGATTAAAATCTTTAAATACTCTTGAAGGAAATTTAACCACCATTACATTTAAAGCCAAGCAAATGAAAGGGTTTTTAATAATAATTTGTTAAGTAAAGAAAAAATAAAATAAAATAAAATGAAAAAAAATTGTGTTTAATATATTAAATATCTTTAGGACCCAACATGTACGGCCTATCGGTTTTTTAGTCCTTTGTAATATAGGACCAACTTACTATTTAATATATTAGTGGTCTTTAGAACCCAATTGTAATCTTAGTTGGATGCATGAATTTCAGTTTTTTATCCCTAATATGATGCTTTATTGAGAACTAATGACTAATGATATTCCACATAGCTCACATCTTATGGTTTTACCGTTAATCCATCCGATGGTTATACTTTATAGAATACCATATTTTGTAAAAGAAAAAAAAGGATATCAAAGGTTTCTAAATTTACATGATCAAAAATGATATTTACATATATTAAGAAACCAATAGGTTATAATAATATTATCTATCTATATAAAGGAAGCTTTTTTCCAAACTCTAGGATGCTCCACATCACTTTCCTTTGTTTTTCAATTAGATTTTTAACTATATTAATATTTATTCATAATTTCCACATAAATGAGACTTCATTTCATGATAACCACTAACTTATTAAATGATACTCTTAGTAAAATAGTATTTAACTATTATTTATGTAAAACCCCTCCCTTTAAATGCATAATTGTAACATGAAAAATAATTTTAAAGGTCAACTAATAATTTCTTATTTCATCTAACCTATTATAATTGGTAAATATAAATAAAAAACTCATGTAAAATAAGCTTTTTATATTTATATAAGCTTTTTATTTCTATATCTATCTATCTATGCATACATACATGCATACATCTAAAAGAATCCCCAAAGGAAACTCCACAATTTTACTCAAGATTTTTGTGTATTAAAATATTAATTTATAATACAGATATAATTAATTTTAATGAAAGAAATAAATTTCCACTAACTTATTAAATGATTCTCTTAGTGGAAGATCAATTAACTATTTTATATTAATATTAAAATGATGCTATTCTTTTATAAATATAGAATTTTTTTCTTCACAAAAAATTATAGCAATTGATAAGAATAATTGCCGACATATATCTACGTATAATATGATATAATGTATTATATAATAGAATATTATATGTTGTGTTACAATAGAATATAATATAATATGTAAAAAAAGTTTCAATATGTTAATAAAATATGCCTACGTTTTCTTTAACTTATATTGCATCTATTTAAATGTATAATATAAATCAAACTTAGTCTATTATATTATTATAAAGTTAATCTTTATTCAACGTATTTTTTATTTTATTCATTGTTTAAATCCCTACTTAATATCTCTAATTAATTATAATAAAATTTAATCTAAATTTATTTGAAATAAAAAAAAAATAGTGGGTTCTTTGAAATTCTTTTTTGTGTAACTATATGCATTGAAAGGGAAGAGTTTATTATTAATATTTTAATAAACTATGCCAATGTTTTCTTTAAATTATATTTCATAAATTTAAATGTATAATACAAATCAAACTTGGCCTATTATATTATTATATATATATTTAATCTAAATTTATTTGAAATAAAAAAATTAGTGGGTCTTTGAAATTCTTTTTGTGTAACATATATGCATTGAAAGGAAAGAGTTTCTTATTAATATGACTTACTACTCCTTTAATTACAAAAATAAACTCATGAGTTAGTGTAATATGAGTGGAAGAGGTATAGTTTTAATTAATTCATCATATATTTAATTGTTGAATTTCATTATGACATAGTTAACTTATGTATTTGCTTATTTTTCTGATCAATTAAATATTTTTAACTTATGTTTCATAAGTTTAATTGTATTATTTATTTAAATGTATAAATATTTACATATATTGTTGTAAACACATCTCCCAATCAAGATATATATATATATATATATATATATATATATATATATATATATATATATATATATATATATATATATATATTTTGAAAAATAACACTATTTGTAACTTAAAAATATATTTTTATGGCTCTCATTAATTCCATTCATTTAATTTAATTTCATGTATTTCATGCGTTGAACTTGGTTTGCTAAACAATAGTATGTCATAATTGGAAAATTGTGAATCAATGCTTTCAATTTTGAAGGTTATAACTATTGCTCTTCCCATTAATATTTTATGAGAGTGTCTTATGATTGTCACTTGCTCTTCTCCAATTCCTTCATTGTCACCATGACAGTTTTTTCATTTGTACTTCACTTGCTATTCCTCATCATATATAAATAGGTGTTCCAAAGACAAACCAATTTCATCATCTCTACCTCATCTTTTAATTTGCTTCTTATTGTCTAATTTCAACATAAACAAAGGAGTTCTTCCTTTTTGAAATACATGTGCCAATTTCCAATTTTATTTGCCTATTTTTCCTCCCTCGATAGTATGTATCTTTATTTATGTTTCATCTTATATGTATCTTCATTGCCTTTGTAAAAACCTCTATTTACACATAGCCTATATATTATAAATGTGGTTGTTAACATGTTTCAAATAAGGAGAATATTAAGGTGAGGTGTAGAAAATAGTACTACTACGCTTTGGGTTAAAAAATGTAAGTTCTTGACAAAACAATCATTAATTTTTCAAGTTCTGAGATGATGAAGAATCAAGTAATATGCAAGAAAAAGAAGTAATCAAAAAAAAAGGAAGAAAGGGAAATTCTAAAAGATCTACATGAGTGAAAAAGAGATTCTATTTCAACAAATTTACGGTATTTCTTCAATAAATTGACAAATCACATATTTTTATTTTTGTGTTGAAAGATCTATATTTGATTTTTGATCATTTAAGCTTTATTATTTTTGACCAATAATGTATTAATTTTTTTAATGAGTTTACAATTACCATTGTATTTTATGGTAATTTGACTTTTGAAAAGTGTTCATTTGATTGTTAGTGATGTTAGAGAGCAGTTTTACTCACGAAAAGTGATTATAAACTTGACATGTGATGATTAATTTGGCTTCCACTTCCCAAGTCAAAACTATGAAATGACTAAGTTAGTGAAAGGACTAATTTAGTACTTTTCTAAATATGAGGGACCAAAAGTTGATGAATTTTTTTTTTGGAAACTAAAACCAGAATGTAACCTAATTTAAAGGATTTGAATCATCTTTAAACATATCTTTTTATTATTTATTTATTATAATATACAATTAAGAGTTGAAGAAGTTTAAACTTTTTAGCACACAACTTAGTTTTTTATGGTATGGCCAAGTTTTTTATGGTACGACCAACTCTTAAGGAAGCCATGTAAATATGTGTTAGTGATTCAAATATGGTAAAACCACACAACTTGGTTTATTTATTTTTAAATTTTTAGTTTCCTCTAATTAAGACTAAAATTTGAATTATTCTTTGCTTTCTACATCATCACGATGCCAGCCAACTCAATTTTACGGTTAAATCCAACATCGAGATTTTACATATTTCTATATTTTAGATGGTGGGCATTTGTCACTCTGAATGAAAAAGGTAGGAGAAACTTGAGAATGTAAATTAAAGAACGATTAGAGCAAAAATATATAAGAAAAAGAATCAAAGATCAAAAAAAAAATTAAAACATTATTTATTCATTATAGAAAGACACTTCTTATCTTCTTATCGGTAACATCATTCTATAATTTTTCAAAAAATATTCAATATCACTTTTTTTTGACAAAAAAAATATTCAATATCATATTATTACTTTTATTATATTTTATTTAATAGAATGATTCTTACATAATTTTCTTTTAAGTCTCGTGTTAAGTCACTGAAGACAAAAAATAAATTTTGTATCAGACTATTCTACATTAAGCAGGATGCGCTTAAAATTAACACAGGAGTAAATAAGTCATTTTGCATTTTTCTATAACCAAAGAATAATAATAACTACCAAAGAGGGATTTCCATTTTTCTATAACTAAGATGTGGGCACACTAAAAAAATAAAAATAATTAATAACATTTTTCAATGATAAACTTACTAAAAACTGAGTAAATAAGTCATTTTGTATAAATTCCAATATAATTACATTTAACTATTAAATGTTTCATCACTTAATAAAGTTTTATGAATCAAATAAAAACAATTAGTTAAGAAACTCTAATAAAATATAAATTATTTTATACATTTGACATTCTAATATTTTAAAGAATTATATAAAAAATTTGCTTCAAATATATATATATATATATATATATATATATATATATATATATATCAAATTTTTTCATATTACAGTATTAATGAAGTTTCTAACTTTTGTAAAACTTTATTTCAAAAATTAATCTAATTAAAAATTTTGTCAATTAATTATATCAAAAACTTCATACACTATATAAGAATGTTGCCTAATTAAAATGAATAATTTTATATATAAATTGCCAGTACATAATACTATATTTTTAATATACGTATACATAATTTATATAAAAATATTATATGTTTTAATATATAAACTTTATTAAATTAAATAAAAAAAATATAACAACCCGTGCATCGCACGGGCATTCACCTAGTAAATATCTAAAGGAAGCTTTTTTCCAAGCTCTAGGATGCTCCACATCATCTTCATTTAATTTCCAACTTATATCTCAATATTATTCCTATTTTACTTAATTAATGTCCACTCAACCAATATGACATCCAATATTTAAAATGAATCTCACTTTCCCAATAATTATTAAATATCACAATATATTTTCAATCCATTTTTTACTGACTCCCTAAATATAATTTTAAAATTCAAATTAATATATTAGTTAAATAAAATTATAAACATTAAAAATATGTTAAATTATTCTATTTATTTAAAATATTAAAAAGGTGTTATATACTATATTGTGAAGTTTTGTAAACCAAATCTATATCTATCTATATATCTATATCTATATCTATATCTATATCTATCTATATATCTATCTATCTATATCTATAATATCTATATAAATCTCTAAAGGAAGCTTTTTTCCAAGCTCTAGGATGCTCCTCCATTTTTGGCTTAATTTTTAATTTATTTAAGACTTTCCATATTACATGTTTATTCTACTAAATAATGAATTACTTTATCTAAAACCGATCATGCATCCCATTAAATTTATAACCCATCATGTTACATTTCTTAATTTATTTTAATTCTCGCTTTAGCCTAAAAAGCGACGTGTTATGTAATTTTTCACCCATTAACTCTCGATGATATATATAAGTGTAATGACAATTTTTTTAGTATTAAATTTTAACTTCATTCACTATTTTACAAGACAAAATCTAATATCTTTCAATCACAAAGCTAAAAGCTAATGGTCAGTCACATGATAAATCAGTTAAAAAACCATTAAACATACCTTTAGTGTTATTGATGCAAAATTGTCGTTTTTAAGAGTTAGACCATTCAAATGTCTTTTTGTTAATGTGTCAACAAAAAAACAATATTTTTTTAACATGGTGTATGATACAAACTTTAACTTCTTTTTTTTAGATAGACAATATGGTTAGAAATTAGTGTGTTAGTTGTTAGAGGGAAGGGGGAGCGGGGTTCGAACCCCGTACGCCTACATTTTTCCACCAATAATGTCCCTTTCACGTAACCATGTGAGCTACACTTCTAGGACACAAACTTTAACTTCTACTTTATGACATTTGTTAAGTTTTAATGAAAATTTTATTAGAGAGTGGAGCTGTTACATTATTGGTTTTCCGCAATGATTGTTGTAATAAGAAAAGCAATACTAATTAATAACAAATATTCATAACTGATCTAATAGGTTATTTGAAAAGGTTAGATAGTTTCTTTAGCTTCCTTTTCTTATGTCTACAAGTGTATTTTAGATGCTATATAAAGCATATCATTCTTTGCAGTACATTGAGATTTTAGAAGAAAAAAAATTTTATTCAACATGTGTATCTTGGAGGTAATAGATTTTTTTTAAAAATCTTTCAAAATATCATGTATATTCTCCTTTTTTTTTGCCTAACTTCTTTTTTGTTCAATTGTTTTCTTATGTTCATTTACTAGGACTTTGAGACACACGTTTAACGATTTAGTTGTGATGACATTTGGAAGCAAAACCACATGTATCTTTAAGGTAGTGAAATTTTTCATTTCAGTTAATCTTTCTATATATCATGTATATTCTCCTTTTTCCTCTTTGGGGTAGCAAAATTGTTTGGACATATTTCGCTTCTGCTTTGCTAATGATGTATGGCATCGTCCCAAAGATCTCTATTATCGAGTGTAACTTACATTCGTTACGGTATTTTGAGGTTGTAGAAGAAAAAACCTATATATTATTTATCTTTTGTATTCTTCCGGTTGAATTTTTTTAATCTTTCTATATAACATGTATATTCTCTTTTTCCCATCATGTCTTTTTGATGCAATTGTTTTGTTAGGTTCCATTTTTTGGATCGAGATTTACTTTGATGCACAAGTTCAATGATTTAGTTGTGATGACATTTGGAAGCAAAACTGAATGGATATATTTCACTTTTGCTTTGTCAATGACGTGCAGGGTTGGTCCCAAAAATTGCTTTTACTTAGTCTTGCTTAAGACAAACTTTATTTGAGACATTTTTCCCCTTCAATCAAGCCAAGATTTTTATTCGATATTTTTTCCCCACATAGATGTTTTTTTTTTTTTCCAAGCTCTAGGATGCTCCTCCATATTTTTCATTTACTTTTTAAAATTAAATCCCAACAATATACTTTTATTAATAAATCTCCATTCAACATTTATGATATCCAATGGACTAAACTATCACTATGGACTCTTTTAACACTCACCTAAAGCTTAAAAAAACGATGAATTCTTTAATTTTAAACGCATTAGCTATCATGGCAAATTCATTATTTCAAAGCTTAAAAAACTGATGAACTCTTTAACTTTAATCGCATTAGCTATCATGGCAAATTCATTATTTCATCACAACGTTTAGGCAACCATGCATTATTTTTTTAGGGAACCAAACATCTAAGAATATACATCCTATTGTAATCTGCAACCGTATCAGATATGGGTTATTAGAGCATTTGAGCAATGAACAAAACCAACATGCATTTGAGCTTGAACATTTATGAAACAGTTTTATCATTTACTTGGTCATTTTCTTTAGTTTATGTCCATGAACTGAATGGTCACTTTCTAACAAAAATATATATATATCTACAATTTGGTTGCACATTTAATTTACATCTCCAAATAAAAAATTTAAATTAAAAAAAATATATATATATATATATATATACATATATTATTTATTATATATTCATCTAATTAAAACAACTCAAAAAGGATTACTACTTAAAATTAATCAACTTAAAGTTTTATAAAATCCCACCTTTGAAATATAGTTAGTATAAAAAGGTCTAAACTAACTTTATTTATATATATATACATCAATATATATATATATATATATATATATATATATATATATATATATATATAAATTTGAATCATTATCTTACCATACACAACAAATGATGTCCAGATATTTATTTAAATTTTAAACTTCAATTGAAATTTAATTTAAATTTTACATTTACATTGACCTCCCAAACTAACTTCTCCTATATATTTAAAAAAAATTATAAAATAAATCTGGATTCATTTATTTTGTTGAAAATTATTACTTATTAAATTTAGGAAGAAAACAATTATGTATATATATTTACTAAAATTTATAAGTTTCACTAAATCTCGAATTATATCTTATAATTAAATTATATGTATATATACATATACATATAATTTATTAATTTTTAAAAATCTCTTTTACTCCTTTATTGATTACTCTTAATTCATTACTTGATGTTTTGATTTTGGATGCCTTTTGGTGTCTCTAAATTATTAATTTGATTATTACTAATTATTATAGTTGGATTTTAATAGAGATTAGTTACAATTTTTTCAATAATTGTCATTTATTCATACGATTTTATTGATCATTTGTTATAGGTTTCAAATTGTAGTCAAGGGAGGAAAAATGGAGTTTACATGAATAGAGAAGAAATTGAAAAGGCAAAACAAATTAAAGGATTTAGGCTTCATGTTCTAGACATTTCTAAAGTAGTAACAAGACAAAAAGATAAATTTTGATTAGTTAGTGAGTCATCCCAATGAGATATAATTTTTTTCCCAAGCTATTGACATCTTGACATGCATGGATTATATATGTTGAATTTTAACATTGTTCTTTAAAAAAATATTTAATTTTAATAGCTTCAATGAAATTAGATGATGTGCTATATCTAAAAGATTTTTGAATATGTTTCATGAACATTCACAAACACATGTTCAAGGTTGATAGAGTATAATAGAGCTTACCAAAAAAAGTAGATTGCTATCAAGTATGTATTAATTTTCAGTTTTAATTCTAATTATAAATAAATAAAAATTTAAATAGCAAAATATGCAATATTTTCAAAAATTGAATTAAATATATTATGAGTTAATTAAAACTCTACATCTTCAATTTATATTGTACTAACTCATGAGTTTATTGGAAATTCAAGAAATAAATCACGCTAAATGTATAGTTAAACTAATTTTAAAGTTAAATAAAAAATATATATTTAGTTCCTTAAATTTTTATTTCCTTTTCTACTAATATCATTACAATATATATAATCCTTATAATATTTATTAACATCATATAATACTAACCTACAATCTATTAAATTGGATTTTCATGTTCTCATCTATGCATGTTTAAAAATTAATATCTTAATAAATTGTATAAAAGGTATTATTTTCCTTTCTAATTATATGTACTTAAGTTATATCCTTAATATATTTTTTTAGAAAATATTTGTATAGATCCGTGCATCGCACGGGGATTTTCCCTAGTAATAGGTATTTAATCAATTTTTTTTGGCAGCAAACTATTCAATCAATTGCAATTAATAATTAAAGAACAAGAGGATGTGGTTTTTTTTGCTTCTTTTACATGAGTGATGACGTGGAATTTGTGGAAGCAACGTTGACACGTTAGATGACGCTGACTTTTTCAGGAACATGTAAGTAGGTGTGGTGGGAGGTGAACATAGAGAGGGACGGTGTGTGTGTACGCGATGGTCAACGATGTGCTTTTCTGCTTGTTGTAGGTGAAGATAGGTAAGTGGAAATAAAAATATTACCTTGTTATAGAAAATTATTATTTTTTTGATACAAATTGCTATAGAAAATTATTAAAATTAAATAAGACAAATTGTTATGTACGTTGATCTCCACGACTGAGTTCTTTCGTTGTTGTTAGACAAAGTGTCTTTTCATTTTTTTAGCCGAAAGAAAAGGGTTATTAATTCAGTATTATTTAGGTAGAATGTTTAAAATATTGTATTATAGAAAAAAAGTCTTCGTTTACATTTTTTATTAGCATTATATTATCAATGACAGCACTAAACCTTACAATTAATGAAAGGGAACAACCCATAGGATAGGCCACCATGAAATGCCACCATCTCCTAACCTTCAAAAAAAATAACACAATCTCCTAGCAATGTATTTGACTAGTCAACATGCCACTTATAATGCAAATACTATTGAAATTTTGCTCTAGCAAAATACAATAAAAAAATACAGTTATAGATTTATTGAATAAGTGATACATCTGATTTAGACTAGATACAATAATTGTTTGATGAACCTAAAACTATATATATATTTTCTTACAAACAGACTAGAGGCAATGTTATTTAATATGATCCATGATATATATCACCCAAATTATAGTTATAATTAATCAATATTTTTTTGGTTGTGTAAGTACAATAATCAATATGATAAGCCATTTGAATCGCCATTTTATATGGAGTATAGTTTTAAATGTCAAAACTTTCTTTGACAGATTCAAATGTCAACACTTAACACATTGAAATAATATTATAGTAAACTAATGTATTCTTTGCGCCAAATTATAGAGATGAATCACTTTTTTTAATATATTAGCATTTCTACTTGTGCTTTGCATGGGAAATAGTCAAAGAAAATTATTTTAAAGAAAATAATTTGGAAAAAATGGTTAGGTATCAAAAGCTTGGATGAGGATCGGAGGTTGAATTCCATTCCTCAGTATTTTAAAAATAATGTTATTGCATCAATAATATTTGAAACAAATCCTTAATACAAAACAACCACGGGCATAAAAACGACAAATTCACCCGTCTTCTCTAACAAAGGGATTTCAAAACCCTCCCTAATTTAGAAAAGTGATAAAGAAATTTCACCCACTCCACCCACCAATATCTCTCCGGTAATTGAAGTCCGATTTTAGATCTACCAAACTCGTGGCTCACCCTCAACCCACTCTCGATATTGTGGTACTAACTTAGCCTCCTCAGAGCGAGAGAGTTGATTGACGATCCTTGACTAAAGCACTTCGTAGTATACCAGGGTTCGCCATCCAAATTTCAGAAAGCTCGCCCTTGCTAGCCATGGAAGCTATAAGATGCGCAACCCCATTTCCTTTACATGAAGTCCAGGTAAATCCACAGTGCTGAAAATATGATTTGAACGAGATAATATCAGTAACAGTGCATCTAATTTCTTCTTTAACCATATTTCCTATGCATGTTTCAATTAGGCACAAGTTATCTGATTCTCACTAAGGGGAGAGAAATATTTTGCTCCATCACCATTGCTTCATGGAGACCTGTGGCTTGACCACAAGTGGAGATTGAGCAAAAATTCTCTTTGAAGCAGCCATGAGAAACGTACCATTCAGATATATGAAGATAATACACATTTTCCCTTTCACTATTTCTTGAGTGAAAGTTGTATCTAGGTTGACTATAGTATAAGGAGGGCGAGGAGGCCTCCAAATAGTAGATCTCTTGTTTGCCACCCTCTGTTCTGTAGGAATAGTCACCCTAGTGTTGGATTGGATAAACTCACTCCCCTAGTTTTGAATTTGAAAGATTGTAGCCACTGGATTAGGTTGTTTTCCGTTGAATACTGCCTCATTCCTTCATTTCCAAATTAGCAAGAGAGTATAGAAGAGTTTAGAAATGCTCTCCTCCTTAGAGTGAGGAGATCCATCAAATGGTTGCATTACCTCTTCAATTCATGCCTGGATTCAGGTGAGACCAAATCTAGTAGGGGGCAAAGTCGAAGGGAAAACCAGCATGGTCCAATCGATGAACAAAGAAGGGAAGTGTGCTCTGAGCTCTCAGGGTCAATCACACAAATTGGGAGGATAGGCGGGGTAGCCATTTTCCTTTTGAAGAGAGCTTCTCTGATGGGTAGGGCATCATGGCTAAGTCTCCATGTAAAATATTTAATTTTCTCTGGGATTCTAGCTCTCCACACCTATTTCCAATAAGAGGGCCCTAAATGGAAAATGGTAGAGGGCAAGATAGGAGGGGCAAGGTTAAAATCAATCAGTCTTCTATACTCCGATTTGATTGTGTAAACTCCTTCCTTTAAGTATGGCCAAAATAACTGATCCAGGGGAGAGGTCCAAGAAATTGGAATCTGAAGAACTTCTATAGCACTAGTAGGACTTAGGTTATCTCTCATCACAACCATATTCCACTAGTGATTTTTCACTAATCATTTCACTAACTTTGGTAATAGAGTCATTATCCTTTAGCTAAGCTTTTTTACCAGAAGCTAACTAATAATCTTCATGCACATTTACATTATCGCCTGAACCAATGGCCCATCTACACTCTTTGCAGTCCAAAACTTTGTGTTAGGAAAATAAATACTCTTCAAAGTAGAGGCCCAATAGGATTGAGGATCGTGCATTACTCTCCAGGCCTGCTTAGCAAGTTGAGCAGAGTTCATTTTGCTAAAATCTCGAAAACCCACACCCCCACCTCCTTTGGAGAATATACAATATTGTCCTTCTTCTAGTGAATATCTCCATGTTTCCCTGTTTTAGCCCACTAAAATCTTGCTACAGCTGCAGTCAAGTCAGGACAAAATGTTTTAGGAAGATTAACAATGAACATAAAATAGCAAGGAATGGCCTGCACCACTGCCTTGATCACCGCCTCCTTGACTGCTTGGTTCAAGAGAGAACCCTTCCACCCCTCCATTCCATTCAACACTCTATCTTTGACCCATCTTAGGCTTTGGATTTTGTATCTCCCCCAATCAGCAAGGATTTCCAAATCTTTACCTGGGCTCTACCAAATTGGAATAGAAGCCATGTCAGTCCATTTCTCCCTCAAATCGTGTTGAACTCTGCTGCCACAAATGATCCCAGATTAAGAGGTATTATTCTTCTGCCCAGATGCATTAGTGAAAATATTTAGAATGGAGATTATCTGGTAATTAAGATCTTTAGGAGAGTCTCTGGAAAAAATGATAGCATTATCTTCAAAGAAAAGGTGGGTAATAGCAGGGGCAGTGTCTGCCAGTTTTATACCCCTAAAGGAATTATTCTCAAAAGCATTAGTGATATGCCTTGACAATACATCAAAAATTGTGATGAATAGGTACAAGGAGAGAGATGCTCCTATCTAAGACCCCTATGAGCTATAAGTTTCCTAGAAGCAAACCCATTAACCTAATAATAGTATGAGATAGAGGTTACAAGAGACATATTCTAGAAATACATATATTATCAAAACCATACACTTTTAGTACTTTCTCCAAGAAACTCCATCTCACTCTGTCATATGCCTTATTCATATCTAGCTTAATATCAACACCCTTACCATGAAGACCCTGCTTCTTCTTTAGATAGTGGAAGGCCTCATGGGCTACCACAAGGTTATATTGTATAAGCTGACCACCTACGAACGCACTCTGTTGGGGAGTAATGATAGAGTTCATGATAGGTTTTAGTCTCCCCACAATAATCTTTTAAATCCCTTTGTCCAAGAAACTGCAACAACTAATATGCCTTAAATCTCCAATAGATTTAGGGTTAAATTTGGGGAAAAGGGCTACTTGGGTATGATTTATGTCATCACCAAGGAGCCAGTTTGGAAAAGTTCCTAACTGAAGCGAGGACATCATACTTGATAATGTCCCAATTCTTTTGGAAGAATAAACCATTGATACCATCAGGTCCTAGAGTCTTGTAAGGGCCCATGGCAAAGGCAACACTTTCTATTTCAGCCTAAGTCACCTCACGAGTAAGGGAAAGGTTATTATCATTAGACACACAAGAAGGAATAACATTTAAGAAAATAGCAAAGTATCTTACAGTTTCAGGGGCATAAATATCAAAAAATATTTTCTAGCCAGACTCCATCACTATGCTTGATTCTGATCAGCTTATTCCTGTCTCTCCTTTGTACTATTGAAGCGTGGAAGAACTTAGTATTTTTATCACCATAGTTGAGCCATTTCACCCTTGATATCTGACCTCACAATTTCTCCTTCTACTTCCATAACTTATCAATGTCACCACGAATAGTAGAGACTGCTCCCCTATCAATATGCTCAGCTGGAAGTCTAAGTCTACTTTAAAGAAGATATTCCAATCAACTAATTTCCTTTGCTGCATTCTTAAAAGTTGTTCTTTGCCATCTAGTAAGACGAGCCTTCCTTATTCAGACCTTATATCCTTCCAGTTGCATGATACATCATTTTATAAATCGCCCAAATCTTAGGTAGATCCTACCTAGGGACCCAACAGCCAGAGGGGAGAGGTTTGGTAACATGAAGCTTCACTTTTTCCTTAACAAAGGTTCTGAGAATACATCCTTCTCTTATTGACTCTTGAATCACAATGAACATGCCAACCTTTTGTAGTATGGTTGCAACATTGGTGTTGTTCATGAACTCAAGAGGCAAGTTATGAACTTGTATCCAAAATGGGTTAAGGTCAAGGTAGACTTAATGTGGTGATACTTCCGGCATCTAGAATTGGACATGTATCAAGCGGTTCATAATAAATCAAGGGGCCTTCTTCATAATTTCTCTGTTGTGGCTTTCATCAGTGAAGGTGAACATGAACTTGTTAGTTCCCAGATCGGATATTTGTAGGTTTTCGTATTAGTCCTAGGCTTTGGCTATAACATCTTTAGCTGCAACTCTGTTAATTTCTTTGCTTGCTGTTATTTTTCATAAAAGAGTTCTTCTAGCTATGAACTTTTTTGGATTTGGAGGGATCAAAAGTTCATCTAGTTCCTCAAGGTTGTTGGAAATTGCCTACTGGTGTGAAGAGGTCGATGCCATGGTAACTAACACAGCAGGGAAGAGATGGGTAATAAGAAAGGAGAACAGAATGAGGAACAACATTTGAGGATATTTAGGATTCACAATGGAAAGGTGAGGAACCGAACGGGAGCTAGAAATAAAAATTTTGCCACTACTTCTGTTCTGTTTTAAAATTGCTCCATTTCGATTTCGATGCATTTTCCTTATCAATTCTAAGTGAGTATATGTCACTACCAAAGCACTTTGATGGCATACGTGGAATAGGTCATTTTATATAATTAAGGTTGCTCATAAGAATGGATTGAATGATTGTGTGATTCTAATACTCATGTGGTATAGACACATATGAACCGTTTTGAGATTTGCAATTTGTTTGATTATGTATGATTAGGGTTTAATATGGTGATGAATTGAGAGGTTGATAAGGAACCACACTGATATGGGTAGACTGTAAAAGGGATGAGGTAGCCCTTGTACCCCAGATAATACAATTTTAACTTATAAAAAAAAACACCGATCTGGGTAGATGGAAAACAATCAATCATCAATATATTGTTTGCCCTTGATTTCTTGCCCATTGGAATAGGATGCTTGATGCCTACAATTTTAACTAAAGTCACAACCTCATATATTGTTTGCCCTTGATTTCTTCCCTGTTGATTTTGGAGTTGTGATTCAACAATCAATATACAATATAATGGTTTGTTTTGTTTCTGTTGGGCTTCAAGACGTGTAACCGAACACGAAACGGACAAAAAACGCAACACCGAAATACAAAAAAACCCTGCAAGAAAGAACCAACACAATTGCTGCCACCTGCAATAACAACACAACATCAACACAGAACCAAGGCAGCAGCAACACAACACCTGCAAAAAACAGCAACACAACACCTGCAGAACAAACAGTAACACAACAAATAGAACAAATAGCAACACAGCAAACAACAACACAACACCTTCAAACAGATGCAATTCTTGAATTGATTCTGCAATTCGAATTGCACCCAGCAGCAGTGGAGAACAGAAAATTTAAATGTGAATAGAATGAAGCGATTTTGCGATAAATTCGTTTCGAAAACAGCAACAATAATCACAAAAAAATTAGGGGAATATTGGGAAGAACACAAGAATCTTTGTTGACCCAGTTCAACAACAATTAAGTTGTTTACATCTGGGGGACTGAGAAATCCTCAAGTCCAATTTACTGAATCAGAAATCAATTACAAGATGGTGTACAATTTAAGTTCCCTTTGTGTTTCCCCCTCACCACCAAGCCCCAAATTTCCCAAGTGTTTCTCTCAAATCACACACCCAAGAAAGAAGAAGAATAATCGAAAAAAGCTGCAAGCAACGAAACGATTTTCTACACTTATATGGAGAGTTGATCTTCACTTGAGCCACAAGATGGAACTTGAGAAACGAAACTCTAACAAACCCGTGAGAGAGTGGCGCGCTCATGAGAGGAAGAACTAAAATTGTGATGACCAATTACCAAAATACCCAATTGCTCAAATGTTGACCTTTTGACTTGCCACCTCATCATACTAATGACCATGTGTGAGTATGCCACATCAACAATCTCCTCCTTGGCATACCCACACACACATACACTGATTCAGAATTGAACAACCAGAATTTCTCAGTCCATAGCACCACACTAGCCAATATCAACTTTTCAACAAGTTCAAGAAATGCTTGAACTTGGCTAGTGACACAACCTTAGTGATAAAATCAGCCGGGTTGTGTGCCGTGTGAATTTTGTGAATTTGAACCCTTCCTTTGGCAATGATGTCATTGATCCAATGAAGTCTTGTATCAATGTATTTAGTCCTTTCATGGAAGGACAGTTCTTAAAAGATGAATTGCGCTTTGGTTGTCACAAAACACTTTCACACTCTTGATTGATGCCTAGCTCATTCACCAAGTTCTTCAACCATAGAGCTTCTTTCACTGCCTCTGTTACACCTATATATTCAGCCTCTGTAGTTGAAAGAGCAACTACATGTTGTAATGACGCTTTCCAACTCAAGACTACCAACAATGTGAACACATACCCTGTTAGAGACCTTCTCTTGTCCCTATCCCCGCGAAGTCCGAATCCACATACCCAACTACTCCATCTGAATCTTGATCATCCTTGGAGTAACTTAGACCAACTTTTACACTACCTTTCAAATACCTCAAAATGTATTTTACCGCTAACCAATGTTGCTCGCCCGGATTTCCCATATACCTGCTCACTAGACTTAGAGCATAAGCAAGGTCAGGTCTAGTGCAAACCATGGCATACATGAGACTACCAACACTGCTAGCATAAGGAACTTTAGCCATTTGTTTCTTTTCTTCCTCAGAATGAGAACAATCATCCTGAGACAACTTGAATTGAGACCCAATAGGAATGTTTGCACTTTTAGCCTCAGTCATATTGAATCTAGCTATTACCTTCCTGGAGTACCCTTCTTGAGTGATAGTTAACCCTTTCCCATTGCCTTTTCTCTTGATCTCCAAACTCCTTCTTTAGAAGATTCTTGAGCTTGATGATTTCATGGTTGCTCTTGCTTGCAATGAGCATGTCATCTACATATAGAAGAAAATAGATGTAATTTGTGTCATCTAATTGCTTATAGTAGACGCAGCTGTCACAAGTGCTTCTTTTGAACTTGATATCCAACATATACGTGTCAAACCACTTGTACCACTGCCTAGGAGATTGTTTCAACTCGTAGAGAGACCTTTGAAGGAGACTTACATGACCCTCTTTTCCCTTCATCTCAAATCCCTTTGGTTGAGACATATAGATCATTTCCTCAAGAATCCCATGCAAAAACGCTGTTTTCACATCCATTTGTTCTATTCTTGTAGAGAGCATCCATCTCTTCTTTATAGTCTATTCCCTCCCTTTGAGTGTATCCTTTTGCAACAAGCCTAGCTTTGTATCTAGGTGGATCCCCATCAGAGTTACCTTCCTTTTTTTTATAGATCCACTTGCAACCTACTAGCTTTGCTCCACTTGGTTTCTTCACAAGCTTCCATGTTTGATTCTTGTAGAGAGCATCCATCTCTTCTTTCATGGCAAGACCCCACTCATGACTTTGCTTACTGTTTATGGCTTCATTGTATGTTGCAGGTTCGTCATTCAATAGATTTTCAGCTGTGTTTAGAGCATAAGCTGTGTTTGATTCATACCCAAACCTTTCTGGAGGCTTGATTTCTCTTCTAACTCTGTCTCTACAAAGTAAGTAATCTTCCTCTAATTCATCACTTTCAGATTTAGAATTAGCTTCACCATTGTGATCCACAATTTCATTTTGTTGATCAACATTAGTGACTTTATCACTAGATTTATCATCATGCTCCACCTCAACTTGAAACTCACTATTCAGCTCACTTTTATCAAGGGTTTCTTTTTCTTCTTTACCCTTAGTCAATTCAGTTTCCTTGAATACCACATCCCTGCTTATGATACATTTTTTCTCCTCTATAGACCATATTCTATAGCCTTTCACACCATCAGGGTATCCCATAAACAAACCTTTCTTTGCTCTAGGTTCTAACTTTCCTTCACTCACATGGAAATAGGCCGGGCAACCAAAGATTTTCAAATTGTTTAAGTTTGGTGGTTTCCCCGTCCAAACTTCTGTGGTGTCTTAAAGTTTAAAGCAAATGGAGGACTCCTATTAACAAGATAGCAAGCTGTATGCACGGCTTCACCCCAAAAAGATTTTGGAAGGTTAGCACAAGACAACATACATCTTAGTTTCTCTAATAGTGTCCTGTTTAGCCTTTCCGCTAAACCATTTTGTTGAGGAGTTCCTCTAACAGTGAGATTCCTATAAATCCCATGTTCTTTGCAAAAAGTATTGAACTCCTCATTACAAAATTCCAAACCATTATCGGTTCTTAGTGCTTTAACCTTTAAGCCACATTGGTTCTCAACCTTTTTCTTCCAATCAACAAAAGTTTTAAATACTTCATCTTTTGTTTTTAACAAGTAAATCCAAACTTTCCTACTAAAATCATCAGTAAGGGTTAAGAAATACCTCCTTCCTCCATGTGTTGGTGTTTGAGATGGCCCCCAAAGGTCTGAGTGGATGTAGCCAAGCTTCTTCGTAGTCTTGTGAGTTCCAGTAGCAAATTTGACTCTTGTCTGCTTGCCAAAAATACAATGTTCACAAAATTCAAGGTTTGAGATCTTATCTCCACACAATAGTCCTTGTCTATCAAGTTCCTTCAAACCCTTTTCACTCATATGCCCAAGTCTTTGGTGCCATATGAGTGTCTTGTTGTTGCTAGAACTAACCACTTGAACCTCACCACTTAAGGTGTTACCATGAGCACATACAAGTTATTTCCTTTCCTTGTTCCCTTCAATACAACCCTTGAGCCCTTCATGACCTTCAACATACCATCCTCACCTTTGAAGCTAAAACCGGCGGCCTCCAAAGTCCCAAGTGAGATTAGAGACCTCTTAAGATCTGGCACATGCCTAACATTAGTTAGCATCTTTATTGAACCATCTGCTAAGACCAATTTTACCGTCCCAATACCAATGACCTTGCATGTCTTATTGTTCCCCATCACCACTTGTCCTCATTTGTATGGCTTGTACTCTACAAACCACTCCCTTTTAGGACACATATGATATGAACACCCTGAGTCAAGAATCCAGTCAATCATTTCCCGATGTGCTGGCCGTTGAATTCGACTCAACCCTTTCCTCATCTGCAGCAACCAAAACCTCAATTCTGTCATCCTCATTAGTACTTGGAGCCTCACTTTCTATGTCACTGGTGTTGTCCAGAACTTCTCAACAGTCATCCCCTGCGGCAAACAGAAGTTCACAACTATCATAGCCATCTGAGGCTATGGAAGCACTTCCTTCTTCTTCCTTGCATTGAGCCTTCTTCTTCTTGTGATTCTTCTCAGGACAATTTTTCTTAAAGTGTCCTTCCTTGTCACATATGTAACACCTATTGTGCTTGGATCTTGATTTTGATCTTGACTTGTACTTACCCTTGTTTTCCCTCTTCTCAGACCTCCCTCTAACCATTAGATTCTCTCGGATTGCTCACTTTCCCTATGGTTTGATTTCTTGGAGAGTTCTTTGGACATTAAAGCACTTTGCACCTCTTCAAGACTTATTGAATCCCTTCCATAGATTAAAGTATCCGATAGGGTGTCATAAGAGCTAGGTAATGATCTAATCAACAACAAAGTTTGATCTTCATCCTCAATTTTTATATCTATATTCTCAAGATCCAAAATCAACCTACTAAATTCATCCAAATGATCTCCTATAGGTGTTCCTTGATTCATCTTGAACGTATATAATCTTTGTTTGAGATAAAGCCTATTTTATAAAGGTTTTAGTCATATAAAGACTTTCTAACTTAGTCCAAATAGCCGCGGCCGATTTTTCTTTAGAGATTTCGCGGAGTACCTTATCACCCAAACACGAAATTATAGCGCTATGAGCCTTGTTCATAATGTCTTTCTTCTCTTTTTCCGATAGTGTTCCGGCAATTTGCTTTCCCCTTCAAGAGCCTCTTCGAGTCCTTGTTGAACGAGAATCGCGCGCATTTTCATTCTCCAAAGACCGAAGTCATTCTTTCCATTGAACCTTTCGATGTTGAACTTTCCCATCTCCATGTACGTGACTTCACCCAACGGACGCTCTAGATACCAGTTGGTATGGCTTCAAGAGTTTCTACAAACTATTGCTGCAAATATGGAATGATTGCCTTTTGTGCATGATGCTTGAAATGAATATGTGGTGATTACTGCTTTACCTTGTTCTCTATAAGATTCTTCACTTCTATTAAACCAAAAATCTACATGTTATTTTTATTTCACTTCTCCGGATTAACTGTGGGTACTAATCCAAGGAATTTTGACAGTGTAAAATCAGTTTGTCTGTTTTCTTGGTGTCCACATCAATAAGGTTTTGGTTTGAAAGGACAGTAATTGATTTTTGATAAGATGATAGTGCAGTCGTTTAAGTTGCTTAAACTAACTAAAGAAACAGTTTTAAGAATTGTTTTACAGATATGTTTTTTTTATTTTGTCGAGGTTTACGTGGGTATTTAAGTATTTGCAACTTGGTTTCCTCCTGCTATTGATTTTTTTAACGTGAAAATTAATTTCTCCTTTTCATGATTGGGACTAAATGCAAATCTTATGTCTCCTTTGGATGTACTATTGTTTGCTTTTGAGTATTTATTTTCACAAGGAAGTTTTGAGTTGTGAATTAAGAAGCTTGGTGAATTGGGTTGCATGTCATTAGTTTGATATTGTTGAAGTTTATTTTAATTGTTTTAATTGTACCTTTTAGCTTGTTTCACAAATGAACACCAAAATCAGATCAACTGTTTGTTTCCTCAAGGTGTGTGTTCGCTGGTTCAAACTGGGGTCTGTTTTAGTCTTTATTACTTCATTGGTTATAACCAAAAAAATTTATGGTCTGAAATTCTTGTGATTGAACTTTATAAGGAATCATGAGTTGTACGGGTCAAATTTATGCAATCCTTTCAAATTACTTTCACATTCTTGTAGTAGGTGTTCTTGTAGTATCTCTATCACCACATATGATTGTAGTTTTACAAGAGACACTATATGCTGTATAAAAAAAAGAGAGAGAGAGAAAGCCTTTAGAACCATTTTGATATATATTGTTACTTTCTCTTCTTTCTTTTAAATGCTTAACTTGTTATTATGCCTGGACTTTAAGTCATCTGTGTGACACTTGGAAGTAGGGTGTGTGCCACAATAATTGGAGATCTATTATTTATTACTATTGCTGAAGTACGCTTAAAGTATCGGATATATACCGAAGTAAACTTTCAAAAACACTGACACCCGTGTTTCTCTCAGATTGACGGTAAATTTTCGGTAGCCTTCTAAACTTGTTTTATTCGTAACTTTTGATCCAAAATTCCGATTTGAATGTTTTTAGATGCGTTGGAATTAACGAAAAGGTCTACAACCATAAACAAACCTTTTGTCCAAATTTTTAAAACACTCCTAATCTATTCCTTGTGATTCCAAATTCTTCCTAATCCAATCCTATACTCTTCCTAAGGTTTATAGACTTAAAATTCCATGAATTTGATTGATTTTTAGGTACGGTTAACGATAACTTGTCACTTTAAATTGTTGATTGAATTGTGATTTGATCAGAATGTTGTATAAACGCGTGGGAACCCTTAATTGGTTTGAAAGTGGTTTCTTGGATATGTGTAATGTTGTTCAGTGATTAATAATGTATTAACGGGGCGACGACTCCGAGTTATTTAACATACTTGATAGAGGAAAGTCATGAGCCCAGATGCCAAGGCCCGGGCATTATCCCTCATGGCTATGTTGGATTGGGGTTTCCGTGATCTCGTGAGACTTCGTTTCATGGATTGTGCTAAACAAAAGGTAAAAAGAAAATGATTTTCATGGAAATTCAATGATTTGTGCAGTGATTGCCGAATCATAGGGCTCGTTGAAATCAAGTGATTTGGTCTCTCGAGCCGGTGTTCAAAAATAATTAAAATAACTAAAAGAGAACAAATGACAGGAACTGTAAAGGGTCTCGGAGTCACTCATTGAGATTTATAATCTCAGTGTTGTTGTTTTGTGATTTTCATATCCACAGGTGAAGTCTAAGGACTGTTCAAGAAGTTCAGGTGCTTAGTTATTTGAGGCTATCATGTTAAGGAAGTTCACGGGTCATGTTATGTACTCGGCATTGAACATGTACTTGATCCCCAGAGTACATGGTTCAATTCCCGCAGAAGGCAAAAACTCTACATTGGGGTAGAGAAGGTCATGATGTATAATTCTGGGGTAGCCTACTAAGAAAGAAAAGGGCCCAAGCTGTTACAGGCATTGTGATCAAAAGTGCAAAAAATTACACGCCGGTGGGTCAGGATCCTGCAACTTGGGCCTTTGCACATGCTATTATCCTTGTAATCCTCCCCAGGCCAACCAAATCCCAAAAAAATAGTTATAAAAATTGTATTAGAAAAAAACCAATAATAAAAGATTTTTTTCCTTAAAAATATCTCTGATTGCATAATACACTCTTTTTCTATATTTAAAATAAACTCTTCTTAATCATTTGAAAGGGCAACAAAATGAAAGCACAAATATAGGAAATTTTATTGCTAAGTAATTGTAAAAATATTAACTAGACAATCATGTTACAATTGTTTATAATGTGAATCTTACTGATCTAATAGTTAAGTCGTTTTATATCAATTCGATAATTATGTATATAATCGTTTATATGATTTGTACACTTCGATGGATCCATACACGAGCAAACCATGGGCAATCCTCACCTCTCCCGAAATATAATAAAACACTAGTCTTTCTTCTGGTGAAAGCAAAGGGCTTAAAGCCATAAAAGCAGCGGCGGATCTTGCCAAAAAAATTGGAGGGAGCCAAAATAGTAACAAATATATAAAATAAAATTAATGGTGTATTTATAATAGTTTGTTTGGTTTAGTGGTCAAAATTATCTATGTCAATTTTAATGTCCTAAGTTCAAATATTGCTTAGTGCAGTTTTTTATATTAATTTTTGAGAAAAATATACAAATAACTATAAAAGAGAGGTTTGACCATCACAAGAATTGAACTGGGGACCCTAAATACACAAATAATGCTCTTAACCGTTTGACTACTGATACGGCTGTTGCTTGAGTGTTCATTTAGTTACATATATTAAATTTTGAGTATAAAATATATCTATGTATATATTAACTTAATGGGGCCAGAAGTGCAGTAGTGCGCTCCCCTCTATAAAGATCCGCCACTGCATAAAAGACGACTATTGAAGATAGTCCGACAAGCCTCTCTAAAAAATCGATAGCGATACAAGTTGGATTAACGAATATCACATTCTACTAAAAATTATTAGAGGTATCATATTATACATATAAAGGCAGCAGCCTAACTATCTTTTTGGGCACCAATTTTATTTTTTCACGTATGTTTAGTTACTGAGTATTTAATTTTAGTATATTAACGTTAATGTAGAACAAAAATGGTAAGGGTGGAGGGGTAGTGGAGCATAGCAAACTTTAATATGAGCTCTTAGTGTCCAAAGAGAGAACTTACATGTATTTTATCAATAATACTTTTAACCTTGGAGACATTCGATAAAAAATGTATAACACAACCTAAAGTTAATTGATTTAATAAAATACACGTTAGATAAAAAATAAACAAAATACCCATCAAAGAATAAAACTTGTAAACTTAATTTTATTTATCAAAAGTGGTATAAACTTCGTCAACAAATTGACCAGTTTTGTAGAATATCAACAAATTGACAAGTTGGGTAGAATATTATAAATAAATTATTGACCAGTTTGGTAGAATATCATTAAATAAAATTAATTATTGATGATAAAAAATATTAATTAAGAATTATTAAAATTATATATTTAAGTAATAACTAATGGTGATTATTAATTGAACTAGTAGAAAGAGAAAGTCATTTAAAATTGAGATTATTATGTGTTAGAGATTTTTATTGAAATAGAAATATTAAAAACAGAAAAGTTTTTATTTAAACCAACCATTTCCCGAGGAAAAGTCATAATCAACATTAGTACAACAAATTTATTGTATCAAAAAAAGAGTTTAAAATCTTTTGATACAAAACCCTTTTTAGGAAAAAACATCAAGGAAAAAAATAGAACGTAAATACTTTTAGCCTATAGTTGTTCAGATCCATAGTTCAAAAAATCTCGCTATTTAAAGTGTAATGTTGTTGACGAAAACAAAGTGAATAATGTCCCTTGGAAAGTAATGAACAACTTGATGCACCTTTCTCTAGCAATCCTAATTTTCTATTAATAATACTAGTAAAGTCTCAAATTGTGATAAATAACATAAAATTGGAGTTTGACTAGCTTTAATTTTTTGGTATAAACCGGGAAGGACCACAATGGACAACAAACTTCTCCCTCAAGAAATTGAACACAGTTGTTTGCCAAGAACCTTGGTTAACTTGGAATAGACCCCAACCATCTCATCAAGTGCTCTTAGGTTGAATAGCTATAATTTATTTCTATAATGTTAGGTGATTTTAAAGAGAAATTCTTATCTAGGTGTCTACCTAACATTTAATGCCTAAAAATAAAAAATTCAATTGATACAATTAATAAAAATTAAATTATTTTCCTTTTTCCTCTCTCTCATTAAAAAAATTATACACTTTATGTAAAAAATTTAAGAATAAAAGTTGTATTGACCGACTGTAAATCAAAAAAATTAAATAATATATTTCCTCTGTTATGAAATATTATTATTGGATGTCTATTGCCTTTCACCTCCCACCATTATCTTGTGTAAGTGGTATTTTATGAGTGACTACTCATTTGCCAATCCCTATCCTATAAATAGGGATCACCCTCATATGTAGAGACTTACACTTTGAAGAGCATAATGCAAAGACTATCTCATTCTATTCTTCTCCCTTATTCATCTCTATTCTCTTATATGATGTCTAGTATTTGTTCTTACTCAAGTTTTGGTTATTTTCATAACACGTTATCAGCACGAAGCTCTCACTGTATGATTGATGGTATAATCATCTTCAGGTTCTATACAAGAATAATTTTTCATCTTCTTCTTCTTCTCACTATTATTTATTTGTGATCTTGTTTTATGTTTTATCTCATTCTATGTTTTATCTCCTTTTCAATTTATTTATCATTGTTGATGAATATTTGTTATATAACTTCGATGAACGATAAATTCATTATCCATGCATCCTCAAGGATTGCACAAAGAAGGATTGTAGTATAATTCCTGAAGAGCTATGTATTATTGTTTATGATATAGATCTTGAAGAACTTAAAAAAAAATTAATATCCAAACA
This sequence comes from Oxytropis ochrocephala, assembly GCA_020916435.1. Classification (NCBI taxonomy): domain Eukaryota; kingdom Viridiplantae; phylum Streptophyta; class Magnoliopsida; order Fabales; family Fabaceae; genus Oxytropis; species Oxytropis ochrocephala. The sequence goes on from CM037092.1 coordinate 101,198,877, forward strand.
TCCCTGAAGGATTATGGTATAGTTCCTGAAGAACTAATGATTTGGAAATCAAGTATCTTTGTAGGATTGCACAAAGAATAATTTTCTTTATCATTGTTTGTGAAGATTTGTGATAGTTCTTGAAGAACTCAACAAAAAATATTCAAGCATTCTTGAAGGATGGCTCATAGTATGGTTTTCTTGATTATCATTGAAGAAATTTTGTGGTATAGTTCTTGAAGAACTAATGAATTGGTAATTTAAGCATTCTTGGTGGATTGCATAAAATACATTTTTTTTTGCCATCTATTATGGAGATTTGTGGTCAAGTTTCTAAAGAACTATACATTTGGACTATGATTAAAATCTATAAGATCTACTTGATCTTAGTATATTTTGAAGTAAAGGAAAAGACGTGTAATTTATCTCTCAAATATTTTCATGAATTAGCAAAATGAGAAACTATTTTTAGAAAGATATTATGAATCAAGATTATCTTATATGGTGATTGTAAAGAATACGCACAAACCACTCAATGAATTGAAGTTCATTCCCAGAAGTGAATGAATCACATAATGAATCAAGATTTTGTGATATGGTGATTGTAAAAAATACTCACAAACCACTCAATGAATTGAAGTTCATTCCTAGAAGTGAATGAATCACATTATAATTTTGGTACAAGAAAAGTTGTGGTGATGACCATTGATGTTGTATATGTTATCATTATTTTATTTAAGTGTCATTTGTATCATTTGTGATTGTGACCTTTGTTATTCTTGATAGTGGTTTAGTATCTTATGGAAAATGTAATTTTTCTTCTTTCTTTTGCTTGGAATTCCAAATTAAAATGTTGCGTGAAAAATATAATTGAAGGCTCCAGAGGAACTAATATCTTTGTTATCCGGGGAACAAAATTACAGATTGAGAATACATTATATTCCCCTAAGTCTCGTAAAGATTTATGAAGTTTCAAGTATATGCATATAAATGGATATCATATTGAAACGAGAGATGAAGGAGATATTGAATATTTGTATATAACGAGACATACTTTGATAAAATAAGTGTAGTGGAAAAATTGTCTACTTTTTCCTCTGATTTGTACTACACTTATATATGTGCAATTGAAGCACATGTTATTGTAAACTGTAAGTTTACATATCATAATAATTTAGTTGTTGGCAAGATCGGTTGGGCCATCCCGGTATATATATGATGCAGAATAATGGTTAAAATTTATATGTGAACTTGTATTGAAGAGCCCGTAGTTTCTTCAAACTACTAATTTTTGTGTTCACTAATTCCCAAAGGAAATTGGCAGTTTGAGAATATGTGATATTTGTATACGTAGACCATTAAGATATTTGTGGTTTTAAATGATGCATCAACTAGATGACCACATATATATTATATATATTTGTCCTCGTCTCTCACAACCTAAGTTTGTGAGATTGTTTGCTCAACTAATTTGAGTAAGAGGTCATTTTGTGAATTATCTTGAAAGCATATGATAAGTATTGTATGTCTATTAGAATTGATATTGGATACCACATGTCATACGTTCATTCATAAAATGGTCTTGAAGAACCATTCTTTAGACGTCTAAAGTTAATTCTATGACTAATACTTATGAGATAAGAACTTCCAATTTTTACTTGGGAACATGCACTTTTGCACGTTGTAATATTGATTTGCATCAAGCCAACAAGTTATCACAACTCTTCCCTTTACATTTGGTTTTTGGTCACAAACTTAAAATTTCTCATCTTAGAAATTTTGGATGTGCAATGCACTATGATGGGTCCTAAAAGAATTTTTGAAATATATATTGGATATAAATCTCCATGTATAATATAGCATTTTGAGCCAACAATTGGAGACTTGTTTATAATCCAGTTTGATGATTATCATTTGAAGAATTGATTTCCCAACATTAGGGGGAGAGAATAAGCAAACAGAAAAAAAAAAGGAGATCAGTTGAATGAATTATCATTATCTCATATATATTGATCCTCAAATAAAACAATGTGAACTAGAAGTTCAAAAGATAATTCATTTGCAAAGCTTAGCAAATTATCTACCAAATGCATTCACTGATCCAAATAGTGTGACCAAATCATATATATCAGCTGCTGATGCTCCAATAGAATGGATGTCCCCGTTGGACAATCTAATATTGCAAATGAGTCTCAACCGCGCCTGAAGCGTGGTAGACCAATCGGTTCCAAAGATAAAAATCCTCGAACAACAAAAGGAGCTAAAAAAATGGTCCAAGTGAGGATATAGAAACTCTAAAAGAGTATCAGACATAATTGACATTACAGTTCCTGTAAGAACCGATCGAATTACTTCGAAAGTTATGAAATTAAAGAGAACTCAATGAATTATGTCACGAATGAAATACAATGGAACCAAACAAAGTCAACGTTGACGATATTTTTGCATATAATATAGCGCTAAATGTGATAAATATTAGTGAGGATCATGAATCAAAGTCTACTAAAGATTGTAGACAATGTGAATTGGCCAAAATTGAAAGATGAAATTGAAGCAGAATGAGAATGGTGAAATTGTGAGACACAAAGCTCGACATGTTGCTCAAGGGTGGATGCGAGTACTTTTCAGTACTTAATTAGCCTTGTAGTGCATGAAGAACTCAAATTTTACCAGATGAATATTGCTTCAACTTATTTGTATGACTCATTTGATAGTCATAATTATTAAAGATCCCTGAAGGATTTAATATTGCAATGCAAACTTTTTGGATTCGCGAGATGATTACTCAAAGAAAAAGCTCTATGTGAATGACATCAAATTATATATGATGGATTTTAAGGTTGAACCTATAGGTGACCTCTACATGGAAAATCCCAAAGAGGATTTAAGATAATAGGAAATATCTTTAAATAAATTATTTTGAAAAATAAAGTCTCAAATTGATTTGCGAGAAATTATTTATATTGAGTACATGAGTTGTAAGAATATATAAAATAACTTAGTCCCAAGACTATGAAAGCATGCATGGATATTACAAAATTTTATATCCCTTGATATGGCAATATTATGTGATAGTTAGTAGTAATATAGTTCATTACAAAGACAAATGCCTTAGAACAAAGTGGGATGCATATTTCATTTTTAACTATCCTAATGAATAAATCATATTATGTATGTTACACAAATTAACCATGCAGATATACAGTATTTTTCTGATCTAGATCAAGTCAGATTACAAGTCAGCTATTATCTACATATGGTGACACTGAAATATCTTTTTGATCTATAAAACAATCTATGGTTCTTGTTTCTTCATTTCATGTTCAAATGCCAACAGTTCAAGGAAGATGTTTTGAAGATAATACTGATTGCAAAGTTCCATTAAAAGAGGATACAATCACAAGTGACAATGGAGTAGATTGTTCCATATGCACTCAAGGAGAAACTCCAAATATTGAAATTCATTATTCTTTAGTGATGATTCAATCAGGGGGAGAAAAACTGCATTCTTTTTTCCTTTGCCATGGTTTTTTCCCACTGGGTTTTCCAGGAAAGGTTTTTAACGAGCGGTTCCAGCGATGGGATATTGTACTCTTTTCCTTCACTAGATTTTTATCCCACTTCGGGTTTTTCTAGTAAGGTTTTAATGAGGCATATCCTCAATAGACATCCAAGGGGGAGTGTTATGAAATATTATTATTGGATGTCTATTGCCTTTCACCTCCCACCATTATCTTGTGTAAGTGGTATTTTATGAGTGACTACTCATTTGCCAATCCCTATCCTATAAATAGGGATCACCCTCATATGTAGAGACTTACACTTTGAAGAGCATAATGCAAAGACTATCTCATTCTATTCTTCTCCCTTATTCATCTCTATTCTCTTATATGATGTCTAGTATTTGTTCTTACTCAAGTTTTGGTTATTTTCATAACATCCTCCAATTTCTAATTGTTTTATAAAGCATAAAACTTAGGTGTTGTTTCTAGACATTAAATGTTAGGTGCACCCCTTTGTAAGAATTTCTCCATTTTAAATTGTTTTAGTCAACAAAAAATAATTGACATCCTCTTCCCAAATTAACAAAATAAGGAAGAAAGAGAAAGAAACTTTTTTTTTGAACAAAGAGTAGAGAAATAAAATTTTATGTTTTTTAAAGGTCTATAAATAGAAATTTGACACAAACTTCTTTCAAAATGTCCCACCGCATCTCAACCATTTTTCATCTCTTTGTCATTCTGGCTCTAATTGCATCTGGTAAGTTTGTGTGATTAATTTGAAACTATTTTGTCTTTTTTAATAAACGAAAATAAAGATTAAGCGAATTGGATATCGACTCACTAGAATCAAGGATAGCTCAAATGCATACAAATGTATTTATATATTACAAACCAACAAGATTCTTACATCAACAACATTATTCAAACTTCATTACCAATTCTTTTTTCAAAATGAAATTGTATTCTACTAAAGTACAGATGTATTTAATAATTATTCCATTTGTATTTATATAGTACAAATAATAATATGAAGCCTTATCTTTTTTTATTGCAGTTGAAATCAATGGGCTTAGCCAAGTGAATAGAGTAACTGCATGCTCAGATCCTTTCGGCGGATGTGGACAAGGTGGGCATTGTGATGAAAAGTGCAAAAGATTACACGCCGGTGGGTCAGGATCTTGCAACTTGGGCCTTTGCATATGCTATTATCCTTGTAATCCTCCCCACGCCAACCAAATCCCAAATAAATAGTAATAAAAATTGTATTAGAAAAAAAACCAATAATAAAAGATTTTTTTCCTTAAAAATATCTCTAGCTGATTGTAGAATATACTCTTTTTCTATATTTAAAATAAACTCTTCTTAATCATTTGAAAATAGGAACAACATGAAAGCACAAATATAGGAAATTTTATTGCTAAGTAATGGTAAAAATATTAACTAGACAACTATGTTACAATTGTTTATAATGTGAATCTTACTGATCTAATCGTTAAGTCGTTTATATCAATTCGATAGTTATGTATATAATCGTTTATATGATTTGGATACTTCGATGGATCCATATATACATGAGCAAACCATGGGCAATCCCTCCACCTCTCCCAAAATATCACAGTCTACTCAAAATTATTAGAGGTATCATATATATATATATATATATATATATATATATATATAAAGGCAGCAACCTAACTATCTTTTTGGGCACCAATTTTATTTATTTTCACGTATATTTAGTTACTGAGTAATTAAATTTAGTAAAAAAACGTTATTGTAGAAAAAAAATGGTAAGGGTGGAGGGGTAGTACAGCATAGCAAACTTTAATATGAGCTCTTAGTGTCCAAAAAGAGAACTTACCCATTAAAGAATAAAACTTGTAAAGTTAATTTTATTTGTCAAAAGAGGTATAAACTTCGTCAACAAATTGACAAGTTAGGTAGAATATCAACAAATTAACCAGTTTGGTTGAATATCATAAATAAATTATTGACCAGTTTGGTAGAATATCATTTAATAAAATTAATTATTGAAAATAAAAAAATATTAATTAAGAATTATTAAAATTATTTGTTAAAGTAATAACTAATGGTGATTATTAATCGAACTAGTAGTAGAAAGAGAAAGTTATTTAAAAATGAGATTATTATGTGTTAGAGATTTTATTGAAATAGTAAAATTAAAAACATAAAAGTTTTTATTTAAACCAACCCTTTCCTGAGGAAAAGTCATATTCAACATTAGTATATCAAATTTATTGCATCAAAAAAAGAGTTTAAAATCTTCTAATACAAAACCCTTCTTAGAATAAAAAAAGGCAAATACTTTTGGCCTAGAGTTGTTCACATCCATAGTTCAAAAAATCTCGCTTTTTAAAGTGTAATGTTGTTGACAAAAACAAAGTGTAATGATGTCCCTTGGAAGGTAATGAATATCTTGATGCATCTTTCTCTAGCAATCCTAATCTTCTATTAATAATAGGTTTAAAGGTATTTTTAGTCCCTGTAAAAAAAAGTTTAAAAAGGCCCTTGCAAAAACAAAACACTAGTTTGGTCCCCCTGTTAACTTTCCGTCAAAAAAAGGTGACGTGGCTAACGCTGCCACATAAACATGACGTCAATAGTAACTTCACTGCCACATGTCACTATTTAATTGGTCCTCAGTGATACATGGCACTAACATGTCACATCATCACCTCATGTCACCACTACTATGTGGCACTAACACGTGCTACGTCAGCAACCAATGAACGGATGCCACGTGGCGTTGGCATGGAGATATAAGACACATTTTTGTACTAATTTTCTATGAATAATACTAGTAAAGTCTTTTCTTGGTGTCTACCTAACAATTAATGCTTAAAAATAAACAATTAAATTGTTACAATTAATAAAATTAAATTATTATCTTTTTTCCTCTCTCTCATTAAAAAATTATACACTTTATGTCAAACTTTTAAGAAAGTAAGATGTATTGACCCACTGTAAATCAAACAAATTAAATAATATATTTTCACCTAGTTTCTAATTTTTTTATAAAGCATAAAACTTAGGTGTTGTTGGTGCTGTTTGTAAATTCCCAAATTTGTAGTTGACAAAAACAAATTCGAGAAATTACCTTTAGTCATTCAAAGATGCACTTCTACAGATTCAAATACTACATAACCGATAAATCAATTATGAACAACTGGAATTATCAATTTTCGTTAAAACCTCATATTTTGATAAATAAACAAATCCTCAAAGATTCATATAATTCTAGTACTCATTACAAAAACTCACTAATCCAAGTGCATTAATCCTAAGCTTAAACTTGACCATAACCTAATATCTAATACAGAGTACACATCATGACCCGTCAACTTCCTCAACATGATAGCCCAAGTAGCTAGGCTCCTGAACTTCCAGAACATTCCTTAGACTTTACCTGTGGGCATTGATAACTCTATTTTATATAGAGTTATTCATATGTTTAAACTTAGTAAATTGCTCTCTTTCAAGTAAAGATAAGGAGTTTATATAGTATTTTGTGTGATATATGATAACTTGAATGATTGACATGGTTATAGTTGTTAGTAGGCCATTTTGGATATATTGTGGTATGTTTGATGTTTTTGCTCGGCGCTACTTGATCCGGATCAATGCTCCTGCACTGATCCTGCACTGAATATGCACTACTTGGTGAGTGAACAGCTAGCTACTTGCACATCCACTTGCAATGTTGTCCTCCTGCTTGGTCCCCTAAAGCAAAACCACTTTATATAGTAGGCGCCTACCATTCACACATAGCCATAGGGATAGCTTTGAAGAGTCGTCAACATAGGGACACATGTTCATATCTCATTGGACCTCCCTATACACTTGATCAAAGATCTCACCTTGGGGATCAACCTCTGAAAAGCAACTACAGCTCAATCCTCTCAAGATTACTTCAACATGAAGGAAGGAAGCACCTCTCTTGAAGACAATAAAAGGACCTCACATCTTCATTTGGAAGTATATCACAATCCATAAGTTAGATTCAAATTTCAATATACATAGTTTCTATTTTATAAGAGGGAAAGGAAAAAATAGTCTATCCTCCTTACTTCGATTTCATAGTATTTGCATAGTGCTAAGGAGTAATGCTAGTGCATTGCAAGGAGAATTCATGCAAAGGGCTACATTAAATCTTGCTTGATAGCATTGCAAGGAGAATTCATAGTATTTGCATAGTGCTAAGGAGTAATGCTAGTGTAAACTCTATCTTGTTGTTTCTCTTTTGTGATTTCAATTATATAAACATGTTCTATTCAGTTTATATTTATCTTGCAATGTCTATTGTTAGCTAATTAAATCTCTCTTAGTTGGAATATTCTAATCATTTAATGAGCTTTTAAGTAAGTATGATGCATGTATGTAATGTTTGCACTTTATAGTTCTTGCTTGATAATATTTTCAACACTTATTTTGAGATTGATCACTTAGAATAAGTAGATTTATAAGAGTAGACATGGCTTACAATTAAGAACTCAAGAACTAATATGGGTAAGTGTTTTACATAAAGGAAACTTTGTGAAAACCATGCTAAGACCTAGACATAGGATAGTATATTCCATAGGGTGATACTGTGGGTACTTAAGATACAAGAGTGAACTTATTTAAGCATGCCTAGACATAGGAAGCTTGTAATGAAACTCTGAAGAAAGTGACTGAAAGACACATAGCTAATGCAACAGCATTCAGTGCAGCTGCATCACATACTGCATTAAACTCTTAAAAGTAAATTACTTGATAAAGACATTCCAACTAACTTCTCTCATTTGCACTACAAATACTTGCACTTTTAGTTTTTACTAACTTGATTGTGATCACACCAACTCCACTTTAAATTGTTATTTGGTTACCTTACACTCTATTACTTTGTATTGAATTTTAAAAGAGAGTTTTTCAATCTTTGTGGGTTCGATCTTTCATACTACTTGTTTTGGACTGTGTATACTTGCACGTGCTTTTTTCCAACACCAAGTTTTTGGCGCCGTTGCCGGGGATTAAAGTAAATTCTTTTTAAAATTCTGATATATAGTAATTTAGTGTTGTATATAATTCTGGTATTTGTAGTTTAGTGTCATGCAGAAGCACATGGTGCTTTAGTATATATACAGGACCAGAAACAGGACACTAGAATATAGCTTAGATCCAGAAATAGAAAGAAGATATAGGAGATTGCTAAGACTCCAAAAGCAAAATCAACAAGACTGCAACATGTCTCACAGTGAAGAACAAAGCTCAAGGTCACACTCAGTGAGAGGAGGCCCTGGTTCACATGGATCATTAATGATAGAGATAAACCTATGATCATAGAGAAAATCTTATCCACATGGATCACATAGGTATGATTAATGATAGAGATAAACCTATGAGGGATTATGCTCAGTTTGATCATCAAAACATGCAAACTAGCATATCTAGACCTCATATTGATGCCATGCATTTTGAATTTAAACCTATGATGTTTCAAATGCTTCAAACTATTGGTCAATTTGGAGGATCTCCTCATGAAAATCCTCATTTGCATTTAAGGCAATTTCTAGAAGTATGTAGTAATTTTATCATACCTGGTGTTAGTGAAGATGCATTTAGATTAAGGTTATTTCCTTATTCCTTCAAAGATAGAGCTAAAGCTTGGCTAAACTCTTTAGAGCCTAACTCTATCCATTCATGGAATGAAATGGCTGAGAAATTTTTAGGAAAATATTTCCCACCTATCAAAAATGCCAGGATGAGAACTGGTATTACTTCTTTTAGACAAAAAGAATTTGAATCTTTATTTGAAGCATGGGAAAGATGGAAGGAACTTTTAAGAAAATGTCCTCATCATGGTTTACCTGTTATTATTCAAATGGAAACATTTTATAATGGTTTAGAACCTCAAACCGAGAATAATGCTTGATGCATCATCCGGTGGAGTGTAATTAAATCATCATACAATGAAGCATGTGAATTAATTGATAGAATAGAAGCTAATAGCTCTAGTTGGCCTCTTGAGAGGGTGAGTGCCCAAAAGAAACCATCGTGGTACATGAAATCAATGATATATCTGCTTTATATATGCTCAAGTAGCTACTCTAGCTAACTTGATGAAAAACTTCATACTGCGCATGCAATCGCATCTAATGCAAACAAGATCACTGCACAACATCATGGCAGTGAGTAGAACAAGTACCTCCGGGCACCCTAGTTGTGTGTCTTGTGGAGGAGGTCACTTGTATGAGGAGTGTTCTAGCAACCCTATCTCTGTAAATTATGTAGGTTATAATAGGAATAACAACCCTTATTCCAACACTTATAATCCTGGTTGGAAAGATCACCCAAATTTTAGATGGAGCAACAATAGTGCACCTGCACCTAGAACTGCACCAACTACACCACCAGGATTCCCACCTCAGAATAACCAAAGAAACTCTCAACCTACCACTGAGAATTCTCTAGAATCCATGCTTAAAGCATTCGTAGGTGAATCTAGAACTGCTAGACAAGCCCAAGATGCTTCCATTAAGAACTTAGAGAATCAAGTTGGTCAATTAGCCACAGCTCTGTATCAAAGGCCACAAGGTGTCTTACCTTCAAATACAGAAGCTACTCCTTCCCAAAAACAAGGAAAGGAACAAGTTAAGGCTATTTCTTTGAGAAGTGGTAAGGATCTTATAGAGTCAACTGAGAAGGAAAGTGTAGAAAAGGGAGAAAAAGCCAAAAATCAAACAGAAAGCAATGCAGAAGCATCTAATGCTCCTGCATCACAAGAAGTTCAAGTTACATTACCTAAATTAGTACCAGAATACCCTCCTCCTCCTTATCCACAAAGATTGAAAAAAGCTCATGAGGAGAAACAATTTACCAAATTCTTAGAGGTACTAAAGCATATACACATCAATGTTCCCTTGGTTGAAGCACTCCAACAAATGCCAAACTATGCCAAATTTATGAAGGATGTGCTTACTAAGAGAAGAAGATTAGGGGAATTTGAGACAATTGCCATGACAAAAGAGTGTAGTTTGCTTATGCAAAATAAGATTCCTAGGAAATTGAAGGATCCAGGTAGTTTTACAATTCCATTCTCTATTGGAAAATCTTATACTAGTAAAGCTTTATGTGATTTAGGTGCAAGCATCAATTTGATGCCTAAATCTATTTTTAACCAGTTGGAAATTGGAAATGCAAAACCAACCATTGTGACACTTCAATTAGTTGACAGATCAATAGCCTATCCTGAAGGTATCATAGAAGACATCCTAGTCAAGGAAGATAAATTTGTATTCCCTGTAGATTTTGTTATCCTTGACTTTGATGCAGATAAGGAAGTGCCTATTATCCTAGGTAGACCATTCTTAGCAACTGGCAAAACCATAATTGATGTGCAAAAATGTGAACTCACTATGAGAGTGAATGATCAAGAGCTAAAATTCAATGTGATGAATGCTATGAAGTATCCTGCAGAGAATACAGAAGAGTGTTCATCTTTAATTTCTATAGATCAATTGGTAGAAGAATAGTTTTACAAACAATATGATCATTTAGCCAATGCAGATGCATTAGATGCAGCAGCATTGCTAGATGATGAAATACTAGAAAAAGAAAATCTACCAATAGAAAACTCTTGTAAGGAAGTATGGGCTAGAACTTATGAACCACTCAATAGAACAACCTCCTAAGTTAGAATTGAAGATACTGCCTGAACACCTTAAGTATGCCTTCTTAGGAGCAAATGAAACTTTACATGTTATCATTGCTTCTGATTTAACATCAAAACAGGAGAGTGATCTCATCAGTACTCTAAAGAAGCATACCAAAGCTATAGGTTGGCAAATGGCAGATATCGAGAGAATTAGTCCTTCTATATGCATGCATAGAGTCATTTTGGAAGAAAATTCCAAGAATAGCATAGAAAGTCAAAGAAGACTAAATACTATTATGAAAGAGGTTGTGAAAAAGGAAATCATTAAGTGGCTAGATGCTGAAATCATATACCCCATATCGCATGCTGCTGCTTGGGTAAGCCCTGTCCAATGTGTACCAAAGAAAGGGGATGTGACAGTGATAGCCAATGAAAACAATGAGTTGATACCAACTAGGACTGTCACAGGGTGGAGAATATGTATAGATTACAGGAAACTCAACAAGGCTACCAAAAATGATCACTTTCCTTTACCATTCATAGACCAAATGTTAGATAGACTAGCAGGGAAAGAATTCTATTGTTTCCTAGATGGCTACTCAGGCTATAATCAAATAGCCATTGAGCCTAAGGATCAACACAAAACAACTTTTACATGCCCTTATGGAACCTTTGCTTTTAGAAGGATGCCATTGGCTTATGTAATGCACCTGCTACATTCCAAAGATGCATGATGTCTATATTCTCAGATTTCATTGAGCAATCAATGGAAGTATTCATGGATGATTTCTCTATCTTTGGAGAAACATTTCAAGTTTGTTTAACAAAATTGGAACAAATTCTCAAGAGATGTGAAGAAACAAATTTAGTACTGCACTGGGAAAAATGTCATTTCATGGTACAAGAAGGCATTGTGCTAGGACATAGAATTTCAAAGAAAGGTCTAGAGGTAGACAAAGCTAAAATTGATGTAATTGAGAATTTGTCACCACCAAATACAGTCAAAGGTATCAGGAGCTTCTTAGGCCATGCTGGTTTCTATAGGAGATTTATCAAGGATTTTTCAAAAATATCAAAACCATTATGTATGCTTCTGCAACATGATGTAGCTTTCAACTTTGATGATTCTTGTATAGAAGCTTTTGAAAAGCTTAAAAAGGCATTGGTGATCGCACGGTGATATAGTAACACCGCATTGGAGCGAGCCATTTGAATTAATGTGTGATGCTAGTGACTTTGCAGTAGGAGCGAGCATACCCGGGCAAATGTATGACAAGGTTTTTCATCCATTTATTATGCTAGCAAAACATTAATTGAAGCTCAAGTGAACTATACAGTCACAGAAAAATAATTATTAGCTGTGGTATTTGCATTTGAAAAATTTAGATCTTACTTGGTTGGCACTAAAATTATTGTCTATACTGATCACTCTGCCATTAAGTATCTAATTTCAAAGAAAGATGCAAAACCAAGGCTGATAAGGTGGATTTTACTCCTACAAGAATTTGATTTGGAAATAAGAGACAAGATGTTATACCCCAATTTTGTCCGTATTCTTTTATTCGCTTTAGTCGTTTATTTTTAGTAAGGGCGTGTTTCGGAGTCGCATGATTACAAGAATTATCAGTGTAGAGTCTCGGTTCCAATCCAAACCAATTCCAGTCACTCCGTTCAGCTAAACTCGAAATACCATTGTTTAAATTAGGCATGCGCGCGAATGATCGATCTTCTCGTGCGTTCTTCAATTTAATTATTTGTATTTGAGTTTAATCGTATGTGAGCAGGTCCACCTAAAGTCATTTTTCTCAAAATTTGGTTTAAATTCAGACTAATGCGATTCCGAGTTAACTGTGGGGTTTGTAGTTAACACACCCATTTTTGGTTTAGTTTTAGCGTATTTGTCGAGTCCGGCCCGTCCTCGTCTTTGTATTTGGCCTGACTCATTTTTCTTATTATTTTATTCGTATTTTGTTTAATTTATATAAGCATATATACAGCCCAAAAATGTCAAAAAAATTCTATTTAGTTTAATTTACAATTTAAGATCACTTAATAGTCCAAAAAGTCCAAAAATACAAAAATGATAATATAAAAAATACAAAGAATATAAAAACGAAAATTAAATAAATGAGCAAAGATCGCAATCTCTGGGTCTGTTTCTTGCTCTCCAAGACTACTCAAAGAGCCCACATTATCGATCTGCAAAAGCCCAAAAACACCATTAATGCTAAAACCTAATTTCTACCTATAAATAAGCGGCTAGCCTAGAGTCTAAGACACACAGAAACCAAGGCAGAAAACTACTGCTAAATTCACCCAAAAATAGGATTAGAGTTTCATATCGAAATCCTAATCCACTAAACACTTACGAGGTTTTATGATCTAAAGAAAGAAGCGGTGCGATCAAGGCATACTGCGGTGGTAGCGATTATAGTCACGCTAACAAGCATTCTAGAAACCTAATTGATGCATGAGTAAAAGAGATTGTTCGTGGACCGGGATGGTGTTGGCGTGTCTAGAAATGGTTAGTTTATTGTTCATTTTCCATCTTATTGTTAAATGTTTTCTCGGTCTCGTAATCGATTATTCGTGGACCGATCCGATATTGTTCACTATCTTCTCGTGTATGTGGAGAATCGATTGTAGAATAAGGATTAATAGAATAAGGATTAATAGAATAAGGATTATAACTTGTTAAATGTTTTCGGTTAGTTTATTGTTCATTTTCCTCTCCTAAATTTCTCGTGTCTTTGGTGGCGCGCATAAGGATTGAAGAAGATTAGGTTTTTTGTGTTTTAATTACCGATTTGTATTCCCACTTGTCACCTTATTGTATTTATTTTTAATTATATGTTCAGTTTAATAATTGCACCCACCTTTTACTTCATACATCTCTTTGAAGCCCACCTTGCACATAGATCCGAACCATATGGATTGGGCACTGCTACCCGCACCCCACTTTTAATTATACTACCCCCTGCAGTTATCTACACCCTTTTATCAAGTTAAGCCCTTCTTCTCATTTTTTTAATTCTTTTCCACCCAAATAATTTCTCATAAATCAAAAACAACAAATTAAATATTTTTTCTACCCCAAAATCAAATAAAAGACTAAGTCGGTTGTACAACCGGGTTAGCCATCATTCTAGGATCAATGAGCTGCACAGTTCAGTAATCCTATAAACTTATAAAAATGTAAATCATTTTTCCATAAATAAACGGCTAAGTCGGTTGTACAACCGGGTCAGTCATCATTTTAGGACCAATGAGCTGTACAGTTCATCAGTAATCCTACAGAAACTTAATAAAATATAAATAAATTATTTTTTTTTCATAAATAGGGGACTAAGTCGGTTGTACAACCGGGTTAGTCAGCGTGCTAGAACTAATGAAATGTACAGTTCAGGAGTTCTAGAATACCTATTCTAAAACGGACCCACCTCACCAATTTCTTTCAAAAAACTCAAAAATCATTTTCAAAAAGTAGGGGACCAAGTCGGTTGTACAATCGGGTTGGTCAGCGTCCTAGGAATCAGTGAGCTGTACAGTTCAAGGAATCCTAGGACCCCTACACTAAAAAACACCAACCCACAAACCTTTTTCAAGAAGAACTACGTAGCATTGATTCCTCCATTGCATCTGGAGGTACGTAGGAGCAAGACTCAACCCTTGTCAAGCATTAAAAAACCAAAATTTAAATAAGTCTTTTTCTTTACAAATAAAAGGGTAACAATTAGATAAATCTTAAATTAATTAGACAATAGGATGTCGTGGGGTGCTAATACCTTCCCCACACATAACGACTCCCGAACCCTAACAACGCCTTATCCTAAAACCTAAAGGGATTTTCCGAATTTGCCCTTAAACTAAAATTTGGTGGCGGCTTCCTTTCGAATTTCGAAGAATCCATACCCGGATTTTTCGGTCGCTACAGCTGGCGACTTCACTGGGGACTTATATTTTTAGAGAGTCAAAACCTAGTCTATTTATTTAGGATTAATTTAATTTTTACCCTTCCTTTGTTTATTTATTTTATTTTTCGCATCTTATACTTTTATGTGATTTATGAACCCTAGGATAGAACACGATATTTGTGTATGTGTTTGTTTGTCTGTTTGCAGCTTTTGGGTTGTTTTTAAATTGCTCCTACACACACTTCACAATTACACTTCTGCACACACATGTGAGAAAGGTCCTCTACCCGGACTCGAGCATAAACCTAAGTTAGAACGAGATTGCGTAGTGATGGCTCATGGGACGTGCGCCTCATTGGGTGGTCACGAAAATCTCACCTAGAGTTTGATTCCTTTTGAGGATGCTATCCCTTCTAATAGCTTGCCTATTCTTGGGTCGTTGTTCTTGACCGAGTCCTTGGCTCTAGGACCATGTGTAGGATTCTTTAGAACTATCCCTGTGAGGTTCACTATAAAAGAAACCTTAGACCCACTCTGGTAAGATACATTTCTAGGGTCACAAAGGAGCTTTATACCCTCGCATTCAAACAAATATGTATGCATACCGTATTCTATCCAAAAAAATCATCAAAAAAAACAAAAATCATTTTTTTACTACCTTTTTAGAAAATATACCACATGCATATAGCAAATAAACATCTACTGTTGCATGCACTTTTATGACCGTCAGGGAATTAAAATCTTTACCTTGGAGAGAAGCCGTGCACGCTGAAGTCAGAATTAAATTTTGTACTTTACTCTCCAATGAAAAGTTTATAATTCCCCGACATGATAAATAAAATCATATGTTATCATTTCATGCACATACATTATCATTTCATTCACATTTCATGCACATACATTATCATTTCATTCACACTTCCTGCACATGCATTATCATTTCATTCATATTTCATGCACATTCATTTGCATCCTTACATCGTGCATTATAAAAAAAAAATCAGCATAATATTAGGAAAAATGTGATGAGAGGTGAGGCATTCTTGTGAAATAAATCATTCTTTTTGGAAAAAGTTTAGTCATACTTCGTTGCAAGCTCAAGTTGTTTCAAGTCTTTCAAATTTTTAGCTTGCTCACATTTTTTAACCGAACGACCGAAATGTCCATAAAAAATTTTCTATTATGTTTTAACTAATGAAGCATTTGTGTAGAGACTGGGGTAACATGTGTGTTTATTTTTGTTTGAGTCAGTTAGCGTCCCTACCTTGCCATCATCCCCTGTCAAAGTCTAATCCCACCCCTACCGCCCATAAAGTACATACTCCCCACATTTGTACATAGTTGACGTTTCTGGTTGGTTCCCCTAAGTGAAATAACACTTTAGGCCCTCCATGCTGGGGCAAACATGTGATCTCTAAAATACCTTGTCAACGTTGTATTCCCTTGGTGCAAGTCCTTTACCAAAAAAAATATATAAAAATGCCCGTTAGGTTGAAAACTCGAAAGAGCGGCCTAAGCAAAAATTGGGGCATAAAAAAAAAGAGAAATAAAGAAAAAAGAGCAAATATATAAAAGTAAATAAATTATTGTCCTTAAGTTAATTTTTGAGAAAACTAGCAATCATGTTTTGAAATGAAGTTTGACCATCTTCCCCTATCCTCAAAAAAATCCTTTGCCACCCACCTTAAGCCAAAAATCCCAAACCCTAGACAAAGATCGATTCCGCATCAAAAAAAATGGTGCATCAGCTCACTCACCCAAAAAAGAAACAAAAATCACAAAAGAGTGAAGTCAAAAGAGGATTAAAAAAATCCCAAAAAAAAAACAAACAAACAAACAAAAAAAAAACAAAAATAGTACAAATCGTGAGCTGATACTTCATTACCATCAAAGCACAAGAGATCCTTGTCTGAAATAAACCCCAAACACTTCCCTTGTCCTCAATATCCTTTCCTTCATAAATCATCACCCATTAGCCAAGTTACATCACCAAATTATTCGTCCCATCAATCATCAAACACTTCATTGAGCCTAATAACCCATTCTTTCACAAACCATTAACCATTAGCCAAATCATACCGCTCAAAAAATCATCCGTCCCATCAATCCCCAAACACTACTTTGAGCCCAATTATCATGTCCCTCATAAACCATTAACCAGCAGCCACGTTACAACTCCGAAAATCCATTCTGATCAATGACCGATTGCTTTTGTTTTCTCAAAATCTTAAATCTAGGACAAATAAGTTTATTTATTTACGATATGTTTGCTAAAAAAAATATATATGTCTCAAAAAAAAATCTCAAATAAAGAGAAAAATCAAAGGACTTGCACCCCAAAGATTCATTAAAGTTCTGTCGACATCAAGACAAGGTTTAGTGATCACCAAGTGGTGTTGTCAACATAGAGAAAACTCAAGACTATCATAGTCTGGGAATCATTTTATAGAGAACCAAAAGTTTATACTAGGATCGTCATCGATATCCTAGAGTGGGGCATCCCTTTCACCATCTATTCCATTTGAACTTGGGAAATTTGTACAGTGTCCATCCCATATCACACCCAAATATACTGACCAACTCGAAAAACCCATAGCCCTAACTCACACCTTTCCCAATCTCACTAAAGCCAACCATTCGAAATACCATTCCAAGTGGGGCAATTCCGTCGCTCTTCACTCCACCTTCAAATGGGAAAATTCACCTTACACCCATCTCATCCCCTTGCCATATTCACAGCAAAAAACCATACCGGGGCAATTTCTCAACTCACTATCCTAAATGTTTCTACTCTAGTCGGGCAATCTTGTCCTTACCATAATTAGGGAACATCAAACTCTATGGGTTGAGACAACATCTCCTACTTGCCACCTTTCATTCCAGAGCCAATGCATTCCCAACTCATCATCTTCTACACCCCTAGCTTGTCACCACTAGACAGGGGCAGACACTCACCGTCATCAAAACTAAATTGGGGCAGTCCTACATTCCTTGGCTTGGGAAAACCTACCTTTCATGACCTTGACAAAGACCGGTCAGTCATTCACCCCTTCATGTGCCACAAATGCCCACACCCTAGGTCTTTAGAACCCCAAGTTAACTGACTCATTCATCTATATTCGCACTACTATACATCTTCACAAAACAATGCTTCAGAGAGAGAAAACACAAGTTGATCATATGATGTTGGAAATCCACTTATCTAGCCAAAGGGGCCAAAACTTCGGTCATCATGGGGCATCAAAATGAAAGAGAAAAATGAGCGAGCTTGCAAATACTTTTTCACATCAGTGTCTGTAAATAACAACATTGAGATTGCCGAAGTATTGAATCAAAACTATTTTTTTCAAAGAATGATCAATATTCACCTCTGCTTCTCGCATCTAAAGTCTCACATCTCATCATTACCAAAAATGTTTCTATACCCCAATCACTCATATCATATCATATTATATCATATCATGTCATATCATATCATATCATCACCTCATGCACCATAGCATTTGCACCTGAGCATTTCATTTGCATCATATTCACATTTGGCATTCATCGTTTTTCAAAAAAAAAAAAGCAATAAGCCAAAAGAGAAAAAGGAAAAAGTCATTCCACATCCTACGAGATACCAATCATTGCTTGCACCATTAATTGCTTCATCAAACGTAGATTGGTTTTCCTTTCTCGGTAGATGCATTTGTTAGGTGTGCTCGGATAAACACGATCGTTGTTAGTCCCTATTTTGTTCCTCTAATATCAAAGCTCTAAGCGTTGATCCCGTATTGCATCACGCATCACCAAGTCGATCCCGCACCGAGTGGTCCTTCGAGCACTACGCTCTTCGGTGCCCTAAGTGGCCCGTGTCGCAAACGTCGTAGTCGAGCGAGCCGACGGACCTTCCGACCGCGTGGTCCTTCGCACTAGTTGTGTCGACCTAAGACACGCTGGGCGCCCTTCATGGTCAACATATCGCTTCTAAACCCGATCTTGACCCATCATGGCCGCCGAATATAAAGGCCCCCTCGCATCGCTTTAATTAGTACCGTAGCTAGTTGCGCTCCTTCGACCACGATGGTCCTTCACCAAGGCCTGGCGGCACCTTTCAAACCTTAAGTGGTCCTTCGAGCCTTATCGCTCCTTCGGACCACTGAGTGGTCCTTCAGGGGCCTTAGTGCTCCTTCGTGTCCTTGATGACCCTTCATTTAACTTCCTGTTAACACACCGAGTGTTAACCATTCCTTGCTCCTCTTAAAACTTCCTTGCTTCCCCCTTAAACGGACAAAATTAGCGTCTATCTTATCTTTATTCCTATTTCTACTACGAAAGTTCTAGAGCTCAGCACTTTCTAGTAAAATATTAATAAAGAGGGGCAGCTGTTATACCCCAATTTTGTCCGTCTTCTTTTATTCGCTTTAGTCGTTTATTTTTAGTAAGGGCGTGTTTCGGAGTCGCATGATTACAAGAATTATCAGTGTAGAGTCTCGGTTCCAATCCAAACCAATTCCAGTCACTCCGTTCAGCTAAACTCGAAATACCATTGTTTAAATTAGGCATGCGCGCGAATGATCGATCTTCTCGTGCGTTCTTCAATTTAATTATTTGTATTTGAGTTTAATCGTATGTGAGCAGGTCCACCTAAAGTCATTTTTCTCAAAATTTGGTTTAAATTCAGACTAATGCGATTCCGAGTTAACTGTGGGATTTGTAGTTAACACACCCATTTTTGGTTTAGTTTTAGCGTATTTGTCGAGTCCGGCCCGTCCTCGTCTTTGTATTTGGCCTGACTCATTTTTCTTATTATTTTATTCGTATTTTGTTTAATTTATTTAAGCATATATACAGCCCAAAAATGTCAAAAAAATTCTATTTAGTTTATTTTACAATTTAAGATCACTTAATAGTCCAAAAAGTCCAAAAATACAAAAAATGATAATATAAAAAAATACAAAGAATATAAAAAACGAAAATTAAATAAATGAGCAGCATCAGTAATCTCTGGGGTCTGTTCTTGCTCTCCAAGACTACTCAGCAGGCCCACATTATCAGATCTGCAAAAGCCCAAAAACAACTATTAATACTAAAACCTAATTTCTACCTATAAATAAGCGGCTAGCCTAGAGTCTAAGACACACAGAAACCAAGGCAGAAAACTACTGCTAAATTCACCCAAAAATAGGATTAGAGTTTCATATCGAAATCCTAATCCACTAAACACGGTTCTGAGGTTTTATGATCTAAAGAAAGAAGCGGTGCAGTCAAGCAGACACGGTGGTAGCAGTTATAGTCACGCTAACAAGCATTCTAGAAACCTAATTGATGCATGAGTAAAAGAGATTGTTCGTGGACTGGGATGGTGTTGGGGGCAGTGTCTAGAAATGGTTAGTTTATTGTTCATTTTCCATCTTATTGTTAAATGTTTTCTGGTCTCAGAATCAGATTGTTCGTGGACTGATCTGATATTGTTCACTATCTTCTGTGTATGTGGAGAATCAGATTGTAGAATAAGGATTAATAGAATAAGGATTAATAGAATAAGGATTATAACTTGTTAAATGTTTTCGGGTTAGTTTATTGTTCATTTTCCTCTCCTAAATTTCTCGTGTCTTTGGTGGCGGCGCATAAGATTGAAGAAGATTAGGTTTTTTGTGTTTTAATTACCGATTTGTATTCCCACTTGTCGCTGCCTTATTGTATTTATTTTTTAATTATATGTTCAGTTTAATAATTGCACCCACCTTTTACTTCATACATCTCTTTGAAGCCCACCTTGCACATAGATCCGAACCATATGGATTGGGCACTGCTACCCGCACCCCACTTTTAATTATACTACCCCCTGCAGTTATCTACACCCTTTTTACTGGTTAAGCCCTTCTTCTCATTTTTTTTAATTCTTTTCCACCCAAATAATTTCTCATAAATCAAAAACAACAAATTAAATATTTTTTCTACCCCAAAATCAAATAAAAGACTAAGTCGGTTGTACAACCGGGTTAGCCATCATTCTAGGATCAATGAGCTGTACAGTTCAGTAATCCTATAAATCATTTTCAAAAAGTAGGGGACCAAGTCGGTTGTACAATCGGGTTGGTCGTCGTCTAGGATCGATGAGTCATGATGGTTCAAGGAATCCTAGGACCCTACACTAAAAAAACACCAACCCACAAACCTTTTTCAGGAAGAACTACGTAGCTTTGATTCCTCCATTGCATCTGGAGGTACGTAGGAGCAAGACTCAACCCTTGTCAAGCATTAAAAAACCAAAATTTAAATAAGTCTTTTTCTTTACAAATAAAAGGGTAACAATTAGATAAATCTTAAATTAATTAGACAATAGGATGTCGTGGGGTGCTAATACCTTCCCCACACATAACGACTCCCGAACCCTAACAACGCCTTATCCTAAAACCTAAAGGGATTTTCCGAATTTGCCCTTAAACTAAAATTTGGTGGCGGCTTCCTTTCGAACTTCGAAGAATCCATACCCGGATTTTTCGGTCGCTACACAAGAAAAGAGTAGAAAATCAAGTAGCAGACCATTTATCAAGGATTGAAGGAGAAACACTAGGTACACAAGGAGAAGAAATCAAGGAAACCTTTCCAGATGAAAAACTATTGGCAATCACAGTCAATGCAAAACATGAAACTGCATATGCTATAGGCAATGCAGAAGCATCAAATGCATCTGCACCATGGTTTGCTGATATTGTAAATTTCCTTGCAAGTAAAGTAGTACCAGTGAATATGACATATCAACAAAGGAGAAGATTCTTCCACATAGTTAAGCAATACTATTGGGATGATCCATTCCTTTACAAGATGTGCCCTGATCAATTAATGAGGAAATGCATTCCTGAAGAGGAGCAACAAGCAGTGCTACTGCATTGCCATGTTGCACCTTATGGAGGACACTTTGGAAGCACTAGAACAGCAGCCAAGGTATTACAGTCTGGTTATTTTTGGCCTACTTTATTTAAAGATGCTTATTTTATGGTCAAATACTGTGATAAATGTCAAAGAGCAGGAAATATCTCTGATAAGCATGAAATGCCAAGAACCAATATTTTAGAAATTGAATTATTTGATGTTTGGGGAATGGATTTCATGAGACCTTTTCCACCCTCTTTTGGCAATATATATATATATCTTAGTAGCTGTTGATTATGTGTCCAACTGGGTAGAAGCAGTAGCATTACCAAACAATGATGCTAAATCAGTGAGTAAGTTTCTTCAAAGAAATATATTCACTAGATTTGGAACTCCTAGAGCTATAATTAATGACGAAGGTTCACACTTTTGCAATAAGATCATTGAAAACCTTCTAGCTAAATATGGAGTTAAGCATAAGATAGCTACAGCTTACCATCCTCAAACTAGTGGTCAAGCAGAACTATCCAATAGGGAAATTAAGAGAATGCTAGAAAAAATGGTGATTCCAAATAAAAAGGATTGGTCTTTACATTTGGATGATGTTTTATGGGCATATAGAACAACATTCAAAACACCCTTAGGAATGTCCCCTTATAGAATAGTCTATGGAAAAGCATGTCATTTACCTGTAGAATTGGAAAACAAATCCTATTGGGCTATCAAGAAGCTCAATCTTAACCTAAACAAGGCAGGTAAAAAGTGAATGATAGAACTTGATGAGCTAGAAGAAATTAGGCAGACCTCTTATGAGAATGCTGAAATCTACAAAGCTATTTCTTGGCATGGCATGACAAGAAAATTCACAGAAGAGAACTGAAAGAAGGAGGATTAGTTCTGCTGTACAACTCTAGATTGAAGCTATTTCCTGGAAAACTAAGATCAAGGTGGTCAGGACCATTTTAGTTGATAAAAGTTTATCGACATGGAGTAGTAGATTTATTAGATGAAACATCAAATACTGTCTTCAAGGTGAATGGTCAGAGAATCAAAATGTACTATGGTGAACATGTGGTGAGAGACAAAATCACCACCTATTTGCAAAATCTCTAAACAAAAAGAGGTAGTGAGGCTGACAAAACTCTTAAAACAAGCGCTTAATGGGAGGCAACCCATCATCTTTAAGTATTTTTGTTCAATTTTATGTTTTTAGTTATTTTGTAGGAATGCAGGATACTAATGCAACTGCATTGCAGAAGAAAATGTGCTCTGCATCAAAAATTTCAAAAATCTGAAGAATGTGATTAAGTGTGAGTGTTAATGCATCAACAAGATCAGAAGGAAGTTAAGAAGGATAATGATGTGTTTAATAGCCAAAGAAGACACGTGGTGGCTTGCATGTACACCACCTCTTACCTAACGGCTAGTTCCATCAAAACAAATCCCACTTAACCTTCCTTCCCATTAAACCTTCAGTCTCACAACCGTTATCCCTTCTTCGCAAACCTCACAAAAATCTCTCAATCAAGAACAGTTACTCATCACATTTCATCTCCATCTCGATCTAAACTTAATCAAAAACCTAGAATTTGAAGAAACACGATGGTGAAGAAGCAAGCATACTGATTCTTCAAAGAAAGAGAAGAAAGTCATGCATGCAAGATCATCATCGAGCAAGAAAGACAAAGGCAAAGAACCAGCATTAAGATCCGATGACAATGCACATCTATGGAGGATGCAAGTTCTACCTGAAAGGGGATATGTCTTGAAGAAAGCAAGTCCATCATTCATGTCAACAATTGCCAATCTCAACTGGGATCATTTCGTTCTTCCAAGAGGAGGCTACATTGAAGATTTAGTGCGAGAATTTTATGCTGGCATCACACCACAAGAAGGAACAGAACATTCCTACACTTCTATGGTGAGAGGTAAACTTGTACACTTTCATCCAAAGAAATTAAATGAACATTATATGCTTAAATATAATGGTGCTGAATTTGAAAAGAAAGTGGCCAAAGCCTTTAAGAAAGAAATGGAAGAAGTGAAAAGTAGGATTGCAATACCAGAATCTGTTTGGGAAAAGTTCACACCAAATGAAATCAAACTTAGGAGCACTTACTTGATTGATGCATTAGGAAATTGGCATCTGTAGCAAACTCAATCCTACCTACATCACACACATATGCAATGACCAAAGAGAGATTGATCTTGCTAGATACAATTCTCTCTGAGGGGAATGTTGACATAGGTAGATTGATTGCTAGGGAAATTCTTGCATGCACAACTAAATCAAAGGGATTTCTGTTTTTCCCTTGTCTCATTACTGAGTTGTGCATGAAAGAAGGTGTTCCAATAGCCCCACATGAACAACAAAAAATTTCCACCTGGAGATTTGAATGCTGAAATGAGAGAGAGATTGAGAAAAGTAAGAGGCCTTGCACCTGCAATGCAAGAGCATCACATGCAAAAGCAACTTGCAGTCTGGAAATTTCTGAATGACCAACATGATTGGCTTCAATTAGTTTTTGACAAGATATTTGATATTGTGGGCCAAGTGAATGCCCTTGAATTTCCAAGCTGGGTACTCAAAACTGATGGTGAAGAAGAGGAAGAGAAAGAAGCTGAAGTAGAAGAGAAAGAAGAGGAGAAGGAGGAAGAAACTATTGTTAAAAAGAAGGTGACAAGAAAACAAGCAAAAGAGAAGAAGAAAGTAGTGGTTGAGCCAGTTGTTGAAGACTTATATGATTCAGATAATGAGGATGAGGAGTTAGAGAAAGAAATGGACAAATAAGTGGAAGAAGAGGAGGAAGGTAGTGAAGATGAAGTTGCTAGTGAAGAAGAGGAACGTGCTAGAGGAGTATTTTAGAAGAAATAGCTAGGCAAAAATATGCCAAAACCTCAGCATCAGCCCAACAAGAAACTGTTCACACTTCACCCATCACATCACCAACTCACTCACCAGTCCAAGAAACATCTCCCCACACAAAAACACCATTACCCTCCCTAAATGATCCACCAATCCAATCACCACCACAAACAACCCCTCCACCACCCTCTCCAACAAATGAACCTGAGAAAACACCTCACACAGAACAAACCATCTCTGAACCAGCCCCTGTTATGCCAGAAACACAAACAGAACAACAAGTACCTTCTAGCCCAAGTAACATTTTTGCTAATGTTATTTCTGCTCTTAAGAAAGAGTTTGTGCAGGAAAGAGAAGAAGAAGGACTTGACAAAGACAAAGAAGAAGAAGAATCATCTGCAAAGGAGCCTGTAGCTCAATCTGAAGTGATGCAGAGTGATGCTCCTGCATCACATGCTGCTGCATCACAACAGGCAACAACAAAGCATGATGAGGCATCAATCAAGCTTGTTCTGGAACAAATGGCTCAACAGAAGAGAGATGCATTGCACAACACTCGAAAATTCTTCAAGAAACCTGCAGGCAAGCAAGCAAAATTGACATCAAAGAGGAAACAACCTGATGCAGTCAGAAATGATGCACCTGCATCAGTCCCAGAAACAGTTCCTGAAACTACACCAGAGGGAGAAGGTGCATCTGCACCTACAGAAGAAACTCCAACCAAGCCATCCAAAACAAAGAAGCAGAAGGTGAAACACACTCCTCCTACCAGCAAAGCACCGTAACTGTGAGTGGAGCCAAGAAATGAGTATCATTTACAAGTTTTCACATACTACTACTATAGCTTGTGTTGTTTCTGTCTAAAAACTATTTCCCTGGTTGTTTTTAATCCCTCTTCCCTATTTTGAACAAATATGGTTTGTATTTTCTGAACAAATTAGCAGTGTGGACACTGCTACCCCTTAAGTTTTGTGGGGGATTTATCTAGTATGTTGTGTGTTTAATTAAATATGTTTGTTTTATCTAGTAAATATATATGTTTTAAAGTAGTTTATATTTTGTTTAAATATTAGATGTACTTAACAAAGTAGTATCTAAATACATGAAATTATTTTCCAAAGAATCTCTTTTGGAAATAGTGGAAAGTGTGAAGAATACTATTATTGTTAAAAGTAGTTTAGTAGATGATCAGTTTGAAAGTTTTTTTTAGAAAATATGGTGCAAGCCTATGAATGGAATTTTAATGATGAAAAGGAGAAAAAGAAGCCTTATTTTTTAGAAAATAACCAAAATTATTTTTACTTCAACACTTCAAAACTGAGTTTGTGAAAAGAACCTTGCTACTTAAAGATCAATCTGATGCAAGGGGAATTTTTGGTAAGCTTAGGTCAAAACAAAGTTTTACTAAGAAGATAGAAGAGCTTAAAGAATTAAGTTTGGGGGTGTTTTATGAAAACAAAGGCTGAATTTGAAAAGTATAAAGACTAAACAATGCACAAAAAGAATACAAAAATGTGGACAAAAGATCAAAGATCAAAGCCATATTGTCCTGAATCATTTGAAACTATACCTGTGCCTAAGTACATGAATGCATCTGGAGGTCAAAGACCTGTGCCATGCAGGAATAAATGTATCTGGAGGATAGTTCAAAAAGCAACTCATGCCAAAGTGCAAAGAAAAAAATATATGCATCTGGAGGTCAAAGACCGTGCCAAAGTGCAATTGCATCTGGAGGTCAGTGAGGAAGGCAATATGAGCTATCAAAAGAAAAAACATCATCAGTAAAACCACAATCACGTACTTCAACTGGCCAGGAGAGGGTGGAAAGGGGTTGAGCAGGTCTATTCCCCACCAGGCGAACGGCCACGGTGGAGTCAAGCTATTCAACTCGGCCAGTGGAGCAATATGGATGTCAGCATGAATCTGACACTTCTGGCATTTCTGTACCAACTTCTTCGCATCTTCCTCCATAGTTGGCCAATAGTAACCTGCCCTAAGCGCCTTTTTTCCAAGGATCAGCCGCCAAGATGGTTTCCGAAAATTCCTTCAAGTATCTCTCTCAATACATGGTCGGCCTCCGTAGGTTTCAGGCACCTCAGGAGTGGGGTCGTAAGCCCCCTACAAAAGGGCTTTCCTTCAATGACCGAGTAAGCTTGTCTTCTGGTCAAGCTTTCCTTTTTGGGGTCATCTGGTTCTTAGCCCGTTTCAATATATCTCAAGATGGGAGCCATCCAGTCCTCTTATAGGTCGATCATGCAAATGTCAATCAATGGGGCGGTCTTGACTGATACACTGGACCGAGCTAAAGTTTCTTGAATAACACTTCTATGATTTCCTGGAATTTTTGTGCTCGCCAGCTTGGAGAGTATATCTGCTCGTATATTTTTAGTCTTGGGCATGTGCTTAACCTCTCTGTGCTCAAATAACTTCAAAAGTTCTCTCACCCTTGCTAGGTACCTCTGCAGGACCTCATCCTTAGCAACAAATAGTTCTTGGATTTGCGAACTCTCGTAGTGTTTCTTGGTCTCCTTGGAGGACCGCGTCCAGGACTTCCTCAGGCCTATCTTGCAGAGCTCATTCCAAGAAGAAATCCTGTTCGGCCTAAGCTCATCCCACCATTCCAAGGCGCCCTCCTCGAGGGATAATGGGAACAACTTGCACTTCGTTGGCTCGGTCGCATTTTGGTACTTGCAGAAATTGTTAAAATACCTGATATGTTTATCAGGGTAGCCAAGGCCGGTATACATTTTCATGGGAGGAGGTTTCCTGAGATCCCGTGGGATTCGATATTCATCAATATTTCTTGTGAATGGGCTTTCCCCACCGATGTCCCTCCGGCGAGGTCGGTCG
This sequence comes from Oxytropis ochrocephala, assembly GCA_020916435.1. NCBI lineage: Eukaryota > Viridiplantae > Streptophyta > Magnoliopsida > Fabales > Fabaceae > Oxytropis > Oxytropis ochrocephala. The sequence continues at coordinate 101,226,504 of CM037092.1, forward strand.
TCTTGGGACCTACCTCGTGGTCGTTCTGAGTGATACCTCTGAGTTTCGTAATTCCTCGGGTCATATCGCGGCTCGTTGCTACCCTGAGTGTACCGAAGATCACTAAATTCATCGTAAGGGTCGTAATACCAGCTTCTCGACTGGCGTGGGGATCGTGACGATCCATAAGACGAATAACGAGTTGGAGAATAGTCTGTATCAAGGTAATATGTTGGATCTGTTGAGTCAGCCAGATTAATGTGAAGTGGCGAACAATCACAGCACCTACCCCTTCTTGGGGGAGATCGGTGTACATGGCTCCTACGCGGACGCGACTAATGTGCAATGCTTCTGCGGGGAGGTGACTGATGTCGCCCAGGTGGTGGTCTTAAATCATGTGCACGTGGTTCCGGAGCCGATCTCGGGCAACCTGAAGGCTAACCTTGCTCGTATCGAGCGATACGCGCATTTTGCTCGACTATGAGTTGGTCCCTTGCGTTGAGCATATCCAGGATTTGCTGGGTGAGCTGTGCCAGAAGAGCGTCCGGGAGACCGGTCGCGGCCAGATATGTTGGAAGAATCCTTCTATTTTATCATTTCTTTGATGCTACAACTACCCCTTAACACCGTGTTTAATCTAAATATAAACATTCCACCTAGATTAGTCGACAATATGTTATTATAGAATGAAGTTCATAGAACACCAATGAATCCTACCTTCTAGGGGAAATTCATATGCCTCACTAGTAAGATTCCTAATATACAGAGTTCTTAATTGCATAGTATATAATGAAAGGCGACTTAAGAGGATATAAGCTACGGTGCTCATTCGAGTCAGGTTGAGACGATAGATAGAGTCAGAGAAGTCGTCTGACTTATAGATTTTTGAAAAGCCCGTACACCCGTGTGACACTATCCGGGTTTAAGGATTGAGTTTCAAAGACCGAATTAAGAGGTTTGAAGATACACCTTACTCGTGTTTTGGGTTAGCGATGAAACCAACTCCTATGGGTATGTGAGAGAATTATTTTGTATCTAAACGTTTTAAAGAAAAATTTTCCACAAACCTTACCCATTTGTGAGTCAGTCATGAACGCAGTTGTGTTAGAGTCTAACCAAAAATGCTAACGGTGTCTCTAAGAAAACCAAAAGGTGATGTTCCACAGTTCACTACGGTAAGGGGTAGAATGCGGAACGAGTATGCTAATGTGGTGACTAGTAAGTAAAAGTAGTAGGCGGTATAGGAAAATAGTTCCTTAGCCCTTATGTTTACTCAAGTCTCCACTACGGTGGTAAGACTCTAGTTGTTAACCTCGGATTTGCTAAGTGATCGTACCTTGACCAATGAAGTGTTGAAGTGTTTGTTGTCCTGCTGACTGGGCCAGTCGTTGAATGGGTTAAAGGACCGGTCCTGGCTTCACGCGTTGAGCACCTCGGGTGGTACCTGCAATGACACTCCGACGATCTAGTGAGAGGTCGCTCGGGCAGATAACACAAGGTTAGAGAACGTGCACTGATGCCATGTTTAATGGCGTATATATACTGCGAGGTCCGACCGTTTTGGCGAAGTTTTCGGCGGCGAGAATGCGCCCAAAACAGCGTGTTTGGGCGATCGTGTTAAAGGTGGGGCGCAGCCCGATTCTTTGATGCGATTCGTATTTCTTGATACACCCACTAAGGTTAACAGTAAGTTGTTGGGACGTTAGTCGGCTTACCTAGTCAGCAAGGGGCTCCCGTTTCAAGTATTTCATTGACTAGAGTTAATAGGATGATTAAGTGCTAAAATGTGACAATGTTCTGATTTTAGCATAAGAAATGGATTGATTTTTTTTTCTCTCCAGGGATCCAATAAATCGGATATTCTATTGTTTAAGTGTCAATAGAATAAGTATGTGCTAAACTTAAAGTTATTCTGATTTTAGCACTATGTACTAGATTGACGACGTTAGGAATCCATTGATTTGGATTAGTATAGGACTGAGTTTTCCACTTGCATTGTTGTGCCTGAATTAGTGTTATGCAAAGTGAATTATAATGTATAAGCTAAATGGCATGGACCGTTTATAATGGAATAGTTTGCATGTTGACAAACGAAGTTTAAGTATGACTATATGATTGGGCAGTGAATGTGTAATACGTGAGCCCATGATGCTAAGTTCTTTAATCCCGTTTGTGATCATGGTTTATTTTGATTGACCCCAAACATGTTGGTTGTTCAGAATTTTTGAAAATGTTTCTTCGTGTGAACTGAAAGTGTAATGATCCATGAGGTCACATGCTAAATGTGTCATGGGGACCTTGTTGGAATGATGATTCCATTAAATTAGTTGTTTGAAATGGTGTTTGGTATTAATGTTTGATGGTTTAAAGTCTTGTTATTGGGCTAAATTAAGTTAAGGATTGAACGGAAAGGAATCGGATTGAACGGATTAGTGGCTTTTGTGAAAAACGGTATGCTACTTTTCCGCTTTCCTTTTGATGTGATTTCATCCCCAATCCATACCTCAATCTAACCTAAGTTATATTAAACCTAGTTGGACTAATTTAAACACTTGATTTGCACAAAATGGATGTTTTTCAATTCTCTTTTAATGTTTAAAATTTTTAAAACCTTAAGGTGACTTCACATTTTATTGAGAAGTTGTAAGTCGAGTAGGGTTGAATTAAGTTGGGGTGAGTATAAAGTTTAGATCAAGTAAGAATTACGAAACCACTGTTGAATTTTAACATATTTTACCAAGACTTCATGAAAAGTTTTAACTAAAAGTTGTTTTGTGATTTTACTCACCCGGAGAAACTAAAATTCCAGTTAACTCAATCCGATAGACGACAAATAGGTATGAGGCTAAGTGGACAAATGATGCTTAATGATTGAAGCTCATTGAATCAAATATAGAGTATGCCCATGATTACCTATGTTTAGGCTGGAAATCCCTGTGTAGTCCAGCGATCGACGAACCGTTAATTTTGTGCTTAGTACACGGGATAAATTTGTTAAATTTTGAGGACAAAATTTTCAAGTTGGGGTGAACTGTAACATCCTTAATTCGGTTAATTTCGAGTAACGAAATTTACTAGCCATGGCTTATTTGATTAACTGATAAGTCAAATCATTTAACATGTTAGAATTATGAAAGCTATAATTATTTTCTGAGTTATGTGAAACATAGGAATTATTGTTTGATTCTTTAGTTAGAAATTGAGGTCTAAGTGAGAGTCATTAGAGTACAAGGGTGAAATAGTCTTTTAGTATTACATTTACGGTTGATTATCCGATGAAATAATAGATCTAGTCCTAGACATGGTTGAATTCTGTGAACGCTAATTAAATTGCCAAGTTATATGATTGTATGATTGATTGTTAGATTGGGTAATTAGGAAATGGAGTTAAGAGTAAGTTAGTTGGTCAAGGGTATGTTGGTCTTTTCCCACTCTTTGATATCTTCGACCCATTTGGTCTTTTCCCACTCTTTGATATCTTCGACCCATTTAATGAAAAACAACATTCCACCTCTCTTTCTTCAAAACTCAGAATTCAAAGTGGAAAGGAAGAAAGAGTGAGAGGTGAGAAGAGAGAGGGAGGTCGCGAAAGTGGGGGGAGAAGGAGGAGGGCCACCATCTTCAATACTTGGTTTATATAAGTGAAAAGTAGTTCATTCTCTTCCATTTTCGATTCTCTTCCTAATGGTGCCAATTCAGAAGCTCTTTAATTTCCAATCTCTTCTTGCCATTTTTGAGTTTTAAAGCTTCAACTTAACCAAAGTGGAAGGTTCTTGTTTGCATGTGGTAGAGGGAATTCTGGGAGTGATTTCTAGCCTACTTCAGAACCTACATTGTGAATCCAAGAAATTTGAGGTGAATTTCAGTAGCTTGAGGTTATTTGAGTCCATTTGAGAGGGGTGTGGTGTTCGTGGGAGCTTAGGACACCGTACGGGGATAATTCGAGAGGTTACGTGTTCTTGAACATTTCGTGGAATTTCGGTTTTACATGATTTTCATCATGATTGGTGAGTTTTACTCACGTTTAGGTTTTATTTGAGTCAAATAATTGTTGTTGTGACTGATTGTATCGTTTTTACTCGTTTCGCAAATTTTGAGTTGAAAACTGTAATTTTGCGAAAACTATACATTTTGGAATTTCGGAACAAATCATTTAATATGTGGCTTGATGGTTGATGTTTGATGTCTTGATTGATCATTTGGACTGGTGTCTGGACAGTTATTGTGTGTGCTTAAGTTAGGGATTGATCGGAATACATTTCGGAATTGATCGAAAGGGTATTTTTCATGAAAACAGAGTTTATAAGTGATGCTGATCTAAGAGCACGTCCCGTGCGTACCCTTCTGTCCAAAGTTTCGAAACGTGTCCAAATTCATTCCTTTCGTTTCCAAATCTCCTCTAATCCTTTTCTCAACCAATTGTTATGATTTTGTATTGATAATGGCATGGTTTTGAGCATGTTCATAGTTGTTTTGAATGAATTGTTTTGAAGTTAGAAATCTTTCGAAAAACCGTAAATTATAATACGAGTATGGGTGACGATCCAACGAGGTTAGGATACTAATTAATCATTTAATCATTCTATGAACCCAAAGAGGTTAGCATACTAATTAATCATTTAAACATTATCATATCGAGTATGGGTGACGACCCAAAGAGATTAGCATACTATGCGGGGAAGTCATGTGTCGCACCCTAATATCTCTAACAAGTAGAAATATCAAAATGTACAATTTTAGCATACATCAGAGATAAATTTCCTACTTAGATATACATCTTTACAAGAATAGCGGAAATGATTACATAACTTAAAACAAATTCAAGTCATAATCGGATACAAAGATAACAAGGGAAAAACATAAATAACGAGAGAAGAACTACATCTTCAATTTCCTTTTCGTGCACGCTATCTACTCGTGCCATAAAGCATATTCTTTCCCTGTTTCTCTGTAAAACAACAACATATGATAGGGTGAGATAACATATCTCAGTGAGTCTTACTGTGACCCCTTACCTATCACTCGGTTCAATTATAAAACATTTATCCTTTCAAAAATATTATTTATGACGCACCCAATCTCTCATCGAATTGATCAATAGCAATCCCGCACCGGCAACCAAAGGAAGCTTAAGTGAGGAATTACGGTCTAAATTCACTTTGTAGCACATCACTGACTCCGAAAGTTTGGGTGAACCCCATCTTAGCTATTAGGAGCACAAATCCTAAGGGCAACATAACATATATGTACCGGGGCCTAGGTCAAGGGCTCGTGACTTCTCTCACTTAGCATGCTAACACATAGGGTCGTCACCCCGACTCGATATATTTTATATATATCATACCTGCATTGGGCCGTCTCCTATATTCGATATAATTTATATACCGAATCTAATTCAATCTATGATATGTTATAATACCATACTAGACAAATCAAGAACCTATAATACAGTCCAAGCAACACTTTATATTCAAAAGTTTGATTCCCACACATATACTAGATTTTACGGTTTTTCAAGAGATTTGTAAATTCAGTCAAATCATACCAAACATCTGAATACCACATTCAAAACATAGCAATATCAATCCAATATTGTCACAATTGATTAGGAAAGGGATTAAAGGGAGTTTGGAGTCGAAAGGAGCGTCGAAATGGGAATTCGGGCACCGAGGACAGATCTGGGCGCACGGGTCGTGCCCAAGGGCGCACGGTCCGTGCTTGGTGTGAAATATTGAACCTGAGATACAGGGGTACACGCACGGGTCGTGCTTGAGCACGCACGGGACGTGCTTGACCTGCAGAATCACAATTTTCCTCGTTTTTGTCCCAATTCGCTTTCCGTTCAAATCTAATTCGTTCCCCAATCCAATTCCAATCACAAAACAGATGATATATTCATGTATTAAAACCCAAACATGCCAACATACAATCAATTAAAATATTGGTTTCGTTATAATTCTCAAAACACGAAATTTTTATAAAAAAAAAACGTATTCGACTCAAAAATTTACGAAACGCGAAATTTCGAAAAACCTTTCAAACCAATCACACAAATCAAAATTCAAAAGCCCTAAACGTGAGTAAAACTCACCTAACGTGATGAAAATTACGCAATCAACCGAAACTTTGAAGTGCTCACGATTCCAAAACTTCCCGAACGGGTACCAAACGCGTCCAAACACTTCAAAACAACATTAATTCAACAAACTCCATTCTCACAAACAGCAGCTCAACCACTAAAACCCCTCCCAATCGAACAATGTGGGATGAATCAAGGCTTCCCAATCAATTTGAACTTCCTAAGGTCTTAAGCTAGCTTCCAAGTCCACATGCTAGCCACCAAAAACCCAAACTCCATCAACCTTCCACTTTGAGCTCCATAATCCGAAAATGGCAAGAAGAGAATGAGGAAGAAAGAGCTTCTGAAATTAGTATCACTGAATAGGAAATTGAAAATGGAAGAGATTGAGCTAAAGAACTCTTACATGCAAGAAGGATTCATGGCTCTCTTTTCAATTCTTTCTTCTTCTTCCTCTCGCCACTCTCTCTTCTCTCTCTCTCAATGTTTTTTCTCAATTTCAGAAAAATGATGAAAATGATTAAGTGTGGCTGACTTGGGTGGTTTAGTGAGCTGAGGGTTTTAATAGGGTAAAAAGACCTAAATACCCTTATTGCTCTATTTCTCACTTAAATCTAATTCCTACTCAACAATTCATATAACTTAGCAAATTAACTACCATTTCCATGATTCTATCATGTTTAGGACTCAATCTATTATTTCATCAAATAACAAATCTACAATAGGACGTGAAATGACGATTTTACCCTTGCTCTTAATTCTCTATATTAAACAAAATTTCTACCCAAATTACCACATAGTTCAAACACTAAGGCATTTTAATCTTATGACTTAGCCAATATATAATCCTTTCTTGACTATCCCATATCCGTATATTAATTTATTTTTCATTTCGAATAATAAATCACTCGTTAATTTCATAATTTGAAATTAACGAAACTAGGGATGTTACATCATGAGCCCCTAAACCTAGGCCCTGTAAATTTTACCATTAGGGAAAGTACTAATGAGAAGGGGGTTCACCGGAGGTTAGCATCCATGCAATCGGTGTTATGCTAAGTAATTATAGTTGCACTGTTCATCGGGAGATTAGCATCCGTGCAGTCGGTGTTGTGCTAAAGGAAATGCACGTGGTTTATAAATTAAATCACGAAGTTAAAAAGGATTCATAATTGAACTGAGAGATTTGGTTAGGGGTCACGGTAAGACTCACTGAAATAATATCTCATTCATTATATGTTGGTTGTTTTACAGACAAACAGGGAAAGAGGAAGGCTTAGCACGACACAATTATGTGCTGAGGAGATGTTGGAGACGTAGTGTCCATGGCTATGTTATTTTGTTTTCTCTGTATACTCTGTACCTCAATTTTGTAAGTTATACTGTGGATATCTTGTGTTGCAGGTTAAGTTTTGATGATGAAGTAATCTAAGACAAAGTGACAAATGGAATTCCAAGGCACAACCAGCTCAAGAAGTAAGTCTATGTCAAGGGTAGTCCCTAGGAAGTCGGGTCGTGTCTTAGGAATGAATGTAAACGGCTTTTGAGGATCGGCTCAAATCACACCACACACTAGCACTCACAATTAACCTAACATTGATAAAAGCATGTTAAATAGGTTAGACACTTGTTTTTAAAGGAATAGATTCATGACTTAGTGTTTTAAAAGAAATTGTTTTTGAAGTAAAAAATATTCTTGATTTGGTATTTTAAAGCTAGAAATCGATTGTTCACTTTTTTCCACAAGCAAGCAATTGATTGTCTACTTGCCTTATTAAAGCACACAATCGATTGTTCACTTGTTTGCACAAGCAAGCAATCGATTGTCTACTTGCATTTGTGAAGCACAAAATCGATTGTTCACTTGTTTCCACAAGCAAGAAATCAATTGTTCACTTACCTTATTAAAGCACACAATCGATTCTTCTCTTATTTTTCTTAAAGCAGACAATCGATTTCCAACGGTCATATTTTTTACAACCTCTATAAATAGAAACTTAGGGCTTCACAAGACACACAACCTACAATTCTCAAAAAGAGGAACGCGCACATCGCACACCATCACACTGGTTCTTCACTGTTTCCATCTTTTTGAGTTGATCTCTCTCAAGGGTTAGGTTGGGTATCTTCAAGTTGTTGTATTCACCTTCTTAGAGGTATTACTATTTTTCTTGTAATTTGATTTCACTGTAATTGGGTTTTACTAGAGAGTGGGGTATCTCTCTAGAGTTTTGATTACAACAAGGGTGGGGTATCTCTTGTTTGTAAATTGGTTGTACTAGAGAGTGGGGTATCTCTCTAGGGTTTTTGATTGTAACAAGGGTGGGGTATCTCTTGTTGTAATTGTTGTTAAGGGCTCTTGCACAAGGTGGGGTATCCTAGGTGAAGAGTGCCTGAGTCTGTAAGGGTTTTAAAGCACCCAGCTTAAGCTTTGTTTTGATAGTGAAAATATCACAAAGGGTTTGTGAGGACTGGAGTAGGTCACTAGGAGGTGGCTGAACCAGTATAAATCTCGTGTTATTTACTGTTTTTGTTTCTAATTCGTTCATTCCATAAACCTACGCAAAAATTAATCTAAGTCATTTAAAAAAAGGGGAAAAGTTTTTAAAGTCTCGATTCACCCCCCCCCCCTCTTGAGACTGAAGCCACTTGGTAACATATACTTTGATGTTAAGTTGTAAAAGTCGTTGCTGTTATTTCTTTGCTTTTGGATATTCAACACCAGGTTTTATTATGTTTAATTAAACTTGAGTACTTGAGTTGTGTGTTTATTGGAAGTACTCCAAGTATTTACAGGACTCTTTGATTTAGTATTCAGGAGTTTTTAGTCGTTCAATATCTGAAACAGGAAATATTTATACTCTTATGTGTGTTGTTATGTATACCTTAGTATTTCTATTAATTAGAGATACTAGCGTGTTACAACTTACATGTATTTTATCAATAGTTTTAACCTTGGAGACGTCCGATAAAGAATGTATAACACAACCTAAAGTTAATTGATTTAATAAAATGCACGTTAGATAAAAAATAAATAAAATCTAATCTAATATATATACAAAAGAAAATGAAACACGGGGCCTAATTGCTTACATGTCAATCACCTAGCGTGTCCACCTAATAAGTAGATTAATATGCCACCTCATTATAATTAAAATGACGTGTACCTATAGAGGTCCCATGTCATCCGTTTTTAAAGATGGTCAACACTGCCATTAAATTGCAATTGCAATTAACATCAAATTTGAAAATTTTAACTTCAATTTTTCAAATCAGAATTATTACCAAATCACCATTAATTCATCCTCTTAAATACAATTCATTCCCAATCAACTGTTATTATACAATTATAAAAGAAAGAATAATCACCATCACCAATATCAATAAAGGAATAATCAACTGCTATACTATTCAAACACCTGATACATATAAAGCATCAATCACTGTGTTGTATTAAGGTAATTTTTTGTCATACAAACCAACTTGGAGGAAAGATAAAATTGAAAGATAGACAGTATTTTTGATACTGACCATATGGCAGTGACTCATATATATTCGGTTAAGACCATCGTACAATTAAGTGATTATATATTCTTACTGGTCTTCATTCTACAAAGTGCAGCTAAGGTAATTTATATTTAAGAATAATAGATGCTTTCCAAAACCTTCCTCAAGAAACGCAAAAAAATCAATACCTTTGCAATCGTTTCTTGAGGACCCTTTAAAATATTGTTTACAGATCAATAGACTCAACACACATCTCCCGAATGAATTTAATCATAAAAGTCCTGATGGCATTAGATGTCATCGTGTTGAGGAATATGTGACTATTTTCCATACTAATGATTTACCATATGGAGCAAGCCACTCGGGGCCCATTTAGTAAATCTCTAAACTAGGAAGTCTATAAATTCTAAATAAATAAATGCATACTATTACAACCAGCAACTATCAATATCAAGTTATAATAACTGACCCACAAATTATGCTAACTCATAAACGGCAATAATTAAAAATTTGTCAATTATTCCCTCCTTAACACAATTCAAATATTCAACCCAATTCCATCACTAAATAAATAAACTGTACAAGGATTGTTTTCAAGAGAATCCAACACGTTTTACGGTAGCGCGGTTGCCCAACTCTTCATGTTAAAATATCATACGCACAGGTCAGTCTAACGTGGAATTACAACATTTTGATTTGTTAGTTTCTTATTTGCACACTAATCATTTACAAATCATTCTACTAATAATAATGTAGAGCATATGATTTTCAGGAAAAAATTACCTATAAAGTTGGTAAACAATTCAGATACCTTCACAAAAGAATACCAACATGCAGTCAATGAGAGAGAACTACTGTGATGCGACTGCAAAAAACAACTCTGAACTACCGTGCCACCATGGTCACAAACGAAATATTCAAGGTTCACCTGCAACTATTTAGTTGAAATTATTTACACAATTTCAGTGCGATTCTAATAAACATGTCTTATCATGTATAAAAACTTGATAGAAAGTGCCGAATATGTTCACACACCTACTACAATGCAAGCTCATGGGTCACGTTCTAAACAACAATGCAAACCCACTGAAATAATGACAGGTAGATGCAAATCAAATTCGCTTTTGGCTTATATTGGTAACATTTACAAATCATTCTACTAATAATAATGTAGAGCATATGATTTTCAGGAAAAAATTACCTATAAAGTTGGTAAACAATTCAGATACCTTCACAGAAGAATACCAACATGCAGTCAACGAGAGAGAACTACTGTGATGCGACTGCAAAAAACAACTCTGAACTACCGTGCCACCATGGTCACAAACGAAATATTCAAGGTTCGCCTGCAGCTATTTAGTTGAAATTATTTACACAATTTCGGTGCGATTCTAATAAACATGTCTTATTATGTATAAAAACTTGATAGAAAGTGCCGAATCTGTTCACACACCTACGATAAATTATAAGTACATTTTAAAGTACATACGATATATATAGTTTGTTACTTTTTCTATAAGTAATTTGGTCAGTGATATTGCTCCCCGTCCCCGTGCATCGCACGGGTTCCATACTAGTACCAGTCAAAGAAAAAAACTTGTAAAGTTAATTTTATTTGTCAAAAGAGGTATAAACTTCGTCAACAAATTGACGAGTTTGGTAGAATATCAACAAATTGACCATTTTGGTAGAATATCATACAATAGAATTAATTATTGATGATAAACAAATATTAATTAAGAATTACCAAAATTGTATGTTTAAATCATAATTAATAGTGACTATTAATTGAATTAGTAAAAAGAGAAAATCATTTAAAATTGAGATTATTATGTATTAGAGATTTTATTGAAACTGAAAAATTAAAAACAGAATAGTTTTCATTTAAACCAACCCTTTCCCGAGGAAAAATCATATTCAACATTAGTATAACAAATTTATTGTTACAAAAAAAAAAGAGTTTAAAATCTTCTGATACAAACCCTTCTTAAGATAAATACTTTTGGCCTATAGTTGTTCAGATCCATAGTTCAAAAAATCTAGCTCTTTAATGTGTAATGTTGTTGACAAAAACAAAGTGTAATGATGTCCCTTGGAAGGTAATGAAAAACTTGATGAACCATTCTCTAGCAATCCTAATTTTCTATTAATAGAACTAGTAAAGTCTCAAATTGTGATAAATAACATAAAATTGGAGTTTGACTAGCTTTAATTTTTTGGTATAAACCGAGTAGGACCAAAATGGACGACAAACCTCTCCCTCAAGAAGTTGAACACAACTGTTTGCAAAAATCCTTAGTTTGAATAGCTATAATTTATTTCTATAATGTTAGGTGATTTTAAAGAGAAATTCTTAACTAGGTTACAACCTAACATTTAATGCTTAGAAATAAAAAATTATACACTTTATGTCAAATTTTTAAGAAAGTAAGATGTATTGATCGACCGTAAATCAGTAAAATTAAATAATATATTTTCACCAAGTTTCTAACTTTTTTATAAAGCATAAAAATTAGGTGTTGTTGGTCCTGTTTTCCAATCTCACTAGGACACATTGATTAGTTTTTTAAAAAATAACTTAGAGACAATGAATAATAATAATAATTACAAATCACTGTGTCATGATGTGATTAGAAAACAATACAAGCGACATGTATGGAACCACACCTAAGTTTTTTATTATAAATTATTAGGGATTAGAGATAGAGAGTGAGTGGGAGAGAGAGAGAGAGAGAGAGAGGGTAGGAGGGAGGGAGGGAAGGAGAGAGAGAGATAAAGAGAGAGTGAGAATTGAGTGAAAACAAAAACAAATATTTTTATTTTAGTAATTGTAATAATTGATTGGTGGTTACTAGACATTTAATGTTACGTGTATCCCTTTGTAAGAAATTCTCCATTTTGAATCTTTTAGTTAACAAAAAAAATTAAGATCTTCTTTCCAAATTAGCAAAATAAAGAAGAAAGAGAAAGAAACTTTTTTTTTTGGAACAAAGAGTAGAGAAACAAACTTTTATGTTTTTTAAAGGTCTATAAATAACATGCAAATACGACACTAAAAACCCAATATAAATAAGGCTTAAATATGTTTTTACCCCCTACAAATATGGGGTGTTTTGCTTTTACCCCCTGCAATTTTTTTTAAAAACCCCTTGCAAAATCAACTTTTTTGGATTAGTCCTTCTGTTAGATGGACGTTACAAAAAACGTCTATGTGGCATTTTAAATACGTTTTTACCCCCTGCAAATAGGGGGTGTTTTGCTTTTACCTCCTGCAAAATTTTCCATTATCCTATCCCCCACCTCATGTTTCATTCATCTCTTCCACAAATTCCTCCATTATCCTCTCTCCCCCACCTCATCTCATCTCTATCTCTCACTTCTTATCAATATATTTTTCTCCATTCAACTCTCACTTCCACAATCAAATCCCTAATATTCAACAGAATAAACTTCATCTCTCTCTCTCTCTCTCGTTCCTCACCACCATTATTTCTTCTCATTCCAAATCTCAAACTAGAACCCATCTTCTCTTTCTCACAGAACCAACCCACAATTTAATTAAACCACACACATTTATTAAACCCATAAAACCTTGATTTTGAGATGAAGAACAATCCAAACAACAATCCATAAAACTTGAAACAAACCCTAAAATCATAATCGCAATAAAAGTTAATTACATGTTGTGCTCATGGTTTGTTGGTTCTGTGAGAGAGAGAGAGAGAGAGACGAAGAAGATGAGAAGAAGTGTTCTGGTTTGATATGGAAGCGTTGGTTTGTGTTGGAGATGAAAAAGTTGATATGAGGTTGGGTGGGTGCTGAGGAAGAAGAAGGAGATTTACATTTTTTTGCAGGGGGTAAAAGCAAACACCACCTATTTGCAGGGGGTAAAAAGTATTTAAAAATGCTACATAGACGTTTTTTGTAACGTCCGTCTAACAGAATGACTAAAACAAAAAAAATTGATTTTACAAGGGGTTTTTTAAAAAAAATTGCAGGGGGTAAAAACCTATTTAAGCCTATAAATAAAAAGAAATAGAAATTTGATGCAAACTTGTTTCAAAATGTTCCATCGCATCTCAACCTTTTTCCTTCTCTTTATCATTCCGGGTCTTATTGCATCTGGTAAGTGTGTGTGTGACTATTCAAAATTGTGATACAATTTTGTATTTTTTAAAAAACAAAAATAAAGATTAAGCGAATTGGGTATGGACTCACTAGAATTAGGGAAAGCTCAAATGCTTACATATATACTTATATATTACTAACCAATGATATTCTTACATCAACAACAAAATTCAAACTTACGTCCTTGTTATATCTGAGGTAAATAATTACCAAATTTTTTTCAAAATGAATTTGTATTCTACTAAAGTACATGTGTATTTAACAACTATTCCATTTGTATTTATGTGGTACAAATAATATCATGAATCCTTATCTTTTTTTAATTATAGTTGAAATCAATGGACTTAGAAAAGTTAATTATATGCATGCTCAAAACCTTTCGGCGGTTGTGGACCAGTTGGGCAATGTACATGCAATTATCCTTGTGATCGTCCCCAAGCGGATCAAATCCCAAATAAAAAGTAATAATAGTTGTATTAGAAAAAAACCAATAATAAAAGTTTTTTTCCCTTAAAAATATTTTAGATTGCAGAATATACTCTTTTTCTATATTTAAAATAAACTCTTCTTAATCATTAGAAAATGGGATAAAAAATGAAAGCATAAATATAGGAAATTTTATTGCTAAGTAATGGGAAAAATATTAACTGGACAACCATGTTACAATTGTTTATAATGTGAATCTTACTGATCTAATCGTTAAGTCGTTTTATATCAACTCGATAATAACATATATACTCATTTAGATTATTTGGACAATCCACCCACCTCTCCTGAAATATAATAAAACATTAGTTTTGATTTATTGGTGAAAACAAAGGGATTAAAGCCTAACTATCTTTTTGGGCACCAATTTTATTTATTTTCACCTATATTTAGTTACTGAGTATTTAAATTTAGTATAGAAACGTTAATGTAGAACAAAAATGGTTGGGGTGGAGGGGTAGTGCAGCATAGCAAACTTTAATATGATCTCTTAGTGTCCAAAGAGAGAACTTGCATGTTTTTTATCAGTAGTTTTAACCTTGGAGACGTCCGACAAAAAATTTATAACACAACCTAAAGTTAATTGATTTAATAAAATAAACTTTAGATTAAAAATAAAAAATACGCATCAAAGAATAAAACTTTTAAAGTTAATTTTATTTGTCAAAAGAGGTATAAACTTCGTCAACAAATTGACGAGTTTGGTTGAATATCATATAATAGAACTAATTATTGATGATAAAAAATATTAATTAAGAATTACCAAAATTATATGTTTAAATAATAATTAGTAGTGACTATTAATTAAATTAGTAAAAAGAGAAAGTCACTTAAAATTGAGATTATTTGTATTAGAGATTTTATTGAAAAATAAAAATTAAAAACAGAAAAGTTTTTATTTAACCCTTTCCAGAGGGAAAAATCATATTCAACATTAGTATAACAAATTTATTGTAACAAAAATAAAAGAGTTTAAAATCTTCTGATACAAAATCCTTCTTAGGAAAAACACATCAAGAAAAAAAAAGTAGGTAAATACTTTTCACCTATAGTTGTTCAGATCCATAGTTCAAAAAATCTCGCTATTTAAAGTGTAATGTTATTGACAAAAACAAAGTGTAATGATGACCCTTCTTGGAAGGTAATGAAAAACTTGATGCATCATTCTTAAGCAATCCTAATTTTCTATTAATAATAATAGTAAAGTCTCCAATTGTGATAAATAACATAAAATTGGAGTTTGACTAGCTTTAATTTTTTGGTATAAACCGGGTAGGACCAAAATGGACAACAAATCTCTACCTCAAGAAATTGAACACAACAGTTTGCCAAAATCTTTGGTTAAGCTGGAAGAGACCCCAACCATCTCATTAAGTGCTCTTAGGTTGCATAGCTGAAATTTATTTCTATAAAGTTAGAAGATTTTAAAGAGAAAATCTTATCTAGGTGTCTACCTAACATTTAATGCTAAGAAATAAACAATTAAATTGTTACGATTAACAAAAATTATACTATTATCTTTTTTCCTCTCCCTCATTAAAAAAATTATACACTTTATGTCAAATGTATTGACCCAAAAAAACAAACAAACAGAAAAAAACAAAAATAGTACAAATCGTGAGCTGATACTTCGTTACTATCAAAGCATAAGAGATCCTTGTCTGAAATAAACCCCCCAAACACTTCCCTTGTCCTCAATATCCTATCCTTCATAAACCCTTGGCCAAGTCACATCCCTAAACAAGTCCATCCTACCATGAGACACATCAATTACTGTCTCAATAGGCCCTCAAACACTCCTTTGAGCCTGACAACCATTTCCTTCATAAATCATCACCCATTAGCCAAGTTACTTCACCAAATCATTTGTCCCATCAATCATCAAACACTTCATTGAGCCTAATAACCCCTTCTTTCACAAACCATTAGCCAAATCATACCGCCCAAAAAAAAAAAAAAATCATACGTCCCATCAATCCCCAAACACTACCTTGAGCCCAATTATCATTTCCCTCATAAATCACTAAACCATCGACCACATTCCGATCAATGACCAATTGCTTTTGTTTCTCAAAGTTTTAATCTTAGGACAAATAAGTTTATTTATTTACAATATGTTTGCTCAAAAAAACATATCTCAAAAAAAAAAAAAAAAAAAAAAAAAACTCAAAGGAAAAGAAAAATCAAGAGGCTTGCACCACAAGGTTCATTCAAGTTACAGTTATACTAAGACAAGGTTTAGTGATCACCAAGTGTAGTTTTCATCATAGCAAACTCGAGACTATTGTAGTCTGAGAGTCATTTTAAAGGTAACCAATAGTTTATACTAGGATCGTCACCTATATCCTATAGCGGGGCATCCCTTTCACCACCTATTCCATTTGAACTTGGGGAAATTTGTACAGTGTCATACCACACCCAGCCCATTGCCATACCAGACAAACTCCAAAAACCCATTACTCTAACTCCGACACTTTCCACAACCTCACCAAAACAACCGTTTGAATTCCCGTTATCAAGTGAGGCAACCCTATCACCCTTCACTCCACCTACAAATGGGGACATTCACCATACACCCATCTCATCCCCTTGTTATATCCACATCAACAAAGCCATACCGGGGCAATTTCTCAACTCATTACCCTACATGTTGCTACTCTAGCCGGGGCAATTCTGTCCTTACCATAAATGGGGCAACACCAAACTCCATGTGTTGAGATGAAGCCCATTGCTTTCCACCTTTCACTCCAAAGTCAGGGCATTCCTAGCTCATCATTCCCTCTGTCCCCTAGTTATTGTCATCACTAGACAGGGGCAAGTTATTCACTCACCATCATCAAGTCTAAATTGGGGCAGTCCCGCATTTCTTGGCTTGGGAAAGCCCACCTTTCATGACTTTACCCAAAACTTGTCATTCACCCCTTCATGTGCCACAAATGTCCATACCCTAGGTCTTTAGAACCCCAAGTTAACTGACTCATTCATCTATATTCGCACTACTATACATCTTCACAAAACAATGTTTTAGAGAGAGAAAACACAAGTTGATCATATGATGTTGGAAATCCACTTATTTAGTTGTGTGGGCCAAAAACTTCGGTCATCATGGGGCATCAAAATGGAAGAAAAAAATGAACGAGCTTGCAAATACTTTCTCACATCAGTGTCTGTAAATAACAACATTGAGATTGCTGAAGTATTGAATCAAAACTATTCTTTTCAAAGAATGATCAATATTCACCTCTACTTCTCGCATCTAAAGTCTCACATCTCATCATTACCAAAAATGTTTCTATACCCCAATCACTCATATCATATCATATCACATCATATCATATCATATCATATCATATCATATCACATCACATCATATCATATCATATCATATCATATCATATCACATCACATCATATCATATCATATCATATCATATCATCACATCATGCACCATAGCATTTGCACATTTGACATTCATCATTTTTCAAAAAAAAAAAAAAAAAAAAAAAAAAAAAAAAAGCAATAAGCAAAAAGAGAAAAGGAAAAAAGTCATTCCACATCCTACCAGATACCAATCATTGCTTGCACCATTAATTGCTTCATCAAACGTAGATTGGTTTTCCCTTTCTCGGTAGATGCATTTGTTAGGTGTGCCCGATAAGCACGATCGGTGTTAGTCCCTATGTTGTTCCTCTAATGTCGGTAACTTTAAGCGTTGATCTCATATCGTATCACGCATCACCAAGTTGATCCTCGGACCGAGTGGTCCTTCGAGCACTACGCCCCTTCGCCCCCTAAGTGGCCCAGTCGCAAACGTCGAGTCGAGCCCCGCGGACCTTCCGGACCCGCGTGGTCCTTCGGACTAGTTGTGTCGGCTAAGACACACGGTGTCGTCCTTCATGGTCAACATATCGATTCTAGACACGATCTTGACCCATCATGGCCTTTCGAGTATAAAGGCCCCCTCGACCGCTTAACTAGTACCGTAGCTAGTTGCGCTCCTTCAGACCACGATGGTCCTTCAATTAAGGCCTAGGCAGCCTTCCAGACCCTGAGTGGTCCTTCAGAGCCTTAGTGTTCCTTCAGGTCCTTGTTGACCCTTCATTCAACTCTCGGTTAATGCGCCAAGTATTAACCATTCTCTCTTACCTCTCAAACCTTCTACTTCCCCCTTAAACGGACAAAATTAGCGTCTATTCTATCTTTATTTCTATTTTCACTACGAAAATTTGAATACACTTCACCTTTTCTAGTAAAATATAAATAAAGAGGGGCAGCTGTTATACCTCAATTTTGTCCGCTCTCTTTTTTCTTTTTACTATTAGTTCACATGTCTTGAGTCTGATCAACGAGATTAGTTCTTAGACTCGTGGGCGCGATTTTCATTAATTAGGTCAACGCTTAGTAGTTCATTGCTATTTGGGCTTGATCTTAGTGCTTCACTTGATTGAGTCTAGTTCTAATTTTGTTTACTAATTGGGTTTGAGACAATTTAGTTTTTTTTTTTTTTGTCTATATAAGCACAAAATACAATAAAATTAGAATTAAAATTTATTTATAATATTGCAATGGTCCAAAACTCCAAAAATACAAAAAAAATACAAATAAAAAATAACGGGAGCAACATCAAGAATCTTTAGGACTTCTTAGCAAGCCCACATCCCAAATCTGCAAAAGTCAAAAGCCCACCAAATGTAATTAATGCTAAACCAAATTTTTACCTATAAAAACACTGTCAAACCCTCAGTCAAGACAGGGGGAGTCATCCAGAAATCACCCAAAAAAGGATTAGGGCTTCACATCGAAACCCTAGTCACCAAAAACACCGAGTTTAGTTCTAGAAGTAGAGCCCGTGGCATCTGGGAGTAAACATAAAGGGGCCTCTCAGGAGCTAGAAACACAAGAAGCAAGAGGATAGCAACCGCAAACGTTAGTAGCGGTGATAATAAATAAATAACAAGAGTTTTACAAAGGCTGGAATTTGGGGTTAGTGCTTCGTTTTTTTTTTTTTTCTTGTATATTATTTTCCATAATAGATCATCAGATATGAGAAGTGTTAGAGATGCTTTTGTTGTAAAAATTAGATAGAACTTTAAAATCAGTATTATTAGATGAGTCTCTGCATGTTAGTTTAAGGATTTAAGGTCTTAATTTTTATTTTTATTATTGTTTTTTTGTTGCCAAGCTTGTGAATATATTTGTATCGTAAAAAGAAGAGCTTGAAATTGAAAATAACATGAATTGGATAAGAAGCAAAAAATCACCAAACCAAACAACTCTCACCTCTTTCACAAATGGATTAAGGTGTAAAGCGGTGCACTAAAAATCAAACTAAAGGGAAGAAGAACCCGAAACTAAATATGAAAGGAACCGAACTGACTATCGCCGCGCAACACCGCACCCCTCTCGGGGATGTTTCCTTCCTAAGCAATACTCCGAGCTTCTCCTCTCTCTCACCGCTGCCACGTCCCCATCTTCATTCTACAAATCGTCCCTAATTTCTCTCCCTTTCATTTTTTTGAATTAAACTCACTCACTCTCTCTCTGTACATATGCGGCGTTAAGAAGAAGAGGAATAAGGAATTAGGTTCCTTTCCTTAAACTGGTGATATACATTATGTTAATATATATTATTATTTATTATTATTATTATTATTATTATTATTATTATTATTATTATTATTATTTTAAGTTTATTTAACTATTTCTTTCTTACTTTTCAAAAAAACAACAAAGCAAATATTTTTCCTATCCAAAAATCAAATAAAAGACTGAGTCGGTTGTACAACCAAGTTAGTCATCATTCTAGGACCAATGAGCTGCACCGTTCAGTAATCCTAAAAAAAACTTATAAAAATGTAAATAAACTATTTTTCCTAACATAGGGGATTAAGTCGGTTGTACAACCGGGTTAGTCAGCGTTCTAAGACGAATGAGCTGTACAGTTCAAGAGTCCTAGAATACCTATTCTAAAACCAACCCACCTCATATCAAACTAACTTCTTTCAAAAAACTCGAAAATCATTTCAAAAAGTAGGGGACTAAGTCGGTTGTACAATCGGGTTAGTCAGTGTCCTAGGAATTAGTGAGCTGTACAGTTCAAGGAATCCTAGGACCCCTACACTAAAAAACACCCACCAACAAACCTTTTTCAGGAAGAACTACGTAGCTTTGATTCCTCCATTGCATCCGGAGGTACGTAGGAGCAAGACTCAACTCTTGTCAAGCACTAAAAAACAAAAATCTAAATAAGTCATTTTCTTTACAAATAAAAGGGTAACAATTAAATAAGTCTTAAATTAATTAGACAATAGGATGTCGTGGGGTGCTAATACCTTCCCCACACATAACGACTCCCGAACCCTAACAACGCCTTATCCTAAACCTAAAGGGATTTTCCGAATTTGCCCTTAACCTAAAATTTCGGTGGCGGCTTCCTTTCGAACTTCGAAGAATCCTTTCCCGGATTTTTCGGTCGCTACAAGATGATTTGGACACTTCGATGGATCCATACACGAGCAATTCATGGGCAATCCCCCACCTGTAACATCCCTAGTTTCGTTAATTTCGAATTAAGAAATTAACGAGTGATTTTTTACTTGAGTAGGTAATAAATCAAGTCACAGATACGAGGTTGTCGCGAAATTAATTTATAATTGCTAGAGTATATGATTTAAATGCATAATTGATGGAATTGTATGTGCTTGTTTGGGTAGAAATTGGGTTTTATATAGAGAATTAAGAGCAAGGGTAAAATCGTCATTTAACCTCATATTGAAGTTTATTATTTGATGAAATAATAGATTGAGTCCTAAACATGATAGAATCATGGGCATTGTAGTTAATTTGCTAAGTTTATGAATTGATGAGTGCTTGATTGATTAGAATAGAGTTTAAGTGAGAGTTTAAGTCAGAGGGGCATTTTGGTCATTACACCATATAATACACCCTTCAGCTCATTATTTCAAGTGAGACACCACACAATCCCACACAAAACACTTTCTGAATTTGAGAAAGAAAATAGAGAGAGGGAGAGGAGAGTGACGTGAGAAGAGGAAGGAGAAAGAGTGAAGGAAGATCTCTTGATTCCTCTTGCATGTAAGTACTTCCACCTCCATTCTTCCTCATTTTAAATTCCCTATCCAATGGTACAACTTTCAGAAGCTCACTCCTCCTATTTCCTATTCTACCATTTTTTATGCTTGAAGCTCAAAGTGGGCTATTAGTGAAGACGGAGCTTTGACAATGCTTGTTGGTGCATTTGGTCTAGAGTGAGAATGAAGCTGTGTTTACATTGTTGATTGGAGGAATGAGTGCTTGAGTTGCTGGTTGGGCCGCATTAGAGCAGTAGGAGGAGCTGTTGTAAGACTTGATTCGGTTGCGGAGGTGATTGGAGGAGTTCGGTGTGAGTTTGGGCGTTTTCGAAATTGTTCGAACTTCAAAGTCTCGATTGTTTACGTGATTTTCATCACGATATGTGAGTTCTACTCACGTTTTGAAATGGACGTTTTTGTTACTGGTTGCAATAAGTTTATTCGTTTCGAAAATTTTTGAGTCGAAAACCGTAAATTTTCATGAACCACTGTTAAACCCGTATGACAGTACTCTTGGTAATTTGTTTGTAATTTTCGGTACATACCATGTTTTGAGTTGTTTTTTATTTCATTGGAAAGTAGACTTAATTTTCTATGCAATAGGCACTGGTTTCACCAAATTTCATTAAGAAATGAGGAAGGAAATTGGGTTGCAAGTTGACCAAAAAGTTCTGCCCAATTTTGGTACCTTAGTGTAGTATTTTGAAAAATTGTACCAACTGGATCCTTATTTTGAAAAATGAAAATCATATGTAGAAACTTCACTCAGAGAGCTTTCCAATGATTGGTCTTTTGTAGAAATCCGATGTCGTTTGCTATTTTAAATCATTTGTCGAAGTAGGTGCACTGCTGTAGGAAACTCTGCACTCATGTTGTGTGTTGAAATGTCGGTTTGTGTCATTACAAATCTCGGAAGGAATGACTTGATGTAACTGCTTGTGATTGATGTTGCTTGGAATGGAATTGGGTATTATATATTCTGTTTGTAGGTCGGAAGTGGATTGGAACACGATTTGGATACGAACGGAAAACAAAACGAAATGAAAACGAGCAAAGTTTATTCCCGAGTCCCAATTATTCGTTTTGACGCTCCTTTCGACTCCAAACTTCCTCTAATCCTTTTCCCAACCAATTGTAATGATTATGGATTGAAATTTTCATTGGTTTGTTGCATATTCAAAGTTGTTTTGAATTAAACGGTTAAAGTTATAAATCCTTTGAAAAACCGTAAAACCTAGAGTACGTGTGGGAACCAAATGTTTTATAACTTAAATGTTGATTGAACTGATTTCATGAGTTCATACTTATGATAATGTGGTATTATAACCTGTCATAGAATGAATTATGTTTAGATATATTAATTATATTGTTTATAGGAGACGGCCCAATGCGGGTATGATATATAAATTATATCAATTATGGGTGACGACCCAAGAGGATAGTACACTAGGGAGAGGGAAGTCATGAGCCCTCAAGCTAGGCTCATATGAGGATGTTCACTGTGAGTGGATTGGGCTCACCGCAAAGCGAAGAAAAGAAAAATGGTTTAAGGTGTTGTACTAGATTAATTAAGAGGATAGTGCATTGCCATCAAGAATTGGGCTATGAACTATAGATAAATAATTTAAATTGTACATAGTCATCAAGAATTGGACTATTACTAATGATTGATTGTGTATTGTAATTATATCGAATTACTAATAAATGGGCGTACTTAGGTTGAGAGGAAACTCTCAATGCTATTGACCAATTTGGTAAGGAATTGGGTGCGTCAAGGCATACTTAGGTTGAGAAGAAACTCTCAATGCTATTTGACCAATTCGGTGAGGGATATTGGGTGCGTCATAAATAATCTTTTTGAAAGGAAAAATGTTTTATAAATGAACTGAGAGTGGTTAGGGGTCACGGTAGAACTCACTGAGATATGTTATCTCACCCTATCATTGTTGTTGTTTTTACAGATAAACAGGGAAAGAAGGAGGCTAAGCGGCACTAGTAGGTGTCGTGTTTATGGAGCTGTGAAGACTTAGTATTTTTATCCATATTTATTAGTTTCCCTTGTTATTTCTGTTTGGATTATGTAACTTGCTTTGTTGCAAAGTTATGTAAACCGCTTCCGTATTTCCTTTGTTTTTGGATATAGAACAGTTAGACAGGTTATATCTTAAGTACTGGAGTTATGGATTAGTTGATTAGTACTTATGTGGTTAACTCTTGAATTAGAATTCAACGAGTTTAATTTGATTCAATATCTGAAACAGGAATTTTTATACTCTGATACATGCTAAAATATATATTTTGGTATTTCTATAATTTAGAAATACTAGGGTGTTATACCACCTCTCATGAAATATAATAAAACGTTAGTCTTTCTTTTGGTGAAAACAAAGGGATTAAAGCCTAACTATCTTTTTGGCCACCAGTTTTATTCATTTTCACCTATATTTAGTTACTGAGTATTTAAATTTAGTATAGAAACGTTAATGTAGAACAAAAATGGTTGGGGTGGAGGGTAGTGCAGCATAGCAAACTTTAATATGATCTCTTAGTGTCCAAAGAGAGAACTTACATGTTTTTTATCAGTAGTTTTAACCTTGGAGACGTCCGACAAAAATTTATAACACAACCTAAAGTTAATTGATTTAATAAAATAAACGTTAGATAAAAAATAAATATAAAATACCCATCAAAGAATAAAATTTGTAAAGTTAATTTTATTTGTCAAAAGAGGTATAAACTTCGTCAACAAATTGACGAGTTTAGTAGAATATCAACATATTGACAAGTTTGGTAGAATATCATATAATAGAACTAATTATTTATGATAAAAAATATTAACTAAGAATTACCAAAATTATATGTTTAAAAAATAATTAGTTGTGACTTCTAATTGAATTAGTAAAAAGAGAAAGTCACTTAAAATTGAGATTATTATGTATTAGAGATTTTATTGAAAAAGAAAAATTAAAAACAGAAATGTTTGTATTTAAACCAACCCTTTCCCGAGGGATTAATCATATTCAACATTAGTATTAAAAAATTATTTTAACACAAAAAAGAGTTTAAAATCTTCTGATACAAAATCCTTCTTAGGAAAAAAACAACAAGAAAAAAAAAGTAGGTAAATACTTTTCGCCTATAGTTGTTCAGATCCATAGTTCAAAAAATCTCGCTATTTAAAGTGTAATGTTGTTGACAAAAAGAAAATATAATGATGACCCTTGGAAGGTAATGAAAAACTTGATGCATCATTCTCAAGCAATCCTAATTTTCTTTTAATAATACTAGTAAAGTCTCCAATCGTGATAAATAACATAAAATTGACTAGCTTTAATTTTTTGGTATAAATTGGGTAAGTAGGACCACAATGGACAACAATCCTCTCCCTCTAGAAATTAAACACAATAGTTTGTCAAAATCTTTGGTTAAACTGGAAGAGACCCCAACCATCTCATCAAGTGTTGTTAGGTTGAATAGCTGAAATTTATTTGTATAATGTTAGGTGATTTTAAAGAGAAATTCTTATCTAGGTGTCTACCTAACATTTAATGCTTAGAAATAAACAATTAAATTGTTACAATTAATAAAAATTATATTATTATCTTTTTTCCTCTCTCTCATTAAAAAAGTTATACACTTTATGTCAAATTTTTAAGAAAGTAAGATGTAATGACCGACTATAAATCAATAAAATCAAATAATATATTTTCATCAAGTTTCTAATCAAAGACAATACATCCTGTTGAGTCTCCACGTCAGCTTTGCCATGTCATTCCCGCCAAAAACGCCAGCCACTCACTAGCTACCATGTGTGCCACATAAGCTCCATGCTGGATTTGGCTTCCTTGCCATGTGATATGCTGTCACTCCCATGTGAAGATGTCAGGTGAAAAGACTGGTACATTGAAAAATAACAGATACATTTTCTTTCTTTCTTCCTCACGCTTCCTTTCTATCAATCTCTCTCTTCTCTTCTCTGTATTCTCTTCTCTCTTCCCACTCTCATCTCTCTCTCTCTCTCAGTTCTCTCATCGCTCTCTCTCTCTGAGTTCTCTCTTCTCTATCTATGATCTTCTACACCGACTCTCACCATGAGAGACGGAGAGAAAATTTCGCATTTCTCAGGGAGAAAGAGAAAAAAGCTTCACGGTGGCGGTTGCGGCGGCGATTTCTCTCACTCTCTTCTCTTCTCACACTCACATCTCACTCTCACTGATCAAAAAAACATCTCACTTTCAGTTCATATCGCCCCTCACCGCCGCCATACTCATTTGCTTCTCTACTCCGTGTCGCTCGTCTCGTCAAAATCGTCACCACACTCACTGTTCGCTTCACTGGGGTTGTCTGATTCTTCTTTTGATTGTGATTTTTGACCTAAAGTCTTGACCTTTTTGTTTTCAGGTTCTGGATTTAGCGATGAAATAACAAAACGCGGAGATGAAGGGATTCGCAGTCGTCGCTGTGAGCCAGAGCGAAAAGGATGACCACTGGACCACGTCGTTTGCTGGGCTCCCTATGTGTGAGTCTTCTTTCTAGAAAATATTTTCCGGTACTCCTCCTTCCTTCACCTTTTACAAATTCTTATTCCTTTTGTTTGTTTGCAGACAAGGTGTTTGATAAAATGTCTGCTCCATACATGGTTGGTAATGAAATCCTTGATTTTGTTTTTTAACCCCAAATTGTGGTTTTAATCCAATTCAGTTGTAAATAGTAAGATACTAATGTTTATGATTTGATGAAATTCACAGTTTGATAGCGCCCGAAAAGTTTGGGATTCTCTTGGAAGCGGTTCAAGTGATCGCGATCTGAACCTTTCGATTAAGAAAGCTTACGTTTCCTCTGCTTTGAAAGTGGTTCATGGATGGTAAGCTAATTTTCCATTCTCTTTCGTTCCTATGATAACTTTGATTCACTAAACCCTAACCCTTTGATCTTCAATTTACAGTTTTCTATGTTACTGATCAAAACAGAAACAAGCTAACGGATGAGAGCATTTTAAAGTATATTGAACAGGTATTAATATAATTATAATTCAATAGTGTTTTTAAAGTTCTAATTTAATTTTCAATATGTTACTATTTACAATTGATTCACCAATAACGCTCTTAATTCTTTGTTAATGTTATTTCAGTCACTTGGTAGCATTCACAACAGAAGAACCGATCACAAAAACGGTCTAACTGCCTTGGAATTAACGGGCACAGACCGTGTTGGTCTTCTTTCGGAGATATCTGTTGTTCTGGCTGAGCAGCAATATGATGTGGTGGATGCTAAGATTTGGACTCACAATGGCCGTTTTGCTTCCTTAATCTATGTAAAAGACTGTGATTCTGTGACCCCTATTGAGAACTCTCAGAAAATTAGTAGCCTTGAAGCACGTTTAAGAAATGTTGTAAAGGGAGACAATGACATTAGAAGTGCAAAAACATCCATTGCTTATGCTGCTGTACACCCTGAAAGAAGGCTCCACCAGTTGATGTATGTTGACCGTGATTTCCAAAAGAATCCCATTTTCAAGTTTACTCCTGAAAGTGAAACCCCATTAGTGATTGTCCCAAAATTGGGTGAAAGGGGTATTCTGTTTGTTAATGTTCGGTGCAAGGATCGCACTAAGTTCTTGTTTGATGTTGTGCAGAATTTGTGGACATGGAATATGTTGTCTTCCATGCAAATATCAACTCAACAAGTGACCAAGCAAACATGGTAATTATTAGACATCGGATGTATTGTTGTGTTTTTAC
The DNA here is from genome assembly GCA_020916435.1 of Oxytropis ochrocephala. Taxonomy (NCBI): domain Eukaryota; kingdom Viridiplantae; phylum Streptophyta; class Magnoliopsida; order Fabales; family Fabaceae; genus Oxytropis; species Oxytropis ochrocephala. Next base: position 101,253,515 of record CM037092.1, read on the forward strand.
ATTACTAGCTTGGTTATGTGCCTAATTAGTTACATTTGAATTGTCATTGCAGGAGTTTTATACAAGACATAAGGATGGAACCCCAATTAGTTCGAGCGAGGCGTCAACGTGTAATTGAATGCTTGCAAGCAATGGTAGAAAGAAAGAGCATCCGAGGTATGATAATTTCATATTCTCACTTTTGTTTTTATTTAATAGTTTATGTATAGTTATGTATGACCCTTTAAGATTAGATAATTGCTAATTATTTGAATGCAGGGTGTAAGGCTAGAGTTATGCACGGAAGATAATTGCTAATTTTAATTGCTATCTATTGCAACCAACTTACAAGATTGGTAAAGTATATCAAGCACATTTTCAAGGATTAAGCACATTTCCAGATATGAAGTAGTACATCGAGGATCCTATTGTGTGATCACCTTTAATCATCGAGACATCATTGTTCTTTGCGATGCGATCTCAAAAATCACAGAGGTACTTGGTGTTGGCATCTAGATGCTGACGAGGGAATGAATTGTAAAATCCTATGATCATATTAAAATATAAGCTTTTAATATGATCATGCAATATGTGTACCATTTTATCTTAGTCCCTATATATATTACATGAACTATATTAAAGGCAGAAACCAAAGGAACCAAGAGATTTATACCCGCCTTCTAATTATCGGGGATGAGTTCTTCAGTAAAATGTTTTGTGCCTGTCTTCTCTTCCTATTAAAACAGAAAAAATCTTACATGTCGATCTTCCTTTTCTCTCTAAGTGTATATTTAAAGACAATAATAGTGGTAAAAACTTGGAGATATTCATTCTCTTCCTTTCACTTTTATGGAAGGAGGGTTTATTAGTAACTAATTATAATTTATCCATGTTACTTAATATCATTTTAGCAGGATAGAAGGGGTTCCTGTTACACATATTTAAGTGAAGCTGACCTGATATGTTGGAGTTTTAGTTTTTGATCTTTTTTACATTTGTTACGCAGTGGGATGCTGGATGCACTGCTTCTTAAGAACAAATATAATAAACTTTATAATTCTTCCATTTTCTTCTTTAGTGGCATTTAAGTTATCTAGAAAGAAGGATGATGATACTCTCAAGCTGCTCAATACAATCCTCTTTGGAAGGAGAGGGAAGGTACAAGCTACATCATTATCTGTATCTTTTTGTTAGAATTGTCTTAAACCACCTCTATTGAATTTCTTTTGTTTTTCATATTACTGTGAATCTGTAGATCAGGATTTAGTATAGTGCCTGTCTGAACTGTTGAAAAGTTAAACATTTTAACTTGCCTGGGATATTTTGGATTATGGAGTTGAAAAGTCATACTCATGCGACTCTTTTTTTTACTCTTTGCAGGCAGCTGAGGTCAAGAGTAATATATTAAAGTTTTCTGGTTTTGTGTGGCATAACAATGAAGTAATTGCTATCCCTAAAAAGCATACAAAACAATACTCATAACATGCAATCTCATATAGAACAATTGAAGGGTTTTGTTGATTTGTATGTAATATTTTCTTTTACCGACTTCTTGCTATTATTCTTTTGAAGTTGTCTTCCAAAGTTTCCAAAATCTGATTATTGTTACTACAAGAAAAGCAAATGATTAAAGTAACAAAGAGAAGTTACTGGAGTTCTGTGATGTGCTTGACATAGCACTTAACAACGCAACGACAAGAAAGGTTTGTTGGTTTAGCATTGTTGGTGCATTTGTCGTAGTTGAACCTTTGTTTCCTTGCTTATCTTGGTTTCATCAAGTATGTATTGATTTTTAGTATTTGTTTCTTTAACTTTTACACAGAAGGTGATCAATATTTCCAAGAGTTTTTACAATAGTTATCACCAAGTGCTTCCTTACAGTTGGATGATTAGATGGTGATAATAGACGTATTGTTGACCTTGGATTTGAATTTCCTTTTTAAGACTATTTATATGTTGTGTATGCATTTTGAAACTTAGGTTTGTGCCAAGAATATGCAAATGTATATTTAGAAATATGGATAAGTAAGGCTTATAGATTGTGTGACACTCCAAAACATGCATAATCTCTGAATTAAATTTTCAAACATATGCATCAAAAATCGAACCATATGTTAAGGAAATGAAAAGACAGATATGACACTGAACAATTAGAGTGTATGCATTATACTTCATCTCATTGGAAGCCAAATGTAATTGGGCCTATTTAGAATTACTTCCTAACAAGTCTTTTGTTTAATAATGTCCATGGTTCTAATTTAGAGGGGTTTGTCTTTCATTTCTTTATATGTGTACTTTATTCCAATTCTTATGTTTTGTTTCGTTGATGCTCTTGCTGACTTTGATACCACTAGCCCTTTGGTATATCTTTCTCTTTTTTTATTGAATTTCCATTTTCCGCGTCTACTGCGAGGGACAATGTGGAGCCAGGGTATGGTTGGATTTTGTGAAAGAACAAGATTTGAAGATAGGGATATTCTGCGGATGGAAATTAGGGGCTCACCACTTGCTATTTTTGTTGATGTTGTAAGAGTTTAATGTGTAGTCTCCATCTTGCCCTCAAAACAATTATTGTCATATTTGCTCTTTCTTTTGATTTTGTAAATTCTACACAGACCTTGGCACTTGGGCTTTATCTTTAATATAACTTAAAGCATTGCCCCCGTCTTCCATAAAACTTGAAGCATTGGCCCCGTCCATCGGACGGGTCACCCCACTAGTTGTTTTATAAAGCATAAAACTTTGGTGTTGTTGGTGCTGTTTTCCAATCGCACTATGACACATTGATTAGTTTTTTAAAAAGTAACTTAAAGATAATGAATAATATTAATAACAAATCACCATGTCATGATGTGATTAGAAAACAATACAAGCGAAATTTATGGAACCACACCTAAGTATTTTTAAAAAAATTATTAGAGATTAGAGATACATTAATTGTGAGGGTAGAGGAAATATAACTTTAATTTTAGCCCAATGAGGTTGAATGAGGCTTCAAGTTAATTGTACGGGTTGAAGTAACCCTTATACTCCTTTTAATACTATCTATTACTTTAAAAAAAATAGAGAGAGAGTGGGAGGGAGGAAGAGGGAGAGAGAGAGAATTGAGTGAAAAGAAAATATTTTTATTTTAGGAATTGTAATAATTGATTGGTTGTTTCTAAACATTTAATGTTTTTTTTGACGCATCTAAACATTTAATGTTAGGTGTATCCGTTTGTAAGAAATTCTCCATTTTGAATTGTATTAGTCAACGAAAAATAATTAAGATCCTTTTCCCAAATTAGCAAAATAAAGAAGAAAGAGAAAGAAAAAAAATTGGAACAAAGAATAGAGAAACAAACTTTTATGTTTTTTAAAGGTCTATAAATAACATGCAAATACCACACTAAAAACCCAATATAAAGAAAAAGAAAAAGAAATAGAAATTCGAAGCAAACTTTTTTCAAAATGTTCCATCGCATCTCAACCTTTTTCCATCTCTTTGTCATTCTGGCTCTTATTGCATCTGGTAAGTGTGTGTGATTATTCAAATTTTGATACTATTTTGTCTTTTTTAATAAAAAAATAATGATTAAGCGAATTGGATATGGATTCACTAGAATTAAGGAAAGCTTAAATGCTTACATATGTATTTATATATTACTAACAAATGAGATTCTTACATCAACAACAGAATTTAAACTTATGTCCTTGTTATATGTGAGCTAAATCATTACCAAAAGTTTTTCAAAATGAAATTGTATTCTAGTAAAGTACATGTGTATTTAATAATTATTCTGTTTGTATTTATGTAGTACAAATAATATCATGAATCCTTATCTTTTTATTATTGCAGTTGAAATCAATGGGCTTAGACAAGTGGATAGAGTACATGCATGCTCAGAACCTTTCGGCGGTTGTGGACCAGTTGGGCAATGTGATCAAAGGTGTAAAGTAGAACACGCTGGTGGATCAGGATCCTGCAACTTGGGCCTTTGCACATGCAATTATCCTTGTGATCGTCCCCAAGCCGACCAAATCTCAAATAAAAAGTAATAACAATTGTATTAGAAAAAAACCAATAATAAAAGTTTTTTTCCCTTAAAAATATTTCTGATTGCAGAATATACTCTTTCTCTATATTTAAAATAAACTCTTCTTAATCAGTAGAAAATGGGGTAAAAAATGAAAGCACAAATATAGGAAATTTTATTGCTAATTAATGGGATAAATATTAACCGGACAACCATGTTATAATTGTTTATAATGTGAATCTTACTGATCTAATCGTTAAGTCGATTTAAATCAACTCGATAATTACATATATACACATTTAGATGATTTGGACACTTCGATGGATCCATACACGAGCAATCCATGGGCAAACCCCCACCTCTCCTGAAATATAATAAAACATCAGTCTTTCTTTTGGTGAAAACAAAGGGATTAAAGCCTATCTATCTTTTTGGGCACCAATTTTATTCATTTTCACCTATATTTAGTTACTGAGTATTTAAATTTAGTATAGAAACGCACTACGCCAGCGTATTAGGATGGCTAGCGTTTTTTTAGGCGTTAGTAGCGTTTTAAAAAGCGCTAGAGAAGGGCGCGCTACTACTAATCGTGACACCCCATTAGTAGCGTTTTAAAAACGCTAGCCATTGACCCAAATGCGTGTTTTGGACATACGTGGCGTTTTATATAAAGCGATAGCCATTGACCCACCGCTTTTTACAATTCCTAGCGTTTTACGAAACGCTAGGGATCCCATAACTCTTTTTACTACCATTCCTAGCGTTTTAAATAAAAACGCTAGGGATCCCATAACTCTTTTTATACTACCATTCCTAGCGTTTTAAATTAAAACGCTAGGGATATATAATAGCCCTTTTACTACTATACCTAGCGTTTTATGTAAAACGCTAGGGATGCTATAACACCTTTTATTAGCATTCCTAGCGTTTTAAATTAAAACGCTAGGGATACTATAGCCCTTTTACTACCATACCTAGCGTTTTATGTAAAACGCTAGGGATGCTATAGCACCTTTTATTAGCATTCCTAGCGTTTTATGTAAAACGCTAGGGATCCTCTAGCTCCTCTTTACAATTCCTAGCGTTTTATTTTTAAAACGCTAGGTATTGAATGACTTTTTTAACTTCATTTCTAGCGTTTTCACTCTAAAACGCTACCTATTGACTGATTTTTTTTAAAATATTTTTTTATTTTGGTTTGTTCTCCATTTTAATTACAACCTATAAATTCATTCCATTCCAAACAAATTCGTAAAATACATTCCAATCCAATTAATATCATTCAAACAAAATTCAGTCAACAAAATTCATCAAATAATATTTCCAATCCAATATATATCATTCTAAGAAGTACTTACAACATAATATAAATCCAATATATACAACATATATAATAGCTAAACTATTATGAATCTCAAAACTTGCTACAAAAAGCTAGAAACAAAAGCGCACCACTCCCCCTTACTGCTTTGTAAGTTGTTCAATGAGTAATTACGGATATTTTTAAAGCTGAGAAAATACTGAAAAATAAAATGAAATAAAATTAGAATAAAATGTGAGTAAGTATTATAATATCAATATAAAAAAGAAATCTAAGTAGTTACCTTGGTTGGGATTGTTACTTTGTCATGAGTGATAATCTCTTTCATAAACCTCATAACGTAGTACCCACAATCATTGTTATTTGGTTGTTTAGGACACTACAAAGCAAAAGATCATTATAACTTAATTGTCACATTTTTATGACCAAAAATTCAATTAAAATTATAAGAATGATTCTTAAAAAGCTTACAGTTATGGGTAGCCATCTTGTTTTACTCGTAGATAATCCCAAGTATTCTTTCAAACCACTGTAACGTCATACATATATATATAACGTTAAGTTGAACAAAATACATATATTAAATTATACAAATTAAAATGAGAGGGTTACACATACACACCTCTCAACAATCTCTACGAAGTCTACGTAGACGTTGTAATGGCCTTGAAGTGAATCCAGATAGTAGACAACATTTTGCTTAGGGTTTATTGCAAAGAGTACCCAATGTTGCCTACAAGTAAATGAATCACGAATGAGTACACATTAATTTACACTATAATACAATCCTCAAAATAATTAAACAAGTGATTGAAGACTAAATTTCTCACCCATTATTGAGTGGTGCCAAAAATAAAGAGTCGCCCTTCAAATGCTTGGCATCCATGAAGCGTGAATGGATATAACTTTGTATTTCACTCTTAATAGCCATAATGCGTTCCTCTGTATTACCTTGCTTAAACACAACGATACACGCCGGACACAAGAAAATAATACTTCGTGTCCCGTTGAGAAGGGGACCGAAGACGATTGTACAAAAACCTATAAATAATATATATACAACTTTGAGATCCTCATATATATACTCTAATATATACTCTAATATAAACAACTATTGTGTACAAATAATTTAATACATACCTCTGGTATACTCTAATATCTCGATGCAATGGCCCAATCCATTTCAACTATAGCTTTCGGATCCTCCATGTTGAGAATTACCAAGCTGCTCCGGCCCACAATGTTATCGGGCGGTAAAAAAATTTGGTCGTCCGGGTTCATTTTTTGAATGTGGACCTTTAGAGAATCGATGTACTACGGAATTCATCAATGGGAAATTGACCAACATGTTGGGTGGCTGTATAGAAGAAGTAGATGGTCGGAGAGTTTGGTAGTGGAAGGGAAGGTCGGGACACTTTTATTGAAGGGAAGGTCGGGACACTTGGGGTACCTAGTATATATTAAAAAATGATTAATTAGTTAGTTAACACACATTATAGTCATCAACTTATTAACAAAAATATTGTCACTTACAACGACAAGTTGTTCGGCCATGCCACAAAAGTACTAAGTGCTTGATCCACGATAAATATATCCGCATTAGCAATTGGAGCAGGCAATGGTGCGACCCTCTATTGAATAGTCTACCCTAACTCTCAAATGGTTTTCGGGCATGGGTAAATTGTGCGATGTGGCACTCAATTGGTTACATATCAAACCCACTTGCAACCTTTCGATGTGGGTTTGCAATATATAGCTCACATTCACGATTATCCTAAATCAATTATAAAGAAAAATAAATATACATGATAATTTTATCAAATACATATGTACAAAAAACAGGTCGAGTTTTGTTAAATACATGTGTTGAAGGGATGGTGCAGCTATCTCGGGCGCTATGGGGAGTGCAGCAGGCTCAATAGGTTCAAAGCGGGGTGGTGCGGCGGGGATGGTGCACCAATCCTTTGTGCCAAGAGCTGCTTAAAACACTGTCTTCTCTTCCATTAACACATCAACATTCTTGGATAGCTCGTCATACTTTGCCGCCATGACTTTACAATCCCGCACCCCTTGCTTTGGCTCTTTGGCCCAAACACAGTTGTAGGAGGAATCCCATATCCATAACCTCTAATCCGACCACTGTCTCTCTTCCCTTCCCAAGGCACGAGCAAGGACATCTTGTTGACCATCACAATCTGTTAAATCTCCTTGTGATACAGATTGTGATATGCTTTGCTGATGCACAAACATAAATAACGGATAAAATTAATAAACAAGTGTCAAGAGAAATTTAATCGACAATAAAAAAATATGTCCACGTGTCAAAAAAATCGAGTAACGGATAAAAATAATAAACAAGTGTCAAAGAAATTTAATCGACAATAAAAATATGTTCACGTGTCAAAAAAATCGAGTAACGGATAAAAATAATAAACAAGTGTCAAAGAAATTTAATCGACAATAAAAAAATATGTCCACGTGTCAAAAAAATCGAGTAACGGATAAAAATAATAAACAAGTGTCAAAGAAATTTAATCGACAATAAAAATATGTCCACGTGTCAAAAAAATCGAGTAACGGATAAAAATAATAAACAAGTGTCAAAGAAATTTAATCGACAATAAAAAAATATGTTCACGTGTCAAAAAAAAATCGAGTAACGGATTAAAAAATATAGTCGATACAAATTCCAACTTGCTAAGAATCATAAAATTAAAATTACAATACATGAATTTTGGAATAATTACAATTTTGTCCTTGACCTCCTTAGTTTTCGGATCCACAATCTCCCCATCCTTGTTTTGTCGGGCCTCTAACTGCATAAAGATACAACGATCAAGGGATTCTTGAGTTGGATCTTTCCCCTCTTAAGAACTATTTAAGTTTAATAATTGTTAATCAACTGTAAATTAAAAGATTCATTAAATCATAATAAATTAAACTAATTGTGTCTTACCAATCTTTCTTCAAGAATTTGATATCCACTTGAACCTCCTCTATAAGGGTACTCGGGATTAGAAGCTCTCACTTTATTGGCTTTGCTTTTTTCTATTTAAAAACATAAGTATACATTAATGAATGATATCTTGTTGTGAAATATATATATATATATATATATATATATATAACTTAAATAATTAATATACTAACCAGAAATCCGGATCAGAGTGCGTATATCTACAAATTTGGTCCAATCCTCCTTAGTTATAATTCCGGCATACAAGGTCTTTGGAGGCTCTGTCGATGGTCCCATCAGCCGTTTGAATACTTTTTCCCCACATCGTTCTATATGCCCGATGCAACCTTCCCGCTTCCTTGAGTATCCAATCTCTTGGGCATCATCGACATCAAAGTGTTTCTACTTATACATAAAAATGGATTAAATAAATACAACTAAAAATTCACTAAATAAGATTATTAAAGAGGTCTAAAATTATATACCATATTAAGGACCAAAAATCATCTTTCGGTTTAGGCAAAATCAGATTATCTTTCTCATTCCAACTTTTTATTGAAATTGGAAAGATTTGTTTCACCTTAGTACCAATAAAGCTAATTAAATTTGTGCCGTTGTCTCCAATTGGCAAACCTTTAACACTCCATCGGACCTTAAATAATTAAATCATTAAATAATTAGATAACTTGGAAAGGTAGAGAACAACATTAATAATTAGTAATTAACTTACCTTATATTTCTCGTGTCCTTTACTTATCCGATGGGCGATATTCTTTTTCGATGTAATTCCTCGGGAGTGAACTTCTTTGTGTTTCTATCACCCCCATCACCACCCTGACTACTCTCGTGATCACTATGTGATGCCATCTGACTTGCAATGACCCAAATGAAATAGACTCAGTGAGTTTTAGCTTTCTAATTGTTTAGAACCAACAAACACTTAACAAAATATAGAAGAAGCCATGCACTAAGTAACAGTGAAAGCCATGCACTAAGTAACCTAGAGTAAACATACATAGGAAAGACATGCACTAAGTATATAACCTAGAGTAAACATATATATGAAAGCCATGCACTAAACAGAGAAAGCCATGCACTAAGTAACCTAGAGTAAACATACATAGGAAAGCCATGCACTAAGTATATAACCTAGAGTAAACATATATAGGAAAGCCATGCACTAAGAACCTAGGGTAAACAGAGAAAGCCATGCCACTAGGAAAGCCATGCACTAGTCAAGTTAATAATGCTATCTAAGCTAGACTAATCTAACAACTAATTAGATACAACATTGAGCTAATTAAGTAACAGAGAAAGCCATACAAAAGATACATAACAAACCATAAAAAAACCATAACAAATAGTCATTGCAGTGAGAGAGGTGGAGAGTGCGTGAGTGCGAAATACCTTTTGAAAGGGGAGAGAGTGCGAAAAAGGAAACAAATGGGAGGGAGCTGCGTGGTAAGATAGCACCAAGGAGAGAGAGGATGAACGAAGAGGATGGGTTTCTGCGTTTTACGTTTCCTGGGTCGCGTTTATGGGTTTCTAGGTCGTAGCACCAAGGAGATGAACGAAGATGAGCGAAGAGGGTTTCTGGGTCGTGGAGGTTCGCAAAGTGCGATGAGCGAAGTCTCACGTGAGTTACGGGGTTGTTCACGGGTTACGGGTTGTTCGTGGAGGATTTCTGGGTCGTGGAGAGAAGTTAGGTAGATGAAGAGACGCTCTACGTGAGTGTGTGAGGAGATGAGATGAGAGCGCGCGCTTGTAAAAATTTTAATAGCATCCCTAGCGTTTTTACATAAAACGCTAGGGATCATCTAGCAGCGTGTTTACCATTCCTAGCGTTTTACGTAAACGCTAGGGATGCTATTAAAATTTTTACTACAATTCCTAGCGTTTTACGTAAAAACGCTAGGGATGCTATTAAAATTTTTACTACCATTCCTAGCGTTTTATGTAAAAACGCTAGGGATGCTATAAGCGCTTTTTACAATTCCTAGCGTTTTTACAGAAACGCTAGGGTGCTATAACACCCTTTTACTAACATTCCTAGCGTTTTATATAAAACGCTAGGGATGCTATAGCACCTTTTACTAACATTCCTAGCGTTTTATGTAAAAACGCTGGGGATGCTATAACACCTTTTACTACCATTCCTAGCGTTTTACGTAACGCTAGGGATCCTCTAGCTCCTCTTTACAATTCCTAGCGTTTTATTTTTAAAACGCTAGGTATTGAATGAATTTTTTAACTTCATTTCTAGCGTTTTGATCTAAAACGCTACCTATTGACTGAATTTTTTAAAATATTTTTTTATTTTGGTTTTTCTCCATTTTAATTACAACCTATAAATTCATTCCCTTCCAACAAAATTCAGAAAATACATTCCAACAAAATTCAGCCAATATATCATTACAAACCAATATATAGATACACACATATGTACATATCACCAAAAGACCATATTAAACTAACAATTACTTACAACATAATTAATATATATCCAAATCATACAACATAATAAGTAACTTAGATTATGAAACTCAAAAGTAGCTACAAATTAAAGCTAGAAACATATATAACAACCTGACCCTCAATGACTCTTTGTCTTGACCACTAGATCTCATGATCACTAAGTGATGCCATCGACTGCAATATAACATATATAATCCATGTTATTGTTAAATTTACAAAAACAATATAAATATTATCTATTAATAAAAAATAACGATATATCATTAAGTCTATATTACCTTTTCCTTTTCCTAGATAAAATTTTGTTTGCAATTCGCGTCTTGGTATTTTTTTCCGACGAATAATAATTCCATCATTATGATCTTTTCTAAAATATACAACATCCTCTATAGAAGTATTTTCCCCTATTATTGGTTACGATGTTCGAAGAAAGTGGTCGTCCTCAACACCAACATCATCGGGTGCTTCATCATCATCGTTGTTATACACAAATTTTTTGTCGATCAATAGAACAATAGACCAATTGATATTAATCGGATCGGTGACATAAAACACTTGTTGAGCTTGAGATGCTAAAATAAAAGGTTCATCTTTATATCCTAACTTGTTGAAATTCACCCGCATGAACCCTAATTCATCAATCAGTAAACCAAGATATTATTGTCAACCCATTCACATTTGAACACGGGCTCTGAAACATATTGTAATCCAACTCCCATATGTGTTCAATGAAGCCAAAGTAAGACATATTCGCATATATGGGATTTCTATCTTTGTACTTTGGATGCATGCATAGAATGAGCTACAAGAGTCACCCCACTATTTTGCATTTTACTCGATCATCTTGTTCTTTTGTATAGAAAGTGCACTCGTTCATTAGATAGTTGTTGTAAGAGAAGACATGTATATTTGGACCTTTTGCTAACCATCTCAATCTTTTGAAATCAAGTAGGATTCAAACACACTCACCATCAATGTGATGTTTTAGCCACACTATGAAACTCCTATTGTGTTCTTTTGCTAACCAAACTTGCTTCTTTCAGGAATTGACTCTTAAGAATCTCCTTGTGCTTGGCAACATATGAATCAACCTCACTATCATTGTGAAGAACGTACAAGTGTGCTTGCTCTAGTTCTTTCCTTGATACCATCACTAATTTAGTTCTGTCATCCCTTTACTAATCCTTCCCGCATGGCGAGACCTTGGCGGTCCCACGAATATTCAAGACTAGATAGATAGCCCGTGCAAAACTCAATAGCCTCTTCAACTATGTAGCGCTCAACAATACAACCTCGTGTCGTGATCGATTTTTCACATATCCTTTTAATATCTTCATGTAACGCTCAAACGGATACATCCATCTCATGTAACATGGGCCACACAATTGTGTCTCTCTAACGGATGAACTATTAGATGAATCATTATGTCGAAAAAGGAAGGTGGGAAATACATCTCAAGCTCACACAAAGTGACATAATTTCTCTTTGCAATGTTGGCAACTTTCGAGGTCAATCACTCTACTACAAATCGCCTTAAAGAATAAACAAAGTTTGGTTAAGGTCCGACGCACTTTCTTAGGCAAAATGGATCGTATACCAATGGGTAGCAAATTCTCCATGAGAACATGACAATCGTGGGACTTTAGAGACTTTAACTTGAGGTCTTTAATCGATACAAGAGTCGCCACATTTGAAGAGTATCCTCTGGAACTTTAACTCCATGAAGAAACTCACAAAAGACAGTCTTCTCCTTTCTAGATAGAGTATGAAATTGCGGGAGGTAGATATGTACGTGTACCCTTCTTTACCTGACCCAATTCAGGTCTCAAACCCATACTAACCAAATCCAACCTTGAGTTGATGGTATCTTTAGTCTTACGGCATATTGAGTAAGGTACCAATGACACTTTCGAAGACATTCTTTTCAACATGCATCACATCAATGAAATGCCTTACATATAATGACTTCCAATATGGCAACTCAAAGAAAATCGACTTTTTCTTCCACCCCGTTTGGCAATCTCTCCCGCAAAAGGCTTCCCAAATTTAATGTTCAAATCTTCCACCTTTTCAAATACTGTTCGCGTCAGTCAAAGCGGGGGAGCTCTCACGTGTTTCAGTATTCCCATCAAATGCCTTTCTCCACAATCGATAGTGATGAGTTGATGGCAAAAATCTCGATGACCAAGATAGATATTCTTCTTACCATGTTCCAACCACATCCAATCTGTGTTATCTTCACATATAGGGCATGCACACTTTGCCCTTTGTTCTGTGCCAGGATAGATTGCCGTATGCAGGAAAGTCGTTAATTGTGCCAAAGATCATAGCCCTCGGGGTGAAACTTTCTTCTCTCAACCCATCATACACCTCTACCCCAATCTCCCACATTTGCTTCAAGTCTTCAATTAAAGGAGCCAAGTATACATCAATATCATTTCTGGTTGTTTGGGCCCAGAAATTAACAAAGACGACATCATATATTTGCGTTTCATGCAAAGCCACGGCGATAAGTTATAAATCGCCAAAATCACGGGCCATGTCTTTGTGGGAGCTACTCGATACTGCGTGCGGGTTAAATCCATCACCAGACAATGCAAGGCGTAGGTTTCTCGGGTCATCCCGAAATTAGGATACTCAATATTGATTTTTTTCCATTGCGGAGAATCTGCGGGTGTCGTAGCATACCATCTTTAATCCTTTCATCCTCATGCCATGTCAAGTGTTTTGCATCTTACGAACTACGATACATGCGCCTAAATCGAGGAATTATAGGAAAATACCACAACACCTTTTGTGGAGCGGACTCTTTCTTCTTATCTGCGGTGCATTACATTTAGGACACGACTTTAACAACGCATGTTCATTCCGAAATAAAATGCAATCATTCGGACAAGCGTGTATCTTCTCATAGTTCAAGCCAATAGACCCCAACATTTGCTTTGCATCATACGTCCGAGAAGGAAGCACATTATCATTCGGCAACATTTCTTTCGTAAGTGAGAGTAAATCGGTAAAGCTCTTATCCGTCCATCCGTGGCGAGTTTTCAAGTTATACAACTTGATCACGACCAATAATTTTGTGAATTCATTACAACCCGCATACAATGGTGTCTCTGCATCGATTATCAACTTCTCAAACATTTCAGGACAATCATTAAGATCCTCTTCAACCACCTTTGCCATCTCTTCAAATTCGTTCGCATCAAATGAATGTGTTCCTGTCAACCTAAGGCAGACATATATCTTACTAATATCATTCATATTTGAAGATTCACCTTTTTCTCACCGTGCATTATCCAACAAGTATAACTTTGATCAATTCCATTCGCCTTTAAATGTCGTGTCAACTCCTCTGCAAGAATCGATTTTACATAACAACACCTTAAACAAGGACATTTCATACCACTAGAAGTCCCTAAACGCGTTCAACAAAGACACTACACAAAATAATCCACTCTCCAATAAGATACTCCTTGGACGGATTTATTGGCGGACATCCAATTTCTATCCATAATTGCCAAATATTTATAATAAAATCCTGAGAAGAGAACTTTAACATATGACCCATCAAGCAATTCGAATATAATGAAGAATCAATTCATATAAAAAAACAAATTTTCTCTTTTTAAATTTTTTTCAAACAATTAATTTATGTGTAACAAGAAGAGGCTAGTGGTGAAAAAAAGAAGAAGAGTCTAGTGTGCACAAGTGACAAAACTAATATATTTCTAAACTAGAACCCACAATTAATATCTAACAAGAAAGCAGAGAAAGGAAGAAAAACTCACCAATGTTGTCTGAGTGAGAGAGATGATGTTCACCGAGAGAGAGATGATTTTCGTTGAGAGAGATGATGTTAATTTGAGTTAGGGTGTTAGGGTTTTGCGTTTAATTGAGTGATTTTGCGTTTTAAAGGTAGAGTGTTAGGCGAAAGAGGAAGTAGCTCAATGGGAAACAAAAAAATTATTTAACCATACCTAGCGTTTTCTAAAAACGCTAGGGATCTATCTAGCGTGTTTTCTAAATACCTAGCGTTTTGAGTAAAAGCGCTAGGATATGTCTAGAGTGTTTACTAAATACCTAGCGTTTTATAAAAACGCTAGGATCTATCTAGCGTGTTTTCTAATTGGCTAGCGTTTTGAATAAAAGCGCTAGGGATCTGTCTAGCGTGTTTTCTAAATAGCTAGCGCTTTCTAAAAAACGCTAGGGATCTATCTAGCATGTTTTCTAATTGGCTAGCGTTTTGAATAAAAGCGCTAGGGATCTGTCTAGCGTGTTTTCTAATTTGCTAGCGTTTTTAGTAAAAGCGCTAGGGATCTGTCTAGCGTGTTACCTAATAGGTAGCGTTTTACTTTAAAACGCTACTAATGGTGTAGCGTGTTATTAAAATGGCTAGCGTTTTTTTATAAACGCTACTAAAGGTGGCGATCTCTTTTTACAATTCTGGCGTAGTGACGTTAATGTAGAACAAAAATGGTTTGGGGTGGAGGGGTAGTGCAGCATATCAAACTTTATAAACTTCGTCAACAAATTGACAAATACCCTATTGAAGAGATTTCCGTTTAGGTGAGCCTTGATGTACAATGGCTTCAAGTGTTTTACCATGTCTGTCGTAGGTTTGTCAAACGGCATCCCTTGGGTCACTTGATTGACTGATTCCGTCAAGGCACCCCATTCTACTTCCTCGGTGAAAACATCACCTTGAAGTTTCTTGGGTTGTCTTTTCGCTCCACAGAATTCTAATGGCACAAACCCCATGTAGCGATCGAAAAAGCCGAAGAAAGGATTCTTAAAAGGTTCAAAGGAAGCCGCCACCAAATTTTAGTTTAAGGGCAAATTCGGAAAATCTCTTTTAGGTTTAAGATAAAAATTTGAGTTTAGGGTTAGCGATCGTTATGCGTGGGAAGATATTAGCACCCCACGACATCCTTCGTCTAATTATTTATGCTTTATTAATATTTACCCTTTTTATTTATAGTGAAAAAGACTTAATTAACTTTTTAATTTTTAGTGCTTGACAAGAGTGGACTCTTGCTCCTACGTACCTCCGGATGCAATGGAGGAATCAAAGCTACGTAGTTCTTCCCGAAAAAGGTTTGTTGGTTGGTGTTTTTAGTGTAGGGTCCTATGATTCCTTGAACCTATGCATGACTCCATCGATTCTTAGGACGACTAACCCGATTTGTGTACAACCGACTTAGTCCCTACTTTTGAAAGTATTTTTGAGGTTTTTGAAAGAAGTTTGTTTGATGTGAGGTGAGTTGGTTTTAGAATAGGTATTCTAGAACTCCCAACTGCATCTGGTGATTAGTTCTAGAACGACTAACTAACCCGGTTGTACAACCGACTTAGTCCCCTATTTTTAGGAAAAGCGATTTATTTATTTACTTATAAGTTTTTAGGATTACTGAACTGTACAGCTCATTGGTCTTAGGATGATGACTAACCCGGTTGTACAACCGACTTAGTCTTTTATTTAATTTTGGGGTAGAGAAATATTTAATTGTTGTTCTTGGTTTATGAGAGTTTATTTGGTTTGAAGAGAATAAAAAAACGAGAAAGGGGAGGGGTGTATTTAACGGAATGGGGTTGTATTAAAAACGGGGTGCGTTTAGTAGAAGCCCAGTCCATGTTTTGGGTCTTGGGTTGATTGCTTGTGAATTGGATTTATGAGCAATGGTGTGGTATGTTAAAACAGGGGTGGTCTGAATAGTGATATGTTGTTTTAATTAATTTTTTTTTAAAGAACAATCAGGTAATCATTAAGTGACGTGAGTTGCTAGCATTCCTCTTTAACCCATTATATCCAAGCACATAAAATGTTCAACAATTAAATAACAGAAAGAGAATATAACACCGACAAAAAGAGCCAGCAGCTGTGTTTTAGGATTTCTACTGCCCAAACACTTCTTAAGTGTTTTTTTATTTATTTAATGCATCACTTGCTTACTTGAGATCCAAAACTACAATCAGGGGATCAAGAATACAACTCTAATTTTTAAGAAATCTTTCCCAAAAACAACTCCACCAGACAGATTAGTTTTCTTAAGAAAAATCAGATTTTTATTCTTCCATTTTTTTAGGAAACTAATCTAGCTTTAAATTGAATATGTTTTTAAGGAACACTAATTATTTGAACTTAATCTGTTCATATACAAACATTCACATACAAATATACTATAATCGTTTTTAATGGTATCAAAAAAAGCATAAACTGAAACTAATTATTTTCATGTCCATATAAACAGTTTTATTGTTAATTTCCTATATATATATACAGTTATTTGTTAGTACCAACCTCTTTTCCAGCTTCTGATTAGGACTCCTAGTTGTGAATGATACTGCTTTTTGAGATCTGCTGCTTTTGTTATTGTTGATGACTGCTTCTCCTTTTTTTACTCAGAAATTCGAATACGCGTGTTTCAGTAGATTAGGATTCTGATGTTGAATCCTAATCCTTTTTAGGTGATTTTGCAGTCTGTAATCCCCTTTTGACTGAGGTAGCCTGCCTATTTATATTAGAGAATTATGTTTTAGCATTAATGTGTGATTTACCCTGATTTGGTTTATTCTTCAGATGCTTGGAGAGGAAGATTAGGGTTTTAGGAGAGCAGGAGGATCCAAGCCCAGTTGCTATTTGGGCTAAAGCTGTTTTTTTTTGTATTTTTTATTTATTTTCGGATTCTATTTTTTGTGTATTTTAAAATATTATTTTTTGTACTTTTTGGGACTTTTGGACATTTTTTTAAGGGTTGTAAAGCTAATATTTTTTAATTTTGATTTTTATTAATTTTTTGACAAGAACTCGGACAAAATTGGGGTATAACACCCACCATTTTTATTTCGGTGAGGAAAGTTCCCCTTCCTTGTCTAGTATGTCATCTAAGATGGAATCATCCATCATATATTCTTCAAACACAAGTGGCCCGAATGGGTCCTCTGCCCCATCATTCATCTTTTGGTCCACGACTTTCTCAACCAGCAACCTCGGGTCCCTTCTAAAAGGAGGTTCCTCAGTGTCAGCCTTTGGGGCCATGGTCTGCTTCGGGCTATGGGGACCATACACATATTCCATTATGATGTTCGTTATTGGGCTCTCGGTTATGTCCACTGACCCAAACAGGTTGTTTACCTCTGCTCCCCCTTCAGGGGTAGTATCAAAGAGAGGTGCCTTAACGGGGTTTTACTGCTTGTACTTTCCTCAGTGGTTTTAGGAAAATCCTAATACAAAACATTGGCTAAAGAGTCTCCGGGGATCTCCTGCGCGTCAGTTCCCTGAATCGCGATCAACATTTGCAGCATGCCCCTCAACTTTTGAACAACCCTTGCCTTCTATGCCCTCCTCTTCTGCGAGCTAGTTTGAGTGGTCACCTTGGGAGGCAATTCTTTGGACACCTTTTTTGTCATCCATTGGCCTGGGGTACCTCTGAGTGAGGTCTCACTTTCTTGGTGGCCCTCAGCTCCTTGTCACTCATGTCGTTGATGTCAACGGATACAAGGCTTTGCTCAGCGGTTACCCTTGCCACTCTCTTTTCCCCTTTAGAGACGGACCTCTCGTCGTGTATGGCTTTACTCACCTGCATGATATCACCTTTAGCGAGCGAGTGCTTCCCCCAGGCAGGAGGTGAGTGGGCCATGGTTTTGGCTCCTCCAGCTGAGGTTTGGATCCCTCTGGGTTTAGCCTGGAGAGGTGAAGCTCCCTCAGTTCCTGAATGAGCGTATCGGAACAGGGGATCTGTTACGGGTCCTTCTGAGCTTCCCTGACTCTCTCACCTCAAACCTATGGTGTAGGTGAGCCATGTAATTCTCCACGGTATACCCCCCGATCAGATTTCCCGACAGGTCCAAGACCGATAGTGTCTTCTCGGGAAGTATATCTTGTTTGGGTACCCATATGTGTTTCTTCTTGCATTTCCCCTTATCGGTCCCTGTAAAAGAGACCATGTTTTACTGCCCACCGTCAGGAAAGGATCTGTGTCAACAATCATCTCAGCCACACCTTTCTCGGCCAACTTTAATCTCCCTTCGGTAATAGCCTTTTAGATAGCTCGATGGAAGACAGTGCAATTGGAAGTAGCATGGTTGTAAGAGTTATGCCACTTGCAATATTTCTTCTCCTCCAACTCTTAAGGGGGAGGAATCTTATGGCCACCAAGGAGTTTACAATGCTTGTCTTTGAGTAGGTAGTCAAAGATTTGATCAGCCTTAGAGATGTTAAAAGAAAATTCAGTCTTGTTGTTTGACTCGTCCTTCTCTTTTCCCTTAGTAGGTTTCAGAGCTAGACATGAGTACGTTTTCCATTTGACTATCTCGGCTGCCATGATGTCTACCGTGGGTTCGGCTGAATCATCATAGTCTGAGTCATCCTCGGCATTGACTACAACCACTAGGTATGGTCCTCATCCTCTGGTGGCCATTCTCTTGTCTTTCTCCTGTGTGAACTTCTCTATTTGAATAGCCATAGATGCCAGCACTACAAGAAAATCGCTGATTTGCCACGGACATTTCCGTGGCAAAACAACATTTGCCACGGATTTGCCACGGACAATAATTGGTGGCAAAAATGCTCGTCGCAAATCGTTTGCCACGGAATTTCCGTGGCAAATGTTTCCGTCGCAAATCCGTGGCAAATTTATCCGTCGCAAATCCGTGGCAAATTTATCCGTCGCAAATCCGTGGCAAATTCATCCGTCGCAAACCCGTGGCAAATCCGCGCAAATTCAAAAAAATTAAAAAAAAAAAATTAAATCATACTTTGGGCGAAAGCTACTACATCCTAAAAACATTAATTATAAAATCAAGCTAACAATTATAAATTATAACAAGTATATAGATATAGATTACAAGTCACAGCATATGTTTCAAAAGCACCAAAACAAGGTATGCCAGAAAAAATTAAATATGGAATCTTTCCTACAGCTGATACACAAATAAACCAAGATCACCACACCTAACTAGGCAACTCAAAAAAGTTACATTCTCAACTGAATCCAATGTCTCACAGATACATTTACATTGGAATGGGACCATGGTTTTCCACAGACTCACCATCCTGGAGCTGATTTGGAGTCAAATCCAATGTCTCATATTAAGGTGGAAGCAATCAGACTCACCATCCTGGAGCTGATTTGGAGTCAAATCCTGCAAAAAGCAAAGCAAATTACTACAGAGGGAGCAAGAGTAGAAACCTTAGAATTCAGTACATCAAACATAATATGTTCACTGTTTTTTTTATAATAGTCAGACATTCTTATAAAAAAAAATTCACTGGAAGAGAAGAGAGAAACATACTTTTCAATAAGAATGTTAGTTAGGCTACATATGCTTTTGTAAGTTTAAAGACAGAGGGATCATGAGCATATTCCAAAAAAGGGGTTGCAAGAAGAATCTATATCTGTATTTCTAAAAAAACAATGACAGAAACTGTAACATGGAAGGCAAAGAGGGTATGTTTGTGGAAAAAAAAGTATTGTGAACTTCAACAATCATTGTGCATAAGCTTCCAGTTCAATTATGGCAAACAAGAAAAAAGTGCATTATGCAACTATTCTAGTAATCTCAGATAAAAGAGCGTGCTAATGATTGTGATTGAGCTCCTCTTTAAACCATGAAATAACTTTTAAACAAGCTATAACTTAGTATTTGAAGACAATGACATGCAAAGACAACAAGTAAAATTAGTAATTGCACAAGAGAATCATCGAAACAATGTCTACCTTGTGTATGTACCCAAATGTCACCCCGATTCTCCATCCAACTTCTCCCACAACGTATACACATGTTTCCAAACGAACAGGATGTGTACATATATCTACTTCCACAGATGACTCGCCACCGAGAGAGATAGAGTTACTGACATTTTCAAAACAATATGATAAATTTGTATAAGATTCATAACCATATATTCATAAACATGTGGAAATATTGTGAACAATGTGAACCTTTACAAATAAATTTAAGTAGATAAACTAAAAGACGTTGTGGCAAAGTTTCTTTTAATTTGCTATGGTTTTCTTGCTCTAAAAGAGAAACTGTGTGAGAACAATTTTTGAAAAATTTACAAGTGTGATAGGTGGAATCTGGTTCCCGAAAGAAACAACTTAACAATCAAAATTACCTAATTTTTGTTCCATGGTTTCTTACAAGTAGATCTCTCATTTTCCTCAGTGCTTAACTTGCGTCTTTTGATTCTGCTTTATTTCATAAATTAAAGTGTTAATATAGGGAACTTCAATTGAATACATGAAACAAGAAAAAGATCAAAGAAATCCATAGTTATCTCTTAGGAAGAATATGCAACATGAATAGGCACCAAAATGCAAACCCCATAAACTCTTCTCTCACGTAATTCCACGAACCGGACAAATAAATTTGCGCAAAACGTATACAAGAGTCTGTTTGGTTCCACGTTGGGGACCATCAAAATGCTTGAGTGACTCATAATTCCACAAACCGAAAAAATAAATTTTCATACAAGATGCTTATAGCAATAGCAAAACATAGGCAAAGGACACTTCCATCGGAGTAGTTTAGAAGAAAAGGCATAACTAGTAGTAATATTCATTTTGTAATATAGTCAATCGGGAAAGAAAGATGCTTTAAGGGTCCTGTATCCATACCACCATTTCAGTTTGCCATTAGTTATAGTAACATCAATGCCCTAAACATAGTATAAACCTTGCACTATGATCTTTTATGATTTTTCCAGAACAAGCAATCACTCCTAATATCATAAGAAACCGACAATTCTTGATAACGATCCATGATAAAAGAAAATCGGTTTAAACCGGTTTGAAAGTAGCAAGCAAGGAACTTGCTTTGAACTATAATTGAGTTACGAACCACCGCGATCTTGGTACAACAACAATAGTTGCATTGTCTCTACTAAATGGGGTCAGATAACATTGATCCATCAAATGATATTGCACTCAATAAAATCCAAATTTCGAGATCAATCCATTTATATAAGCGCCACAATGCTCTGTCACTAAACATTTAATCCTAACAAATATTAACTCCGTTTGTGAAAATGTAAAACCTAATAAATTTCAAAAAAATTGTAAAATCACAAATGGCAACGGCTTAACTAATATCATGATGCATATAATATGAAACGAGTCATGAAGAGAAGAGCACACGACACTCTCCAAATTTCATCTTGGTTTTCGGCTTCTTTGTGCGGCGATGAGTTGGGTGAATCTGCATCCAATGTATCATCAAGAAATGCAAAGAAAGTCATCACTTCTTTGGATGAATGTACAGAGAATCACCAATATACTCATCCGTATCGCTGTCAACCAACAAAATTAAATCAAGGAAACAATATCCAAATGCAAGGAAGAACTATACTAAGTGCATTTGCAACATTTAAAATGGTTTTCCTCTAAACAAACATAACAAGACACAAGTTTCATTTTGACATATAGAATTAGGCTTCCATTGTAAAGAACTTAACATTAAATTGAAGTGACACAATGAAGAACAAAGAGCTTTTGAATTGAAAACTAGCATTACACCCACAAAAAATTGGATCCAAACCAAACCTAAGATAATGCTATGGAACAAGACACATTTAAGTTATTTCAAGTAACAATCCATTAACCAATCAAGCAAAACTCATGAATGCAAATACAACTATATATTGCACTGCACAATTGTGAATGAATAATGAACAAAAACACAGGGTGAATATCATCAGTTATCTCCAAAGTTTTTTGAGCAAATAGACCTTCAGAACCACCTAGAGAAAGAATTAAGTTCATGCAAACCTAGTTACTCAGCTATTTAACAAATATCAACATTTTAGGGTGAATATAAAATACTAAGAATGCTCTCAAAAAATGAAATGAAGAAAACACTTAATACACATTATGCAAATTACCAAGAAATCCAAGTAAAACACTGTTAGTATTGTGAATCTTGAGAGCATTATGAAGACCCCAAATAACATTGTGTCCACCAGGAGATTGTCTCCCACAAAAAACAACTCCAACCCTAAATCAACAACAACAAGAAAATAACTCATAAGATTCAAAACACACAAATCACCAAAAAAACAGATTCACAAACAATGCCTAGGAAACATCAAAATAACAAAACTAACACTAACCTAATAGGAGGATGCACAGTTATGATCTGAGCATCGGGAACTTTAGCATAGCCCTAAGAAGAAAGTGAGCCAAAGGGGTGTCCATAAGTGTTGGGAAAGATCTACTTATTGAAGGAGCATCAGCAGGATCAGCAGTTGTGGTTGTATCACCAAATTCAAAACCCTATCAGTAGTTCTCTGCACCACATTGATGAATCCCCATCACATGATGTTTTTCAGTGTTAAAAAGGGATTTTACTGTGAAGTTGTGATGAATTAATGTGAAGTGTTAGTAGAATTTGGCAAATTGTGCTATTAGAGGCTTATGTATTATGCAGTGTTTATGCTTGGGGTTCTTGTGTGTTTTTGTGCCCAAGAATTACAAGGTCTTGAAGAACAAGTGGTACAAGTAAGGAAAATAAGGAAGCTGGCGCGAGACATGGCGCGGACGCGCTGGAATCAGCGCCACAAGTCGTGAAATAAGGAAGTGGCGCGAAATCGGCGCGCGCCGCTACTGGAATCAGCGCCACAAGTCGAGCCCGGAAGGCGGTGCGGCGAAGCGCGCGCGTAGTGCAGTGCGCGCGCGATCGGGCGAAAAATAATTAAAACGCGAATTCACTCGGTTTTGAGGGATCTTTCACTGTTTTGAGGAATTGGAACCCTAGGAGACCAAGGAGAACTCATTGGGCCGACGACTATTTGAAGAATCAAGACTTGGGAACAAGGATTGAGGCTTCTCATGCATTCATCTTCATCATCAACTTGTAATTTCCCTTTTTCTCTCTTTTTATCATGTGTAGCTAATCTCATCATGTTAGGGATGATTGAACTTTGATGTAAAACTATGGTTATTGATTTAATTTAGTACTTTTACCGTTTTCTCTCTTCGTTTGTGGATTGAATTTCTATTCTTCAGATGTTTATATTTGGAAAAATATAGATTAATACTTGTTTCAATAATTTAAATGGAAATTTGGTTATTGAATAGCTTGAAATTCGATTCCTTCAATTTCGTTGTTTAGGGATAATCGCCGAATTGTTGTATGTGTATGAATTCTCGTAGTTAAAGCTTGTTATGATTATTAGCACCTAAGGGATTAGGGATTTTATGAATTAACAAAGGCTAATCACCTAAGGGATTAGGGCTTAGTAAAAGGGTGAATTCTATAGCGAGCGATAGAGAGGAATTATCTTTTAAATAAATCAATGACCATAGTGGAAATCGAAGGGCCTTCATCCCTAGCATCTTCTCATCGCGTATCTTTCATCGTGTTCATCATTCTCTTATTATAAAAACTCCAAAAATATTTTATTGCTTTATTTCGAGCTTGATAGCTCAACAAATATCAAACCAAAACCCCTTTTAAACTTGGTTCCTATTAGTAGTTGTTAAGGTCTCTAGTAAAATAACTTCGATCCTTGAGGGCGATATCCCTAAGATTTACTTACGATTTTATTACTTATGCGATTTGGTACACTTGCCAATATCTTAACAAGTTTTTAGCGCCGTTAGTTTGGGATCGAAATTAATTTACTAATTAATTCAAGGCAATTGCTAATTCGAACCCGCATATATTACATTTAGTTTAGTTTTATTTCTGTTTATTTTTTGTTTATTGTATATATATTACACGTTTGCTTTGACACTTGTCCAAGTTGTTGTTTCTCTTTGCATGCGCGAGTGTTGATCCTAAAGATCTACTTTTCGATCCGGAAATTGAGAAAACCGCTAGAGCTAATAGAAAGGAAGCAAGGTTAAGGAAGCAAAGAGCAACAACCGAGAATCTTCAGTGCAACAAATAAATGCGATCAAATCATGGAAGAAAATCCACCACCGCCGCACTCTTGGCGACTTTGGGAGCAGGAACCAAGGCGTCCAAGCTTACACCTTCCAACTGTGGGGGCTGTAGCATTTGAGATCAAATCTTGATCCTCACCGCCTTGAAATCGAACAATTCTGCTGGTCCGATCTCAAGATCCAAATCAACACTTATTTCAATTCTATGAAATTTGTGGGTCCACAAATCTCTGCGCGGGGACTGACGACGACCGAAAAAAAGTTGCGCCTCTTTCCATATTCTTTGACTGGTAGAGCTAAGGATTGGCTAAACACTATCCCAAAGAGGAACTGGTAACAATTGGGGTGATCTAGAGAGCAAGTACTTAGAAAGATTCTTTCCAATTTCTAAGTTCATCAAGAAGCGAAATAAATATCAAATTTTGAGCAAGGAGATGGTGAGTCGCTTTATGATGCTTGGGAAAGATTCAAACCTGTTATTAAAAAGATGTCCTGGCATGGTATTGATGACTTTCTTGATTTGCAAACTTTTCTGTCATGGTTTGCGACCTCAAACAAGGATGATGTTAGATGCCTCACCGGAGGATCTTTGGGTACTAAAGCTGCAGAGGAAGCAAGACAGTTAGTGGAGCATATGGCCTCTAATGAGTACAAAATTCAAAATGATAGGGGTGCTACAGTGAAGAAAGGGATGTTGGAGTTGGATTCTAATAGTGCTGTGTTGGCTCAACAAAAGGTAATGTCACTCCAAATTGAAGCTCTTACTAAGCAACTAGTTTGCTACTCTCGCTGGGGGATCTCAAACCCCTGCGACCGCTCAAGCAAAGACACCGTGGTGCATGTAATTATTGTGGCAGAAATGCTCATGAAGGTGACTGTGCAGCTCATGGAGATAACATTGAACAGGTTAATTATATGGGCAACCTTCAGAAGCAATGTGGGAACCCCTATTCTAACACCTGCAATCCTGGGTGGCAGAATCATCCCAACTTCTCTTGGAAGAATAATGATACCGCAGGTCACATCGCCCGAAGAACCTAGTCAAGAACAAAGAAAGCCATCTCCTATGGAGGAAGCGTTGACACAGTTTATGCAAATGATAAAGACAACCTTTCAATCTCAAGACCAAGTTATGAAGAATATGGAAAAGAATCATGAAGCTTCCATAAAGAATCTAGAGACTCAAATTGGGCAGTTATCAAAGCGACTTCTTTGGATCATCTAACAGCTGGTTTCTCGGCTAATACCGCTGACAACCCTAGGAATGAAACTGCTAAGGCTATCTCTCTAAGAAGTGGTCAGGAGTTGCCGACTCCTGTGGTGAATTGTGAAAAGAAGGTGTTAGTTGAAAATGAAAGAAAAGAGTTGAGTGAAAAGAATGAAAATGAAAAAATGGAGAAGTCGAAAATGAGTTGAGTAAGGAAAGTGAAGAAGGTGTGAAGTCTAACCCTAATGAAAACAATTTGTTCTTTGATGTGCAGTACAAGAGAAAAACTCAAGACACCTCCTCCTCAAGTGAAGCTGCCATATCCTCATGCTAGCAAGAAACATCAAAAAGATGAGCGGTTTTCTAAGTTCATGGAGGTTTTTAAGCGGCTACAAAATCAATATACCCTTCGCATGAAGCTCTAGAACAGATGCCCATATATGCTAAATTCATGAAGGAGCTTTTGACAAAGAAGAGGAAATTTAAAGAGGACGAAACAGTGGCTTTGAATGAGGAGTGCGGTGCTATAATCCGAGGAAGCTCCTCGAGAAAATGAAAGATCCGGAAACTTCACCATTCCATGTGCAATTGGCGACATAGCCATTGGCAAAGCTCTTTGTGATCCTGGGGCGATATTAATCTTATGCCATTGTCTATCTTTGAAGAGATCGGGTGGTGGTGAGGTGAAACCCACTAGAATGTCTCGACACTCACGATCGATCAAGAAAATACCCTTATGGAGTGTTGGAAGATGTTCGTCGAGTTGATAAATTCCTATTTCCGGTAGACTTTGTGATACTTGACATGGAGGAAGATGCAGAGGTACCACTTATCCTGGGTAGACCATTTTTAGCCACGGGATCGAGCTTTGATTGATGTGCAACAAGGGAAGGCGATCTTGAGGTTCCGGATGAGAAGATTACTTTTAATGTTTTTGAAGCTATGCGCCATCCCGATGACAAAGGACGGTGTTTTAGGGTGGATATGATTGATAACTCGTGAAAGAGACCTTTAGACAGAAGTACCATCTCTCCATTGGAGGATGTAATTGTGAATTCTATTGAAGAAATAGATGAGAACTTGAGAAGTGAGATAGAAGACTGTATTATGCAATTTGAAGCTTCTCAGGTAGAAAGAGTTTTCAAGAAAAAAAAAAGAGCTAGATAGGGGAGATTCAGAAAAAAGATTCTGAATTGAAACAACTTCCCCCTCATTTGAAATATGTTTTCCTGGCGGTTGATGATCTTCATCCAGCTATCATTAGTAGTTCCTTGACAAGATTGGAGGAGGAGAAGTTAATGAGGTTGCAAGTTTATGAATCTTCAAAGTTGTACAAGCAGAGAAAGTCAAAGCATACAATGACAAGAAGATCCAAAAAGAGAATTCAAGCCGGGAGCAATCGAATTGGAGGAACCTTCCTCAAAAAGAAGTTGGATGGTCAATGGGCGAGGTGGAAGCCATACCTTGGCGAAGTGGTGAAAAGAGAGAAGCGGGCCTTGGTTTTAAGCGACCCTTAAAATTCGAGGTAACGTCAAGCTAGTGATGTTAAAGAAGCGC
Source organism: Oxytropis ochrocephala (assembly GCA_020916435.1). Taxonomy (NCBI): domain Eukaryota; kingdom Viridiplantae; phylum Streptophyta; class Magnoliopsida; order Fabales; family Fabaceae; genus Oxytropis; species Oxytropis ochrocephala. The sequence continues at coordinate 101,280,915 of CM037092.1, forward strand.
TTCATGGGAGGCAACCCATGTGAGGTAGTGTTCTATCTCTTCTCCTTTATTTCCTTGTCTAGTATTATTTGATTGTGAACTTTGATGTTTTCTTTCAATTAGTTTCCGTTATGTGATTTTATTTTTGTTTTGCTTTGGTTTTTGTAAATAGGCCTTCCCTAAATCAATCAGTGAGGACAACTGCTTTGTGTTTAAGTGGGGAGGACCTATCGTCAGTTTCATGAATAAAATGCAATCATATGGTGAATTTCCTGTTTAAATTTTTTTTTTTATAAAGGACAGTTGAGCAAACTTCGTGATGATTCGGTGAGAATTGAGCGAATAATACCCCGGTGGTGATCAAATTAGCGCATTCTTGCTTCCACACATAAAACACTAACCTGTGGAACTTAGTGATCCTAGAAATGCTGGTAGCTAAGCTAGTTTTTGGTGGACCATGGGAGTCGCAAAATTTTTATTAAAAATTTAGGGTAGTTGTAGACGCTAAGTTGGGGTGCATCAATTGTACTAAGGTCGGGCATGAGGATTGTAGAAAGACCAGGTGCATTGTGTGTGTGTGTGCAAAGATCAGTAGCGTCTACCCGTAACGCTATAGTGTATGCCGTGTTGTGTGTTAATGCGTGTGTGCAAAGATCGTGGCGTCCACCCATAACGCTAGAGTGTATGCCGTGTGTGTGTCGGGTGTGTGTGTGCGGATCAGTAGCGTCTACCGTAGAACTTTGGAGTGTATGTCGTGTTGTGTAGTTTAAAATAATAATTCTTTGCAATGTCCCAAGCACATTTTGATCAAATCCAAATGCCAATGTAATAAAAGGGGTTGCAGCCCAAAAATAAAGTGGTGTAGTGAAATGCGTGAGTTATAATAGTTAGTGCAATCGTCGAATCTAAAATGCCTTTTAAGACCCTTTGTTGTGCTTGAAGCCCCCTCGATCATTTTGTGAAAACGTGAATCTACCCTATGTTTTGAACCATCTTTTGCACTCTCGGAAGAAAACCATCTAGTCTTAGGTAAATGCATTTTGAAACTAGCTAATGTCCAATGAGTCAAGTGTCACACACACACTATTGAGCAAGTTTATGCTAGTGAGAGTACCACGTGTGGGTTGGAAATTGAGTGGCGGTCCGAAAGTTGTTGCTCAACTTGTCCTTTGGATGTTTGTGATTGTCTTGTTTAAAAGGGATTCATAACCGATTGCATGTTATCCGATGTTGACGATGTTTTGTTTTTGTCTTGCATTGTCTTTGCTTGAGGACAAGCAAATGTTCAAGTTGGGGTTGTGATGAATCCCCATCAAATGATGTTTTTCAGTGTTAAAAAGGGATTTTACTGTCAAGTTGTGATGAATTAATGTGAAGTGTTAGTAGAATTTAGCAAATTGTGCTATTAGAGGCTTATGTATTATGCAGTGTTTTTATGCTTGGGGTTCTTGTGTGTTTTGTGCCCGGGAATTACAAGGTCTTGAAGAACAAGTGGTACAAGTAAGGAAAATAAGGAAGCCGGCGCGGGACATGGCGCGACGCCTACTGGAATCAGCGCCTGAAGTCGTGAAAATAAGGAAGCCGGGCGCGAAATCGCGCGCGCACTGTACCGGAATCAGCCAGCAAGTCGTGAAACTGGAAGTCGTGGTGCGAAATCGCGCGGAGCCGATACGCGCCTGCATTGTGGTGAGCGAAAAAAATAATTAAAAACGCGAATTCACTCGGTTTTGAGGATCTTTCAACTGTTTTGAGGAATTGGAACCCTAGGAGACCAAGGAGAACTCATTGGGCCGACGGTATTGAAGAATCAAGACTTGGGAACAAGGATTGAGGCTTCTCATGCATTCATCTTCATCATCAACTTGTAATTTCCCTTTTTCTCTCTTTTTTATCATGTGTAGCTAATCTCATCATGTTAGGGATGATTGAACTTTGATGTAAAACTATGGTTATTGATTTAATTTAGTACTTTTACCGCTTTTCTCTCTTCGTTTGTGGATTGAATTTCTATTCTTCGATGTTTATATTTGGAAAAATATAGATTAATACTTGTTTCAATAATTTAAATGGAAATTTGGTTATTGAATAGCTTGAAATTCGATTCCTTCAATTTCGTTGTTTAGGGATAATCGCCGAATTGTTGTATGTGTATGAATTCTCGTAGTTAATGCTTGTTATGATTATTAGCACCTAAGGGATTAGGGATTTTATGAATTAACAAAGGCTAATCACCTAAGGGATTAGGGCTTAGTAAAAGGGTGAATTCTATAGCGAACGATAGAGAGGAATTATCTTTTAAATAAATCAATGACCATAGTGGAAATCGAAGGGCCTTCATCCCTAGCATCTTCTCATCGCGTATCTTTCATCGTGTTCATCATTCTCTTATTATAAAAACTCCAAAAATATTTTATTGCTTTATTTCGAGCTTGATAGCTCAACAAATATCAAACCAAAACCCCTTTTAAACTTGGTTCCTATTAGTAGTTGTTAAGGTCTCTAGTAAAATAACTTCGATCCTTGAGGACGATATCCCGGTACTTACCGATTTTATTACTTGTACGATTTGGTACACTTGCCAATATCTTAACACACATACAGAAACGAATCAATCTCATTTCATTCAAATTTCATCAAAATTTCATTCAAATTCACCACGTAAAGTGATATGGCGATAGATGGTTGACATTACTGCAGGGAAAAACATAAAAAGTACACACATATACTAACAAGTAGTACCTTCATTCTCAGACTGGGAAATTAACTCCCCTTCATAAGAGCTAGGCTCAAAGTTTGTAACTGCTTCCCTTCCATTGCATTTTATAGCAGCCTTATAATCTACTGCAAAAACAAAATCAAAAAAGCTCAAGCACTTAATATAAAACGCAATCATCTACACTACCAGGCGTTGCTTCCTCACCCAAGTAAACTTGTTTTCCACAATCCCTGCACATACACCAAAAACAATAGAGTGGATTCAGAAACAAACAAAACTAGATAGCGTGTAAAACTGAAAGCGAAAATTAATCTATACATTACACAGAATAGAATAATCAGTTACCAACCAAATATGCGATTCCCATCTTCCCGTTCTCCGGTAGAAAGTAACGCCGCGATACTGCGAACTTCGAGACCGATCAATTTGGAACCCTAGATTTCACCTTGAGAGGAACCGATCAATTTGGAAGCTAGGGTTTCGATTTGGAGGTTGAGAGTTAAGTGGAACTAAACGATTTGGAAGATTGAGGGAGTGGTTTTGATTTTCACGGGATTAAGGAGGAGGGAATTAAAAATCGAGGAGGCGCCGAGAGGGAGAAGAAGAAGGAAAACGACGGGGTGAAGGGAGGAGGTCTTTGAGATAGGGAGAAGAAGAAGGAAAACGACTAGTTCCACTACAACACCAAATCGAAAGAACCTGGACAATCGTAGATGTAGATCGACGAACCACCCAAAACCCTAGTATTCCAAATTCCGACCAAGAACAAAGCGAACAAGAAATCTAACAACATCATCAATTATCAAAACTTATCAAAGATCCACAATGGCAGTGGGTGGTGGTGCAAAGGAGGGAGGGAGGCGCGGAGGTGTGAGGTGAGGAGAGGAGAGTGAGAGTGAAAAGTCATGTGAGAGTGAGAGTGAGAGTGAGGGTGAAAGAAAGGGTCGAGGGATCCTTTTACTTAAAATCCCAATTGAAACGTTTGCCACGGCGTTGCGGCGGACTGTCCGTGGCAAAATATCAACGCCCGTGGCAAATTATCAAAGTCTGTGGCAAATACTTACCAAACTGACCAACACTTTTCTCACAACAGATTCCGTGGCAAATCAAAGCCATAAGTCCGTCGCAAATTGGCGACGGAATCGAATCGTGTCAGGCAACAAGCAGGGCAAATCAGGCTTATTCTTGTAGTGCAGGCTAATGAGGTTATGGAAGGCTTGGCCAACAAGCCTTTCCTTCACCTGCAGGTGCATTCAGGCGATAGCCATGGAAGTAAGTTGCGACTCTGGAAACTGAACAGAACACTTTCTAGCCATTTTTCTGAACCTTTCAATGAACTCGGTCATTCCCTCATCTACCTTCGGACGTAAACTCATGAGATCGGCAGTAGTGACTTTGGGCTGCGGCCAATAAAATCTATCATGGAAGCACCTTTCAATGCCTGCCCAGGTCTATAGAGAATTGGTTGGAAGGGAAGAGTACCAAGTGAATGTAGTTCTTACCAAGTGAATCTATCATGGTACTCATTCTGATTACCCTCTCCTCATTAGGTCGTGAATCTACCTACGTTCTCCTTGGTTGATCTGCCATCATCTCTGAAAATGTTGCAAAGTCAGGTGTTTTAAATCCTCTAGGCAAAGCCACCAATCTGTCAACCAACTCAGGGTAGGGCTTCCTGTATATCGGCCTATCGAGCGGGTTCAACTACACACCAAAGAGTTTCTTGATGGGATTGGCTATCAAGTTCGGATACAAGAGTTGGGACTCTGAGGGCTTAGGCCCGATTGTAACAGTTGGTCACCACATTGCTTCTGGGGGAGATCGCATTCCTGCTTGTAGTGATACCTGAGGTGGACTATTAGCCCATTACTTCCTAGGCATCACCTGGCTGAAGTTTGCAAAGCCAGTTCCTGGGCAGATGCATGATTACTCTGAAAAGGTGAAACCTGGTTCCATGGTTGCTCTGTAGAGACAACAATCATCTGTGGGTATGGCTGTGAACCCACCGGATATGGTACATGTGCCTCCGGATACGGTAGATTAGCCAAACCAAGTGGGTGTGACACCCATGGCTGCTGGTTAGTATAGTAATTGTCGGGTCTGCCATGTCCTAACTTTGGGCTGAAGGCTTGCCCTCTATGTGTGGAGGATACTTAGCCATCGAGGGTCATCCATAGGATGATATCCATGGTAAACCAATCGCCCCCGTAGCCTGGGGAGACCTACTTGCCATCTTCACTTGTCCTTGCTAGTAACTGTCGCCATAAACTGCCCTCAGTGTTGGCATTAGAAAAATTACTAGGCTGAGGATATATAGGGTTAAGAGTTACCTGATGAGAATGTGCCTGTTGATGCTCGACCATATTACCATATGGCATGACCTGTAGGATACTTCCCATGACAACATGAGAAGGTGTCTGTTGAGGTCCTATCATCACGGCATACGGTGGAGTCTGTTGCACGCTCCCCACTGGCCTAGTTAATCTTCCCTGTGATTGGTCGAAAACACCAAGAGTTGTTGCACTGCTGCCCTTTGCAACACACCTTTGCTTTTATTCCTTGTCCTGTTGCACGTTGTGCACCATAGGTTTAACTATGTCAGCCAATTTTTGTGAGACTTGGTACATGATATTATGGATCCACATGTCTATCTGCTGCCGAATGAAAGACGTGGTCATTGTCATACCCCAATTTTGTCCGACTAATTCAAAATAAAAATTGTCTTCTCGCGAACGCGAGGTTCTAACAGTATTTTTCTCGTAGTTGAAAAGAGACTCAAAAACATATGTCGAGGCATACACGCATTATTCTTGACTGCATACGCGCTTCATTCCTAATAATCTTGTACCACCTCATTATTGATGTGTCGGCATATCGTATCTTTTCTTTACCGTATATGTTATTAGTCCTAATCGCACGAACGTTTTGTTCCTAACTAAGCGTGCGTCTTTTGCTTGGATGCGTGTTTACTTAGGTACGAGACAGCGTATCTTTTATTTACCGTATTATTATTATTATTCTTATTAAAAATCAAATCAAAATAAGATAAGAGATGAATGTGAGACTCCAAAGCTTGAAAATAGATGAAATACTCAGCCAAATTGTAACATTTTACATGAGTAAATATTATGTTAAAACAAAAAATATAGCTGCTTTAACCAAGAATGGGTACAGCAACCCAAAAGCAAAGTTTGCAGAAACAAACATAAGACTCCAAAACTCCAAAGCTCCAAATGGAAGTCCTTCTTTCTCTGCATCTTTTTTTCTCTGCACATACACACAAAAAGAAAATTAGACAGCTAGCTAATGGTCAAACAAAGTTATATCTATGAAAGCACCAGTGGCTTGAAAAGAGGAAAATTTGTTCAGGAAAATTAGAGCACTAAAACATGAAATATTTTGGAAAAAACACATATCAGAGAGCAACTCTAAATTGACCACACAATACATTAATCTAGGCATTTTGGGACTATAAAATCAGCCTCAATACAGTGAACAAAAAAAGAAATCAGAAGCAAAAAGGGAGGGAGACACGTTGAAGGAAATACACAGAGACACTGGAAAACAAAAATACACAGTAAAGAAACCCAGCAACACACACAACAGAAACAAAAACAAAACACAAATGATTTTTAGAATGTGAGGGAGAAAGGAAGTATGGAGAAAAGGAAAGAAGATTCAGGAAGAGAGTTTTAGAGTTGTTATAACCTTCATCTTCTTCAAGTAAGCCACAGAACCTCCATCCAAGAACCACCGGCGCACCGTCCATTACTCTCTCTCCGTCGCGCATCACAAATCTCGCAGCCACCACCACCGCCGCCGTCGCACCGTTCGTCCTCCCTCTCTCGGATCGTCTCTCTCTCACGGTATCCTCTCTCTATCCCTCTCTCACCGTCGCTCTCTCTCTCTCTTTCTCCCACTAGAAAAACTTTCTCTCTCTCCCAAATGAGGGAACGGCACATGTGATATAAAATGAACTTAGGGTTTCTTTTTCTTATTTTGGAAATGGGTTGAATCTATGTGGGTTTGGGCCTATGCGTTTTTTTTATTTTTTTTTACATCAGATTACTAATGACACCCCCTCCGTTAATAATACAACCCCCTGTAATTAGTTATACCCCTTTTTACTATCTCACACCCCTTTCCCCAAAAATCTTTCAAACTCTTTTCTAATTAATGCAAGTTATTAGTGACTATCACCCAAAGCCTTGGTTTGTTTGATTGTCATGAACGCTATCAAGAGTTATTAGTAATGATCACTCAAAGCCTCTGCTTGCTTGGTCATTACGAAAGCTCTTCCCCTTTTCAAAAACCTTTCAAAAACATTTTTAACAAGAACTACGTAGCTTTGAATTCTCCATCGCACCGGGAGATACGTAGGAGCGAGAGGCTAACTCTCGTCAAGCGCCAAAAATAAAAATTTTCATTAAGTCTTCTCCTTCTCTTTTCTATAAAGAGGCAAACTTAAATATCTTCCAAATCAACACTTAAAACCACACGTTTAATTAAAGGTTCCCTTTCGGTAGAAAGGAGGTGTGGGGTGCTAATACTTTCCCCATGCCTAATCGACCCCCGAACCCAAATTTTCTGGTTTCTAAAAGGCCATTCGCTTTCCAAAAAGGTTTTCTTCAATATTTTCCTTATAAAAAATATTGGTGGCGACTTCATTGTTTTAAAAAGTTGTAAACGAATAAAGACTTTTTCGGGCGCAACAGTCATCACCACTGGGTTCTTTGCCAGTCGGCTGCAACTAGAAATGAGGCCCAACATCAATTGGTTGAGACGAGGCTCCCGAAATACCTGCCGTTTTAGTTTTTTGACCTTCACTGAACCTGTCTTCAGAGTTTGGTTCCATGTTCAGGCTTCGACCAGAACGCTAGTACATAAGCTAGGGATAATCCAAGCCAGGTGAACTAAACTCAAAGGTCTGTTTGATTGTGTCTATCACACTAGGCATGCCAATTTTGTTGTCATAAAACACTAAAATCCTAGTCGTAGGCTCAGCTAGGGGTTTGGACAATCTGTGATTCCTCTTTCTTCAAGTGATTGCGTCGATGAAGGAACTATGTTCCTCGACTATAAGGTCCATAACTCCCCCAAAAAGTGTTAGGTTAGGTGTGAGAGGGACGTGTGGCTTGGATTATCTACTAAACTACGAAAACATTGAAGTAAAGTTGTAAAGTAAAGATAAAGTAAGTAAAAGACTTGTGTGTTGATTGAAGTGTGTCGAAACCTGTAAAAGTATTCACATATATATATATATATATATATATATATATATATATATATATATATATATACACACACACACACACACATGAGCCTTCGTTGGACACTACTTGAGCCTACATCTACTCACAGTTAGATTAATTATGATCAACAATTTTTATTACGCCTAGCCCCTAGAAATTCGGAGTCCACTCCTCAACGACCTCACTAGCTCGGTTAGTGGGGTAAAACACTTGTCACTCCGCTTTCCACGAGATCTTCTGTCCCATGAGCTTAACCGCTCCAACGTGATGTGTCTAAGTGTGCTGAATACTCGCTCTCCAAGTCGTCCTATAGTCGAGGCATCCCACCACCGAGTTCTGTAGCTCCTCGGTATCCTATCTTCACTCCTTGGGGCTTCTTGTCACTAGTGCAAAAATAACATTAAACAACATCATTTAGCATCGGTTGTTTAGCTACCCGATGCTAAATGTAGGCGCGGTGGCAATTTTGCAATTATGTGAAAGATTTAAGTTTCACGCCTACATTTAGCATCGCGTGTTTAAACAACCGATGCTAAAAGTTCTTGCGTGAGACGTTTAGCAACGGTTGTTGGAACAAGCGATGCTAAATGTGTATCTCAAGCACATTTAGCATCGGCTGTTTTACACCCGATACTAAAAGTATGAATCCAATTGTTCTTTTCCTTATTCCAACACACCCTAACACTCACTCTCTCGATCTGAAATTGACTCTCTCGATCTGAAACTCACTCTTGATCTGAATCCAATCGTTCCTTTCCTTCTTCAACGCACATCCGTCATCAACGCACATGAGTATCCTTCTTCAACGCACATCCGTCATCAACGCAAGCTCTCTCGAAAGGAAGGAAGGAGGATGTCGCTGGAAACTCGCAACTCGTTCTGAGACTCCCTCTCGCTTTGAAACTCCCTCCTTCCCCAGTTGCCCTAATAAGCTCCTATGTTGGTTTTGTTCCTCTCGCTGCTCTTTTTCTCAAAGGAATAGAAGGATGTCGCCAAATCTCCCTCTCGCCGGAAACTCCTCTTTTTCTCATGTACTTCTAGGGTTTCTAATATTGTTAAGTATTTCCTCTCATAGGTGAGTTATTTATGTGATGGTTGTCTGAATTATTTAATCATTTAGGGTTTAGGTGAGTGTATTTTTAGGGTAAACTCTTTCTCCCTTAAGCTTGAGTTCATGTCATATGATGGTTGTCTCGCACACTTAAATTTACATTTGCGTTTTGAATAGAAATTTCTAGATCTAAATTAGTTGATTGAATACTCCAGTTATGTTATTTTCTGTCATTCATAACTCATAACTCTTGGTGCTTTTTAGTTTTTAAAATTGCAGGGGTCTAGGTCTCAGCTATCAATATCTGGTTTTTAGTGAGTATTCTATGTCTACTCAATGACAGCTTGCTAGTGAAATTTGCATGTTTGTGTGGCAGACAAGAATACTTGTTATATCCGGTAGAATGTATCCCTGCATGTTATTTTGATTTTTTATGTTTTATTAGATGGCAGTAATATATATTGTTTGTAGGTTCTGGATGAATACCAACAAAGTTTTGGGGAATCATGGAGAAGTGCTCAAGAAGATAGTATTCAGCCATGGCCTTATTTGACTGAATCTCTTGAAAAATTCCAGGCATACAAATACCTCTTCTTTTCGGTTTAGCTAGAGTTGTTATTTTTTAGTAAACAAAGTATATAGTATTAAAAATTATGTCAAAAAACTTTTTTGTTAGCTTTCGTATGACCCTGTCAAATATTCAGGACCCTGCTGAGGCTGACAAGTTGTTGAAAATCCAGAGGGAGTTGGATGAAACAAAGATCATCCTTGTAAGTGCACACATTATTTTATATTGCAAAATAGCATATTGTTTCCCTGCATCCTATGTCTTCCAAATTTACCTCTTTAGTTAGAGATTTTGTCATGTAGCCATTCAATTTTTAGCTTGGCAGTGATATGCTTGGTAACTTTTTAAACAATTTTTTTGTTTGTTTTAGAATTAAGTATTGGTTTTCAAATAGATATAACTTAGATGAATGTGCCATCACTCAATTCAACCATCATTCTAACAGAGTAAAATATAATGTCCTATTAGTGAGGTGGCAGCTCATGTGGCAACTAGTAGGATAGTCAAAGCTTACTTGTATTTCCATTTGATATAAATACTGTAATTCACATCTCATTCAATACAATCCACTATCAACACTACCTAATACCCTGATGTTTGGCCACTGCAAAGGATTTGAAACTGTGGCATTTTCTATTTAAAGGCAATTAATGAATCACCCAAAAATAGACAAAAGCTTGTTATTGAGCATCTAGTGTCTGGGTAGTGATTACTAGAAGTTGTGCAATTGTTCCAACTATGATAGTTGCACTTGTTTTTAATACATCAGAAGGTTCTTTGGATCCTTGAATGAATGGCTTAATGTGCTTCAAGCAACTCAGAAGTTGACAAAGCGGCGTTCAAGAAAGAAATCATGGAGGGTCTGGAAGTGATGGTGCAAGACTGCGTTCGGCGGGCGTTAGCAGAGGTACATATTTATATTTATATTTATTTGCAGGTTCAGATTTCCCTGAAAGACTAAGGAGAGAATAAGAGATTCTGGTTAATGCCTTTTTATGGACAAAAAGAATGTCATTAACTGTTTTTATTGAAGAAAAGATGGCTTCTCTCTCTCTCTTCATTTCTTTATGTGTTGGTAATTTATCCCCTTTATGTATATTAATCAGTATAAGGGGTGAGTTAAATTACCATAACAGAGTTGCTAGTTTTCTTCATTGCCTTGCCAAAAATACTTGTTCTTATTTTTTACCTCAGCAACTTTGTGTTGGTATGGTACCCCTTTATATATAGTTTTTCATTAAATGGGGGTCTCTTTTAATGCATTGATGTTCAATTGAATGACCTATATATGTAGTTGTGTATTAATAAAAGTGTTCAATCAGTTCTAGATTCATTCTCACTCGGAAAAAGGTTTATGCTTGCTTAGAAAAGTTGTGTTAATGGATATGTTATATTATTTGAATTGATACATAAATAGCTTAGTTTATTTGAAGGTATAAAATTTGTCTTCACATCTATGCCAATACAACCGAATACATTTGATTGTGTGTATTAGTATCACTGCTATGTCTAATCGGTAACTAATTTGAAACTTGTAGGTATTTGAAAACCCACCGTCATACACTAAAAAGGAACTTATGGAGATTCGTCAGCTTTGGGCGGAATTCTTCTTGAAGATTCGTACATAGCAACAGGATACACTATTTTCTGACTAGTTTAACTTATATTTTAGAAATATTTTGTTGCATTCAGTGGAAAACTACTCTTTGGTTGAATTGGTAAACTAAGAAAGGAATCCTAAAGTGTGTTATGGTGGATACCACATTTTGAACAAACATTGTTTCTCTTTTAGTTTCTAAATGTAAGATAGTAATTTTAATTGAATTCGAAGTATTTTGATATATAATGTGTTGCTGTCTGGAATGATCTGTATAACAGGTTCTAATAAATTTCTCGACTGGTGCGGATTAAAAAAAACAACCAAAAGAAACAAGGAATTTAGCATCGGTTATTTAAATGACCGATGCTAGAAGTCACCAAGAATGGACCTTTAGCATTGGTTGTTTTAGAGGACCGATGCTAAATGTACAAAAAATGGACATTTCGCATCGGTTATTTAGGGACCGATGCTAAAAGTCACCAAGAATGGACCTTTAGCATCGGGTGTTTAGATGACCGATGCTAAATGTCATAAAAATGGACATTTAGCATCGGTTATTTAAATAACCGATGCTAATAGTATGTTTTCAAGACATAAAAAACAATAACGAAACGTCATTTAGCATCGGTTTTTTGAAAATCCGATGACATTTAGCATCAGTTATTTAACCGATGCTAAATGTCAGACATTTAGCATCGGTCGATTTAGCATCGATTGATAACCGATGCTAAATGTGCAAAATAACCAATGCTAAATGTCTTTTCTGCACTAATGTCCGTTTAGGCCAAATATGTAATGCCTGATGTTGCCCAATTATTCTCATGATCACCTTGGCACATGTTTTGCCTTTTTTTTCTCTTGGCCAACAATTTTATTTTATTTTGGATGTTAACAGTTTATTAACCACTGTGAGTTTTTGGTTATTTACCAGTTTGAGTGTTAAAAAATCCAAGTTTATATCTGCTTACTCTGATTTGGGTGAAATTGTTGAACTCTTTATATTTTATTGACGAATGATTTATAAGGATCTTACAGTCTCCTTACGGATGGTGATGGTGCCTAGATTCATTGATTTATGCGCTATATTGGTGGACTAATAGTCTACATGCCGAGCTTTTGGCTTTGTTTCATGGTTTAAAGTTAACGTGGGAGAATATTCTCTTCTTTTTGGTGTGCTACTTTTGGATTCCCTTCATGCTCTTTTTTTGGTTGCATCTCCTTTCAATTATTTTCATCAGTATGCGTATGTTTTCTTCACACCTTTAGGGAATGAAATGTTTGTGCTAATTTCTTGCCCAAGCTTGTAGTAACTTCTTCTTCGATCTGAACCACCTTGGACTCTCCTCCTCTAGGGCTTCCTAATGCCCTCCTAGCTGATGCTTCTAGAGTTTATTTCCAACGTTCCTAGTTTCTTTTGTTTTCTTTTGTCATTTTTAGCTCCGTTTTTTACCAAAAACATTCTTATGTGCATACCTTTTTTTTTAAAATATTTTTGTTCTGTAGTGGGCCAAAGGTCCAATTCGTCATATCAGGCCCAGCGTGGCCCAATTAGCAACGTGCTCCGCAAGATGCGGCCATGCCCGCAAATATTGCAATGGCCAGAGCGCCTACGGCATAAACAGTATAAATACATCACAAATCCCGAGAATCGTGTCACGTAATCTACACTCAGGACCGCCGATCACCACACGCGGCCGACTTGAGCGTCGAGTGAGTGCCAATTTGGGCGACCCCAATGGCCCGACTTTTTGGGCGGGCTTGGGCTCTAAAAATAGTAGCCCAAAATCAACGGTATGTTTTTTGGCCCGGCCCGATTGGCCCGATGGTGTTATTGGGCCGGCCCGGGCCGGCCCATGGGCCCATGGGCCGGCCCGTTTGTTTTTTGTTTTTGTTTTTTTTTTATTTTAAAATATGACAAGTGTTATACATGCTGGTTTTACTGTTATCCAATCAAAATATGATAAGTCAATTATTTATTCCACGCCTTCGATTTTGGAGCTTAATGGATCGTCCTTCGTCTTCTCTTCAAACCGTTCTGCAACTCCATTCATAAATTCTTGAAGCGATTCGACTCAAAAAAAACACCACCACCAAATACCGATCCATAATTGTTCGAGATGCCTTTGTCTTCTTCTCTATTGAAATTGTCCTATTTCAAAACAAATACCAATTCGGTATAAAGGCAATCAACATCCTAATCTAATCCTAATCCTAATCCTAATCCTAATGAATCACACTCAAGAAACAAATAAATTAGAGGCAAAGCGAATAAGATTTGGTAACTCAAATTTTGAGTCGGTAATATCATGAGAATTTAATCACGTGATATCAACTTTCCACATTTTTTCATATATATGAAATCAACTTGATATGCAAGTTCAAGCATTTGTGTTTGAAGTTCTAGACATAGTGGTTGGAAATTCTAATTTTGATTTATACAAAATTTTAAAAAGTCAACGATTTGTGAGTCATTGGGCGGCCCATTGGTGCCCATTGGCCCAAATTTCGGTGTTAGGCGGGCTTGGGCCTTCATTTTACAACCCATCCGAATATTGGGCTGGCCCGACCGCCCATATACATCGCTTGGCCCGATGGGCACAGGCGGGCCGGCCCAAACCCGCCCCGGTTGACAACTCTAAGCGTCAGTGTTATTGCATATGTGACAAAGAAATTCGAATTTGTAGGCTGAAGGTTCATTAGGAAAAATACTAATTTCACGGTCCAGTATATGTTGGGGGCTGAATTTATGGCTTAATTTAAATTTGAATGAATTTAGAGGAGGAATCTCTATTATATATATATAACCATGTATCTTCCATGTCACCATCCACATGGTATGACACGTCACTAATTACATCATCAATAATTTTATTCCACATCGAACTCTCACTTACACTTGGATCTCCACCTAAGTTGGCTTGGTCAAACCAGCGTTGACTTGGTCAAACCAGTGTTGACTCGGTTTTAGCTCGAAGTTAATTCAATGAAATATATCTAAAAATGTCAAAGCAGGGAATCGAACCCATCCCCTCCTAAATTTAGTGCAATTCTTAACCTAGTCGGCTACCTAGCTCTGTTGTTTCATAAGCGTAACACATTATTGTTAAACAATTCTTCATTGTTATTTTAAGTAAAAACCTTGGTACATTATTTTATATTTTTGAGAATGTTATGACTGGAAAATTGTTCAGATCTTATCTACTTTTTCACGTGTTTAATGGTTGTTAGGTACCTATTTTATATTTAGGGATTTAATTTAAATTTGATTAGTAATGAGTTTAGTTAAGTTATCATCAATAGAAAGATTATGTATTACTATTTACGTTTTTTTTGACAAATACTATTTACGTTTTTAGATATTAATCTTTATATAATCTTACAGATATTTATATAAAGATTGCATCTACGAATAAGACTAGATTTTTCATATTCTAATAATCTCTTGAAGTGTTAGTTTGATTTTTCCTGTTTATAGTTTCTTTATAGGAATATACAAAATACCATAAGAGCTCTTTCGCAATATGAAATATACATATATTAAATCGAAATTAACATTTAAATAGTCAAATAATATAAATTAAAAAATACTCACTATATTGGCAAAAGTAGGATGATAATTTATAGATAAACTACTCACTATAAAAAAAATTCTTTAAGAACCCATATAAAAAAATACTCACAATAAAAAAAAAAATAGTCACTATATATATAAAAATAAATAAATGTATAAACATATATATTATATATCATAATGAATGGATAAAAGACGGTGTACAAAGAAATCGAGGTGCAAAAAAATAATTTAAAATTTTATGATAAAATAAGATGTATAGCCGTGTTGCTTATAACAATAAAATTGAATTCCCACAGGTTCACAAACTTAGCGAAAACAAATTATGAAGGATATATCACAAAATAAATGAGACATTCTATTATTGTATATCCTTTTCCTTCCGGCATTAGTAATAGTAATGTGTTTTTCTATATACTCATTCAAAATACATTAGATGATAATCATATTTTCATCGGTTTCAATTTTCGTTTTAGTACTTTGTTTGAATACTTTTATATTAATTTTCCTTCATTTTTTTTGACCAACTCCTTCATTTAATTATTACAAAACATTATAAGACAAGAAACAAAATTTTTTCCTAGACAAAACCCCACATCCCAGTCACACGTTAGTGGGATATTTGTTGTAAGGTATTAATTGACAGTAATGGTGATCCGTTTTTTGGGGGTTAGTCGTTCCTCATGTGTTTGTTGACTTGCAATTTGAAATTGTGGAACATTTAATTTTTCGGTTTTAATGTTAATAATGAGGAATTTAATTTTCGGTTTTAATGGTTTGTTTTAAGTTGTTTTATTTATGGATTTCCAGGTCATGTAATAGGTGGCAATATTATTAGTCCAATTAGGATAATTTTGATTAGGTGGACCAATAGGAAGTGAGTGTTAAGGTGAGTCATTCAGAGAGTTTATTCGTGAATGTATTATATATAGAATAGAATATAGAATAGAATATAGAATATAGAATAGATAGATATAGATATAGATATAGATATAGATAGATATAGATAACAGAAAATTGGAGTTTGAATAGCTTTAATTTATTACTATAATGTTTGGTATTTTGAATTAATTCAGTCAACAAAAAAATTGAAATTCTCTTACCAAATCAGCAAAAAGAAAGAAGAAAGGAGAAAATTTGTATTTTCTTTAGAGGTCTATAAATAACATGCTAATATCACGCTTAAAACCCAATAGAAAGAAGAAGAAAGAAATTTGGCACAAAACTTCTTCCAAAATGTTCCGTCAAATCTCAACCTTTTTCTATTTCTTCTTCATTTTAGCTCCTCTAGTTGCATCTAGTAAGTATGTAAATGATTATTCAAATAGTGATACTATTTTGTCTTTTTTATTAAAGTAAAACAAAAGTATTAAGAGAGTTGGGTCCTGACTCACCAAGATCACGAAAAACTCGAACACTTATAAATATATTTACATGTTACCAACTAATGAAGTTTTACCTCAGCAACTGAACTCAAACTCACATCCTTACTAGATGTGAGCTAATCAAGCGAACTGGGCCAATCTTCGTCGACTATATAGTCTTTTTTTAAGGTCTAGCATTATCTAATTAAACGTACCACGATTTTGGATCGTTTTAATCAAAAGTTGATTTTTCATTTGAATTATACTTTCATAGACAATAAGAAGTGATTAAATTATACTGTCCAAACATGTATTTTTAGACAGAAGGTGGATGCTGCTAAAGTGGAGGTGTATCTTTATCTTTTTATTTTTACTGCAGTTGAAAACATTGGGCTAGGACAAGTGAATGGAGTGCATCCATGCTTACAACCTTTGGGAGCGTGTGGTCCATTTGGAGATTGTGCTCGAAGGTGCAAAGCATTACACAAAGATGGGTCAGGGGCCTGCGAATTGGGTCTTTGCACATGCATATATGGTTGCCCTCTTCCCCAAACCCACCTAAGCCCAAATAAAAAGTAATAATAATTGTACCGACAAAAAAATAATAAAAGTTTTTCTCTTTAAATTATTTCCTATACTTTAACAACCAACATTTTTTATAATAAAATTAGAAGCTAAATAACTTGATTCCTTAATTTTAGTAAATTAAGTGAGGGCAATTGAAAATAAAAATTCAAACAATCTAACAACCAACATTTTTTATAATGAGTTTTATTTGACTCTAAATTCATAGAAAGATAGTTGGCTGATCCACCTCATATCTAACAAACTCTACATGAGTACTCAAGTTAAACTTAAACAAAAATCACAAAGTGCTCACTATCCAAAAGTAAGGAAATAGGGAAATTAGGTTTTTACAACTTAACAAAGTAGCAAGTCATAAAACCTTAGTACAAAATAAACATAGGAAACTCAAACAACATAGCTAAGACTACTATGTCTTCACATCTCCATGGCATATCGTCTAATCGTGCCTCTTGGCCTTGCGTTTTTCCTGTTTATCTGTAAAAACAACAACATTTGATAGGGTGAGATACATATCTCAGTGAGTCTTACTGTGACCTCTTACCTATCAATCGGTTCAATTATAAAACCTTAACTACATTGTAATTCAATAAGAATTACAATAAACAAACAATTTTAATTAGCAACCCATCCCCAACAACCCAAGGAAGCTTGAGTGATGGGTTAAGGTATGATTTTAAAACTTTTATCACATCATCAACTCCAAAAGTTTGAGTGAACCCCATATGGCTAATAGGAGCGCAAATCCTATGAGCAAAAATAATAATACCGGGGTGTAGGTCAAGGCCTTATGACTTCCCTCACCTAGCATGCTAACACATAAGGTCGTCACCTCAACTCAACATATTGTGTATATCAGAAACATAACTCATTCTATGAAAAGTTATAATACCATATTATCACAAGTATGAACTCATAAAATCAGTCCAATCAACAATTAAATCAAAAAACATTTGGTTTCCATACGTATTCTAAGTTTTACGGTTTTTTGAAAGATTTATAGTTTCAATCAAGTCAATCAAAATACCTTAGAACAGCCCTAAAATCATGCCAATAACAATCCAATATCATCACAATTGGTTGGGAAAAGAATCGGAGGAAGTTTTGAAAACACGTAATTTTCGTAAAATATCGTTTTCGACTCAAAAAAAACTCCCGAAACGCGAAATTTCGAAAACCAATCAAACCAAACAACATTCAAAGTTACAAAAATCCCTAACGTGAGTAAAACTCACTGATCGTGATGAAAATCACGCAAAACCCGAGACTTTCTGAAACTCACGACCCCGAACTTCTCGAAATCAATCTGAAATCGTACCAAGCTTCTCAATAACTTCAAAACCAAATTCCCCAACCTTCAAATTGCGAACACAGCAGCTGAACCACTCCAACCCTTACTTCAATTAACAATTAATGTGTGTGACTAACAGAGCTTCCTAAATGGTGTGTCACTCTTCACTACTACATCAGCACCAAGACTTCCTTCTATGCTTGCTAGGCATCAAAACGGACTCCAACAGCAATTCCCAGCAGTCTATATCTTTCTTCAACTTTCCCTTAAGCTCGAAATTTAGTTCCCAAAAGCCAGCTCTATCTTAAGCCCTTTATAAATCAACTCCCTAGTCCCTACCACCATCAACAACCAATCCTAGCTTCAATCTTCAAAGAAATAAGGCATGGAAACAGATTGATGGAAGGGTTCTTCTTTGAAACTAAAGGTTCTCTTTTTGAAAGATGGAGATGGATAGCTATCTAAATCTGAATTGGAATGAAAAACAGTAATGACTAGGTTGGATGAATTAAAGTTTATCGGTGAACTTGTTGTAGAAGTAGAGAAAAGGCTTCACCTTCATCTCTCATTCCCTTCCCTTTCTCGAGCTCTGATCTTTCTCTCAAATGTTGAGACGAAAGTAAATGAATAAATGAAAAACAATGAAGAGGGTTTAATGTTGAAGGATGCTAATAATTATTGGTAGAAAATTGAAGCTTGGAGATGGATGGAGTGAAGTTCAGCATTATCTTCTCCTCCTCTTTCTCTTTCACGCCCTCACTCTCTCTTCTCACTCCTTCTCTCTCTATTCTCTCCCTTTCTTAATTTCAGCAAATGAGGAAATTGAGAGTGTTTGTAATGTTTTTATGTTTTTTGGCTTAAATATCATTTACCCCCTGCAAATATCACCATAATCCATTTACACTCAGAAAAATAAATGTTTTAAAATGACCTTACAAATATAAACCGCTTTCTGCTTCTTCTCCCTGTTGTTAGATTATGTTGACAACGTTAAGTGTATAATGTGTATAAATCATTTTTGTTACCTCGCAAAATATAAATCGTTTACAGTTACTTCACATAGTAGGTAATTAGAAACACTTATTATTTGCAAGGGGCTTTTAAAATTTTTGTTTTTACAGGGGGGTAAATGGATTATACTGATATTTGCAGGGGGGTAAATGATATTTAAGCCATGTTTTTTTATAGGCAATCTTAGTGGCCGTGGGGGAATGTTAGTTTTAGTTTTTTGAATGCGGGGCCTCCTTCTTGCACTCATTTGATGCACTCATTCGATGATTTATTTGCTTTCGCCAACCGAAATTTACCTTCTTGTGATAATGTTTTTGTGTTTTATTTATGAGTGAGGGTAAAGTGTAACTTGGGGAAAGACCAATTTTCCCTTGGTGTTCTAATTCTCTTCTAACTCTAATTCTACCCAAAACAATCACACACTATCACATAGTTCAAACAATAATACAATTAAATCATATAATTTAGCAATTATAAATTGCTTTCGCGACAATCTTGTATCCATCACTTGACTTATTATTTACTCGAATAATAAATCACTAGTTAATTTCGTAAATCGAAATTAACGAAAATAGGGATGTTACAATCACCCCAACTTGGAAATTTTGTCCTCAAAATTGAACAAAACATACCTCAAGAGAATAAATACAGATATCTAGTCCGCATATTGTCCTCCAATTCTCACGTAGCTTCCTCAGCCGAAAAACCATCCCAAACCACTTTAACAATTGGAATTGTTCTCGTCCGAAGCGTCTTCTCTCTATATTCTATGATATGACTTGGATGAGATTGAAAGGACAAATCCAGTCGAACATCAATAGTTTCAAAATTCAACGGTTGACTTAAATCGGAAATGTACTTTCTCAATTGGAATACATGAAACACATCATGTAGACTGGACAATACAGATGGTAAAGCTATACAGTAAGCCACTACACAATACTCTCGATAATTTGAAAAGGTCCAATATACCGAGGACTGAGTTTCGTCACCCGTAATGCTCCACCGGTACCAATGGTTGATGAAAGCCTCAACCATTACATGATCATCAGGTTTAAACTCTAGTGGTCTACTCCGTTTGTCAGCATAACCCTTTTTGTCGAGTCAGATAATTCTCCTCATGAGGCTTCAATTGCCTGGATGCATAAACTACCACTTGCTGATTCTGCATAAAAACACATCCTAAACCCTTCCCGAGGCGTCACTGTAAATTTGAAATCTCATGGACAGATCAGAATAATTAGGATTGGAGTAGAAGTCAACCTCTCCTTCAACTCTAGAAAGCATTCTTCATAATCAAAATCCCATTCAAACGGCAAATTTTGACAAGTTAACCAAGTGATTGGAAGGCTGTCTTCTAAATACCTAAAGCCCTAACCTTTATCTGATGATACCCCGACCTCAGATCAATCTTTGAAAACACTGCTACACCTCGATGTTGATCAAGCAAATCATCTATTCTTGGCAAAGGATACTTATTCCTAATAATAACTTTGTTCAACTGGCGGTAATCCATACACAACCTCCTGCTCCCGCCTTTCTTTTTAACAAGTAACACAGGAGCACCTCAGGAGAACACTAGGCCGGATAAACCTTTTAGAAAAATTATCAAAAAAAAACCTTTTAGAAATCAACTATTCAAGTTGGGATTTTAATTCATTTAACTCTAAAAGGAGACACTCAGTAAGGAGCTATAGATATTGGCTCTATGTTTGAAACCAATTCTATAGAGAACTATATACCTCACAATCTAGGAGATAAAGAGGAAACAAATGCTTCTGTAGTGGTCTGAGGCAATTACATCCCTTCATGTAGTAAACTAGGGAACATCACCTTTCGGTTTTATTAGAGACACCGTTAGCATTTTGGGCTAGACTTTGTCACGACTGTGTTCATGACTGCATCACAAATGGGTAAAGTTTGTGGAAAATATTTCTTGAAAACATTTGAATATAAAATAATTTTCTTACATACCCATAGGAGTTGGTTTCACCGCTAACTCGAAATACTAATGATCTTCAAACCTCATGACTCAGTCTTTGAAACTCAATTCCTAAATCTGGATATTGTCACACAGGTGTACACTTTTTCAGAACCTATAAGTCAGACGACTTCCAAAACCAACCATCATCTTGAACAGAGTCTACTACTCAATCACTTAGGCATGAGAAAGATCTAAACGATAAGGATCTCTCGCTTGCTACATAACAGCTTCCCTATCTAGGTAAAGACTTACTAGAAAATTTTGAACTTCGTTCTATCATACTGTAGCGTTCGACACAGAGAGTGGGAAGAGTGTATGAGTTACCACTTGTTATCTTCTCTATTGGTGGAGGAATAAAGGGGTGCATGATCTAACTTTTTTCGGGAAAAAAACACAACAGTGCCAAAAAAAAAAATTAATTACTTAAATAACACACCTTTTAGATTAAATACCAAACTAAGCCACTTTTTTTTTCTTTGTAGAACTACGCCCCACCCCTAGTTCACCAAAGGAATTTTGCAATTTTTTTTTTTATTCCTTTGATGAACTCGCCCCCCCCCCACCCCTAGTTCATCAAAGGGTTTTTTAATTTTTTGATTTTCTTGTATTTAATTTAATTAAAATCTAAATTAATTTAACTTAATTACAATAATTAATTTAAATAATTAGAATAATTATTTATAAAATAATTGGGGTAAAAAATGAAGATATTAAAAATTGCGGCAAAATCTAGGCTGTTAAACAGTGTCGGTAAGATATAGACCATTAATTAAAACCTTGAATTTTTTTTTTTTTTTGATATTTAAAACCTTGAATTTAATAAGTCATAAAAATACAACTTATTTGCTATGAAATACAATTTGTCAAACTAATAATACATTAAAGTATTAACGAAGAAGATGAGACCAGTTCCACACCGCTCAGGACGGGGATTACGTTGTGGACGTTGACGCCGTTGTGGTTGTTCGGGTTCTTCCTCGATGTGTGGCGGGGAGGTGGGTCCGGAAATAATTGGGGTTGAGGCTCAGCGCATGTTGGTATTGATAATATTCGGGCACCGATGAAAAACTTGCACCCACGGCTCGGGGGAGTGGGTATTGATAATATTGGGGCGTTGATGAAGAACTAGCACTGGTCGGCTCGGGGAGGTGGGTATTGATAATATTGAGGCACCGATGAAGAACTAGCACCGCGCCCCTCTCTTGAAGTTCACGAGCATAAATCGCGGTCCCGGTGTCTGGCGGCGAAACCAAACAGAGAGTCGAACATATCGGTGTCCGAGATGTTGGTGTGTGTGAGATAGAGTGGCGGTGGGGCACATATTCTTCTTCGTCTCACACGTTGTTTGGTTCCAGTCTTCTGTTTGTGCCGGACGTCGATAACGATTACGGTTACGCTCTCGACGTTCATTTTGAGTTCTTGGGGGAGGTGGTGCTTGTTCTTCATCTGATTCTTCCACATCAGCCACAACACCAAAGAAGACGAGGATCCCTTAGTTGTTGGTCGACAGAAATGTATGGCCGAGAATTTGTGAAAAACCAGCGCATGTATCTATGAGACTGCTTTGGTGTTCCATAGCAGGGCTGACCGACAACACACCGATTTTTTCTATCATTCCAACGATCGATCCAAATGATCGTGATATCGAGCCCAATCGGTGTCATCTTCATCCCCGCATGGTGATTACGTGCGGCGAAGTAGTCAAATCATGTGGTTGTCTTTGGTATCTCTTGCAGAAGTCGGTATTGCAATTTAACCCTATCTGCTTGGTGCCATTCTGTTCCACTTTTTAATATCTTAATTTTTTAACGTATATTTTATCGTAATTATTTTATAAATAATTTAAATAATTATTCTAATTATTTAAATTAATTATTGTAATTAAATTAAATTAATTTAGATTTTAATTAAATTAAATACAAGAAAATCAAAAATTAAAAACCCTTTGATGAACTAGGGTGGGGCGAGTTCATCAAAGGAATAAAAAAATTGCAAAATTTTTTTGTGAACTAGGGGTGGGTGGGGAAGCGAGTTCTACAAAGAAAAAATAAGTGACTTAGTTTGGTATTTAATCTAAAAGGTGTGTCATTTAGGTAAATAATTTTTTTTTTGCGCTACAGTGGTTTTTTTTCCACTTTTTTCGCCTGATTTTCCCTAGAAATCTAATCTATACTTTTGTCATGACTCTTATGCTTTTAGCAAGCATAAGGTGGTTGTCAGGATGACGGTGAATAAATGAAATCAATGTCATTTGGGACCCATTATCCCGGGGTTTGTTTTGTTTAAACACAAATGGAGGTTCTCACATAGGGGACAAGCTACCTGGTTATGGGGGAGTGATCAGAGGTTGTGGGGGTAACAAAGAAGACGAGTCTTTCCCAAGTGGAGTTGCAAAGGGATTTCTACATAGTGGTTATGTGCCTCAATGGGGAGCCTTGTGGCAATTAATAGAAGAGTAATGTTATATGGACAAAAGTTTTGAGACAAATATAGCCAAAAACTAATTCACAACATTAATTAACTAAGGTTTTTAAACTATTAACCAACTTGCTTTTTCAGAGTTATTTAGCCATTAACTAAAAACTTGGTTAATTGGTTACTTGGTTAATAAATTTCAAAAACTTTAAGCAATTGGTGTTTTGAATTGGTTTTTGTCTATATTTGTCTGAAATTTTTTGTCTAAATATCATTACTCAATAGGAAAGGAGTTTGATCAAAAACATCTCCATGTCTACAAGGAAGCAAATAAAATTGCAAATCAATTCAAAAAAAAAAGTCGTGTTATCCTCATAAAAAATAGACTATTTTGATAACTTCATCACTGTGGCATATTATCCTCTCCTATTTGCAAGAGATACAATTCGGCCAGTGACACTATTTTACACTATATTAGAGAGATTTCGCCACTTCTACCTAGTTTTGGAATTCTTAAGAGATTCCTAATCTAGATTTTTACAACGAGAATAATTTTCATAACTGGTTTAAAGCTTGGGCTGGCTTGCTTGAATCCTTCGATCTTCCTTTCTGGCCTTTGGTGGCTTTGGAGAGCTCAAAACTCTAGTTGTATTGTTGATGATGAGCTTCCTTTAATCCAAATCAAACATAATGTGAGTAGTCTTGCAAATTTGACGTCTCTTTTCTTTCATTGCAGCAACAAGACTTCAGAATCTAGATTGGTTATTTGGAATCCCACCAGATATTCCTCTATCATCCTTAATGTCGACGGTAGTAACATGGGCAATTATGTTGAGTGGTGCTTATCCACTGAGATTGACATTATATGTATTTGTCAAATCTCTTTCGGATTATGCTACGGACAAAAAGGAAATTAAAAGATATTGTGAGTTATGGTGAGGTGTTTCGGAAGAACTCATTGAGATTTGTAATCTCACGGTTTGTTGTTGTTATGTTTTACAGTTAAGAAAGGTAAAACTAAGCAAGAGAAAGTGAAGATTAAGGAGCCTTATTACTTCAATTGAAGTGGATGGCATATCAAGATGCCTTAGTCTCCTTTATTTTGGATTCAATCTTATTAGTGTTCCCTATATAGTGGCTTTTGGAACCCGTTTGTGTGGAGATGTTGCCTTGATTCATGGGTTCATGGGCTACATTGGTGTGACTAATGTAGAGCTTTTGGCTATGTTTCATTGTTTAATGTTAGCGTGGGAGAAAAGATTCTCTTCTTTTTGGTGTGCTACTCGGATTCCCTTCAAGCTCTGTTTTTGGTTGCATCTCATTTCAATTCTTGTCATTAATATGCGTCTGTTTTGTTCACACCTTAAGTGAAGGAAATGTTTGCGCTAATTTCTTCCCCAAGCTTGGAGTAACTTCTTCGACTTGGACCACCTTTGACTCTCCTCCTCTGGGGCTTGCTAATGCCCTCCTGGCTGATGCTTCTAGAGTTTATTTCCAACGTTCCTAGTTTCTTTTTGTCATTTTTAGTTCCGTTTTTATACCAAAAACATTCATATGTACATATATATACCATATGTTTTTTTTAAATAGTTTATAAATCATGATTAATTTCAGATAATAATAAATATTTCACTATATTAAATATTAATTGAACTTTTTTTTGAAAATGTCCTAATTGAAAATTGGAGTTTAAAAACCTTCAAATAAAATTATACTTTAACTTAATTTATATCTATAGTCTTAGGTGATTAGTTCAAACTGGAGTCGTTTAAATTTACAATAAAACATCTACAAATATTAAGTGTGTTTATTTTGACCACGAAAGATTACTTATTACTTTGTAAATCAACTATCAACTATATATATTTTTTATCAAAACACCCACTACTAAAAATACCAAACTACCCTTTTTTAAAATTAATTTTTTTTCTATCTCATCAACTATCAACTATATCACACTACGCCAAACAGATTAGGATGGCTAGCGCGTTTTTGGGCATTGGTAGCGCTTTAAAACGCTAGAGAAATCGGGGCGCTACTAATGCGTACACCCCATTAGTAGCTGCGTTTTAAAAACGCTAGTCATTGACCCAAATGTTTTGGACATACGTGGCGTTTTATATAAAACGCTAGCCATTGACCCAGCGTGTTTTGGACATACGTGGCGTTTTATATAAAACGCTAGCCATTGACCCAGCGCTTTTTACAATTCCTAGCGTTTTGAGAAAACGCTAGGGATCCCATAGCTCTTTTTTTTTACTACCATTCCTAGCGTTTTAAATAAAAACGCTGGGGATCCCATAGCTCTTTTTACTACCATTCCTAGCGTTTTAAATTAAAACGCTAGGGATACTATAGCCCTTTTTACTACCATACCTAGCGTTTTATGTAAAACGCTAGGATCCCATAGCTCTTTTACTACCATTCCTAGCGTTTTAAATTAAAACGCTAGGGATACTATAACCCTTTTACTACCATACCTAGCGTTTTATGTAAAACGCTGGATGCTTATATAGCACCTTTTATTAGCATTCCTAGCGTTTTACGAAACGCTAGCTAGATCCTCTAGCTCCTCTTACAAATTCCTAGCGTTTTATTTTTAAAACGCTAGGTATTGAATGAATTTTTAACTTCATTTGTAGCGTTTTCACTCTAAAACGCTACCTATTGACTGATTTTTTTAAATATTTTTTTATTTTGGTTTGTTCTCCATTTTAATTACAACCTATAAATTCATTCCCTTCCAAACAAATTCATCGAAAATACATTCCAATCCAATATCATTCAAACAAAATTCAGTCAACAAAATTCATCAAATAATATTTCCAAATCAATATATATCATTCTAAGAAGTACTTACAACATAATATAAATCCAATATATACAACATATATAATAACTAAACTATTATGAATCTCAAAACTTGCTACAAAAAGCTAGAAACAAAACGCACCACTCCCCCTACTCTGTGTAAGTTGTTCAAAGAGTAATTCTGGATATTTTTAAAGCTGGGAAAATACTGAAAAATAAAATGAAATAAAATTAGAATAAAATGTGAGTAAGTATTATAATATCAATATAAAAAAGAAATCTAAGTAGTTACCTTGGTTGGGATTGTTACTTTGTCATGAGTGATAATCTCTTTCATAAACCTCATAACGTAGTACCCACAATCATTGTTATTTGGTTGTTTAGGACACTACAAAGCAAAAGATCATTATAACTTAATTGTCACATTTTTATGACCAAAAATTCAATTAAAATTATAAGAATGATTCTTAAAAAGCTTACAGTTATGGGTAGCCATCTTGTTTTACTCGTAGATAATCCCAAGTATTCTTTCAAACCACTGTAACGTCATACATATATATATAACGTTAAGTTGAACAAAATACATATATTAAATTATACAAATTAAAATGAGAGGGTTACACATACACACCTCTCAACAATCTCTACGAAGTCTCGTGAGCGTTGTAATGGCCTTGAAGTGAATCCGGATAGTAGACAACATTTTGCTTAGGGTTTATTGCAAAGAGTACCCAATGTTGCCTACAAGTAAATGAATCACGAATGAGTACACATTAATTTACACTATAATACAATCCTCAAAATAATTAAACAAGTGATTGAAGACTAAATTTCTCACCCATTATTGAGTGGTGCCAAAAATAAAGAGTCGCCTCTTCAAATGCTTGGCATCCATGAAGCGTGAATGGATATAACTTTGTATTTCACTCTTAATAGCCATAATACGTTCCTCTGTATTACCTTGCTTAAACACAACGATACACGCGGACACAAGAAGAAATACTTACGTGTCCGTTGAGAAGGGACCGTAAGACGGTTGTACAAAAACCTATAAATAATATATATACAACTTTCGAGATCCTCATATATATACTCTAATATATACTCTAATATAAACAACTATTGTGTACAAATAATTTAATACATACCTCTGTATACTCTAATATCGATGGCGATGGCCCAATCCATATCAACTATAGCTTTCGGATCCTCCATGTTGAGAATTACCAATCTGTTTCGTGCCCCACAATGTTATCGGGCGGTAAAAATTTGGTCGTCCGGGTTCATTTTTGAATGTGGACCTTTAGAGAATCGATGTACTTCGGAATTCATCAATGGGAAATTGACCAACATGTTGGACTGGGTCAGATTGAAGTAGATGGTCGGGAGAGTTTGGTAGTCGAAGGGAAGGTCGGGACACTTTTATTGAAGGGGAAGGTCGGGACACTTGGGGTACCTAGTATATATTAAAAAAATGATTAATTAGTTAGTTAACACACATTATAGTCATCAACTAATTAACAAAAATATTGTCACTTACAACGACAAGTTGTTCAGTGCCATGCCACAAAAGTACTAAGTGTTTGATCCACAATAAATATATCCGCATTAGCAATTGGAGCAGCAATGGTGCGACCCTCTATTGAATAGTCTACCCTAACTCTCAAATGGTTTTCGAGCATGGGTAAATTGTGCGATGTGGCACTCAATTGGTTACATATCAAACCCACTGCAACCTTTCGATGTGGGTTTGCAATATATAGCTCACATTCACGATTTATCCTAAATCAATTATAAAGAAAAATAAATATACATGATAATTTTATCAAATACATATGTACAAAAAAAAGCAGTCGAGTTTTGTTAAATACACATGTTGAAGGGATGGTGCAGCTATCTCGGGCGCTATGGGGTGCAAGCGGGCTCAATAGGTTCAAAGTGGGGTGGTGCAAAGCGGGGATGGTGCACCAATCCTTTGTGCCAAGAGCTGCTTAAACATCCTGTTCTCTCTTCCATTAACACAAAGAACATTCTTGGATAGCTCGTCATACTTTGCCGCCATGACTTTACAATCCCGCACCCCTTGCTTTGGCTCTTTGGCCCAAACACGGTTGTAGGAGGAATCCCATATCCATAACCTCTAATCCGACCACTGTCTCTCTTCCTTCCCAAGGCACGAGCAAGGACATCTTGTTGACCATCACAATCTGTTAAATCTCCTTGTGATACAGATTGTGATATGCTTTGCTGATGCACAAACATAAATAACGGATAAAATTAATAAACAAGTGTCAAGAGAAATTTAATCGACAATAAAAAATATGTTCACGTGTCAAAAAAAATCGAGTAACGGATAAAAATAATAAACAAGTGTCAAAGAAATTTAATCGACAATAAAAAATATGTTCACGTGTCAAAAAAAATCGAGTAACGGATAAAAATAATAAACAAGTGTCAAAGAAATTTAATCGACAATAAAAATATGTCCACGTGTCAAAAAAATCGAGTAACGGATAAAAATAATAAACAAGTGTCAAAGAAATTTAATCGACAATAAAAATATGTTCACGTGTCAAAAAAATCGAGTAACGGATAAAAATAATAAACAAGTGTCAAAGAAATTTAATCGACAATAAAAATATGTTCACGTGTCAAAAAAATCGAGTAACGAATAAAAATAATAAACAAGTGTCAAAGAAATTTAATCGACAATAAAAAATATGTCCACGTGTCAAAAAAAATCGAGTAACGGATAAAAATAATAAACAAGTGTCAAAGATCAAGGGATAACATTTTGTCCTTGACCTCCTTAGTTTTCTGATCCACAATCTCCCCATCCTTGTTTTGTCGGGCCTCTAACTGCATAAAGATTACAACGATCAAGGGATTCTTGAGTTGGATCTTTCCCCTCTTGCAAATAACTATTTAAGTTTAATAATTGTTAATCAACTGTAAATTAAAAGATTCATTAAATCATAATAAATTAAACTAATTGTGTCTTACCAATCTTTCTTCAAGAATTTGATATCCATTTGAACCTCCTCTATAAGGGTACTCGGGATTAGAAGCTCTCACTTTATTGGCTTTGCTTTTTTCTATTTAAAAACATAAGTATACATTAATGAATGATATCTTGTTGTGAAATATATATATATATATATATATATATATATATATATATATATATATATATATATATATATATATATAACTTAAATAATTAATATACTAACCAGAAATCCGGATCTCAGAGTGCGTATATCTACAAATTTGGTCCAATCCTCCTTAGTTATAATTCCGGCATACAATCTTTGGAGGCTCTGTCTGATGGTCCCATCAGCCGTTTGAATACTTTTTCCCCACATCGCTTCTATATGCCCGATGCAACCTTCCCGCTTCCTTGAGTATCCAATCTCTTCTGCATCATCGACATCAAAGTGTTTCTACTTATACATAAAAATGGATTAAATAAATACAACTAAAAATTCACTAAATAAGATTATTAAAGAGGTCTAAAATTATATACCTATATAAAGGACCAAAAATCATCTTTCAGGTTTTAGGCAAAATCTGTATTGTCTTTCTCATTCCAACTTTTATTGAAATTGGAAAGATTTGTTTCACCTTAGTACCAATAAAGCTAATTAAATTTGTGCCGTTGTCTCCAATTGGCAAACTTTTAACACTCCATCGGACCTTAAATAATTAAATCATTAAATAATTAGATAACTTGGAAAGGTAGAGAACAACATTAATAATTAGTAATTAACTTACCTTATATTTCTCGTGTCCTTTACTTATCCGATGGACGATATTCTTTTCGATGTAATTCCTCGGGAGTGAACTTCTTTGTGTTTCTATCACCCCATCACCACCACGACTACTCTCGTGATCACTATGTGATGCCATCTGACTTGCAATGACCCAAATGAAATAGACTCAGTGAGTTTTAGCTTTCTAATTGTTTAGAACCAACAAACACTTAACAAAATATAGAAGAAGCCATGCACTAAGTAACAGTGAAAGCCATGCACTAAGTAACCTAGAGTAAACATACATAGGAAAGACATGCACTAAGTATATAACCTAGAGTAAACATATATATGAAAGCCATGCACTAAACAGAGAAAGCCATGCACTAAGTAACCTAGAGTAAACATACATAGGAAAGCCATGCAATAAGTATATAACCTAGAGTAAACATATATAGGAAAGTCATGCACTAAGAACCTAGAGTAAACATAGAAAGCCATGCACTAGGAAAGCCATGCACTAGTCAAGTTAATAATGCTATCTAAGCTAGACTAATCTAACAACTAATTAGATACAACATTGAGCTAATTAAGTAACAGAGAAAGCCATACAAAAGATACATAACAAACCATAAAAAAACCATAACAAATAGTCATTGCGGTGAGAGAGGTGGAGAGTACGTGAGTGCGAAAATACCTTTTGAAAGGGAGAGAGAGTCAGAAAAAAAGAAACAAATGGGAGGGAGCTGCGTGGTAAGATAGCACCAAGGAGAGAGAGATGAACGAAGAGGATGAGTTTCTGCGTTTTACGCTTTTTCTGGGTCGCGTTTATGGGTTTCTAGGTCGTAGCACCAAGGAGATGAACGAAGATGAGCGAAGAGGGTTTCTGGGTCGTGGAGGTTCGCAAAGGTGCGATGAGCGAAGTCTCACGTGAGTTCCGGGTTGTTCGGGTTCCGGGTTGTTCGTGGAGGGTTTCTGGTCGTGGAGAGAAGTTAGGTAGATGAAGAGACGCCTACGTGAGTGTGTGAGGAGATGAGAGAGCGCGCTTGTAAAAATTTTAATAGCATCCCTAGCTTTTTACATAAAACGCTAGGGATCATCTAGCGCGTGTTTACCATTCCTAGCGTTTTTACGAAAGCGCTAGGGATGCTATTAAAATTTTTACTACAATTCCTAGCGTTTTCACGTAAAACGCTAGGGATGCTATTAAAATTTTTACTACCATTCCTAGCGTTTTATGTAAAAACGCTAGGGATGCTATAGCGCCTTTTTACAATTCCTAGCGTTTTCTGTATAAACGCTAGGGATGCTATAGCACCTTTTTACTAACATTCCTAGCGTTTTATATAAAAACGCTGGGGATGCTATAGCACCTTTTACTAACATTCCTAGCGTTTTATGTAAAAACGCTGGGGATGCTATAACACCTTTTACTACCATTCCTAGCGTTTTAGAAACGCTAGGGATCCTCTAGCTCCTCTTTACAATTCCTAGCGTTTTATTTTTAAAACGCTAGGTATTGAATGAATTTTTTAACTTCATTTCTGGCGTTTTCACTCTAAAACGCTACCTATTGACTGAATTTTTTTTTAAATATTTTTTTTATTTTTGTTTGTTCTCCATTTTAATTACAACCTATAAATTCATTCCCTTCCAACAAAATTCAGAAAATACATTCCAACAAAATTCAGCCAATATATCATTACAAACCAATATATAGATACACACATATGTACATATCACCAAAAGACCATATTAAACTAACAATTACTTACAACATAATTAATATATATCCAAATCATACAACATAATAAGTAACTTACATTATGAAACTCAAAAGTAGCTACAAATTAAAGCTAGAAACATATATAACAAAGACAACCCTCAATGACTACTGTCTTGACCACTAGATCTCATGATCACTAAGTGATGCCATCGACTGCAATATAACATATATAATCCATGTTATTGTTAAATTTACAAAAACAATATAAATATTATCTATTAATAAAAATAACGATATATCATTAAGTCTATATTACCTTTTCCTTTTCCTAGATAAAATTTTGTTTGCAATTCGCGTCTTGGTATTTTTTTTCCGACGAATAATAATTCCATCATTATGATCTTTTCTAAAATATACAACATCCTCTATAGAAGTATTTTCCCTATTATTGGTTACGATGTTACGAAGAAAGGGTCGTCCTCAACACCAACATCATCGGGTGCTTCATCATCATCGTTGTTATACACAAATTTTTGTCGACCAATAGAACAATAGACCAATTGATATTAATCGGATCGGTGACATAAAACACTTGTTGAGCTTGCGATGCTAAAATAAAAGGTTCATCTTTATATCCTAACTTGTTGAAATTCACCCGCATGAACCCTAATTCATCAATCAGAAACCAAGATTATTGTCAACCCATTCACATTTGAACACGGGCTCCTGAAACATATTGTAATCCAACTCCCATATGTGTTCAATGAAGCCAAAGTAAGACATATTCGCATATATGGGATTTCTATCTTTGTAATCGGATGCATGCATAGAATGAGCTACAAGAGTCACCCCACTATTTTGCATTTTACTCGATCATCTTGTTCTTTTGTATAGAAAGTGCACTCGTTCATTAGATAGCTTGTTGTAAGAGAAGACATGTATATTTGGACCTTTTGCTAACCATCTCAATCTTTTTGAAATCAGTAGGATTCAAACACACTCACCATCAATGTGATGTTTTAGCCACACCGTGTGAAACTCCTATTGTGTTCTTTTGCTAACCAAACTTGCTTCTTTCCCGGGAATTGACTCTTAAGAATCTCCTTGTGCTTGGCAACATATGAATCAACCTCACTATCATTGTGAAGAACGTACAAGTGTGCTTGCTATAGTTCTTTCCTTGATACCATCACTAATTTAGTTCCTGTCATCCCTTTACTAATCCTTCCTGCATGACGAGACCTTGGCAGTCCCACAGAATATTCAAGACTAGATAACAACACCTTAAACAAGGACATTTCATACCACTAGAAGTCCCTAAACGTTCAACAGCACAGCTCACAAAATAATCCACTCCAGCGGCATACTCCTTGGACAGACGATTGGCAGACATCCAATTTCTATCCATAATTGCCAAATATTTATAATAAAATCCTGAGAAGAGAACTTTAACATATGACCCATCAAGCAATTCGAATATAATGAAGAATCAATTCATATAAAAAAACAAACAAAATTTCCTCTTTTAAATTTTTTTCAATTCCACTCCTTATTTTCCCAAGCTATATCTATATCATATTCTATTTCTATTCTCGGTCCTTTGGTCAAGACAAAGGAACCATATAGTCTAGTCTTCCAAACAATTAATTTATGTGTAACAAGAAGAGGCTAGTGGTGAAAAAAGAAGAAGAAGAGTCTAGTGTGCACAAGTGACAAAACTAATATATTTCTAAACTAGAACCCACAATTAATATCTAACAAGAAACAGAGAAAGGAATAGAAAACTCACCAATGTTGTCTGAGTGAGAGAGATGATGTTCACTGAGAGAGATGATTTTCGTTGAGAGAGATGATGTTAATTTGAGTTAGGGTGTTAGGGTTTTGCGTTTCTGGGTGAGTGATTTTGCGTTTCTGGGTAAGAGTGTTAGGTGAAAGAGGGAAGTAGCTCAATGGGAAACAAAAAAATTATTTAACCATACCTAGCGTTTTCTAAAAAACGCTAGGGATCTATCTAGCGTGTTTTCTAAATACCTAGCGTTTTGAGTAAAAGCGCTAGGGATATGTCTAGAGTGTTTACTAAATACCTAGCGTTTTATACAAAACGCTAGGGATCTATCTAGCGTGTTTTCTAATTGGCTAGCGTTTTGAATAAAAGCGCTAGGATCTGTCTAGCGTGTTTTCTAAATAGCTAGCGCTTTCTAAAAACGCTAGGATCTATCTAGCGTGTTTTCTAATTGGCTAGCGTTTTTGAATAAAAGCGCTAGGGATCTGTCTAGCGTGTTTTCTAATTTGCTAGCGTTTTGAGTAAAAGCGCTAGGGATCTGTCTAGCGTGTTACCTAATAGGTAGCGTTTTACTTTAAAACACTACTAATGGTGTAGCGTGTTATTAAAATGGCTAGCGTTTTTTTATAAACGCTACTAAAGGTGGCGATCTCTTTTTACAATTCTGGCGTAGTGTCATTTATCACAACACCCACTAACAAAAATACCAAACTATCATTCTCTTAAAATAACTTTTTTTTTCAATCTCACTTTTTATGAATCAATCATCAACTATCAATCAAATCAAATATATCATATATCATATTTTTTATCAAAACACCCACTACTAAAAATACCAAACTATCATTTTTTTAAATTAATTTTTTTTCTATCTCATCAACTATCAATTATATCATTTATCACAACACCCACTAACAAAAATACCAAACTATCATTCTCTTAAAATAACTTTTTTTTTCAATCTCACTTTTTATCGATCAATTATCAACTATCAATCAAATCAAATATATCATATATCATATCATCATTATTTATCAAAACAACCACTACCAAAAATACCAAATTACCCTTCTCCTAAACTAACTTTTTTTTTCTATATCTCACTTTTTATCAACTATATATCATCAACTATCAACTATATCTTTTATCAAAACACCTACTACCAAAAATACCAAATTACCTTCTTAAACTAACTTTTTTTCTATCTCACTTTTTATCAATCATCAACTATATCTTTTACCAATCAATCATCAAATATCAACTATATTTTTATCAAAAGATCCACTATTAAAAATACCAACCTACACATTTTTTCCTACCTCACGTTTTATTAACTATCAATCATCAACTATAATATCTTTTATCAAAACACTCACTACCAAAAACACCATACTGCCCTTTTCTTAGACTAACTTTTATTTTATCTCACTTTTTATCAACTATATATCTTCTCTTAAAATACCCACTACCAAAAATACCAAACTATCATTCTCTTAAACTAATATCTTTCTTCCTCTAACTCTATCTCATTTTTCTACTTTTCACAATATATATATATATATATATATATATATACTTTAATTTCATTTTAATATATCATTTTCTCCATCAATAAGTTTTATTTAATATCTACTGGAAAAATTACAATTTGAAAAATTTGAAATTTAATAAAATTTTGTTTTCTAATCTCTACGGAAAATATTACATATTGCTGATAAATGTTCACGGGGTAATGTTCGGACTAACTCAATTACAATTTGAAACCTTTTGTTTACCTATTTTAAATTAGTTTTAATTTTCGCAAGGTAATGTTCGGACTAATTAAATTATGTCTAAGTGTATTAATAAAAATAATGCGATAACACCTCGCAGCGTGTATGCATCTTGTATCTTCTTAGATTTCATGAAAAATTGTGCACGTATGGGTTCTACGTTGAGCTACAATAGAACCAAGAGGGGGACCCAAAAATCTGATCCGCTTAAAGATTTCATATCATGCAAATATACCCAAAAATCCGATTCACCTAAAAATCGGATTCTCTTACCAAATAAGCAAAAAGAAAGAAGAAAGAGAAAATTTGTATGTTCTTTAGAGATCTATAAATAACATGCAAATACCACGCTTAAAACCCAGTACAAATAAGAAGAAAGAAATTTAGCACAAAACTTCTTCCAAAATGTTTCGTCACATCTCAACCTTTTTCTATTTCTTCGTCATTCTAGCTCTATTTGCATCTGGTAAGTATGTATATGATTATTCAAATAGTGATACTATTTTGTCTTTTTTCAATAAAGAAAAATAAAGATTAAGCGAGTTGGGTCCTGACTCACCAAGATCAGAAAAAACTCGAACACTTATAAATTATCCTGTCCAAACATATATTTTTAGACAGAAGGTGTATATATGCTGCTAAAGTGAAGGTGTATTTGATAAATCTTTCCTTTATATTTGTATAGTACAAATAATAATATGAAACCTTATCTTTTTATTTTTACTGCAGTTGAAAACATTGGGCTAGGACAAGTGAATGGAGTAAATCCATGCTCACAACCTTTGGGTGCGTGTGGTCCATCTGGAGAATGTGCTCGAAGATGCAAAGCATTACACAAAGATGGGTCAGGTGGAATGCGAATTGGGTCTTTGCACATGCATATATGGTTGTCCTCTTCCCCAAGCCCACCTAAGTCCAAATAAAAAGTACTAACAATTGTACCCAAAAAAGCAATAATAAAATTGTTTTCCTTAAAACTATTTCGGATTTGCAGAATATACCCTTTTTATATTCAGAATAAACTCTATTTAATCATGAATGGGATAAGAAAATGAGAGCACAATATTGAAATTTTTATTGCAAAATAATGGAGAAAAAATTAACTCGACAAACATGTATACAGGTTGTCTGATAATGGCCATTAGTCTTACTTTGAATAATAAAATTTTCCTACCTCAAATTTTATAAAAATGATCAATAATACCACTTTGATTAGAATAATAAAAATATTGTTTAGAATATGAATTTTACGATTTAACTTGTTGAATTGTTTTATATAAACTCAATAACTATATATACAATAGTTTAGATGATTTGGACACTTGTGGTCTAAGATGGATCCTCATGAGGGAAACCATGTGCAATTGCCCCCTCCTTAAAATTTCTTCATATGTCTCTACTTATAGTTATTTACTTGTATTTTTAATATTATATTGTACGTTAAAAACATCTCTCGATAAATTATCAAATTATTTTAAAATTTTATTTTATTTTTTCACTCATATTTTAGAATTCGTTAAAATTATTATATTGAGTTATTAATTAAAAACTTTCAATTCAATATGTTCGATTATTGAAAATCGCATTCTACTCAAATTTATTAGAGGTATCATTATTCATATTTTATATATATATATATATATATATATATATATATATATATATATATATATATATATATATAATAATATATTATACAAACCTTTCCTATATATAAAGGCAATTCATTGCCTTCAAAAACTATCTTTTGATCTTCAATTATCTTCATTTTCACATTTATGTAGTAACTTAATATTTAAATTTAGTAAAAGAAATATGAATGTGAGAAAAACATGGTTGGAGGGGAGGAA
Source organism: Oxytropis ochrocephala (assembly GCA_020916435.1). Lineage (NCBI taxonomy): Eukaryota > Viridiplantae > Streptophyta > Magnoliopsida > Fabales > Fabaceae > Oxytropis > Oxytropis ochrocephala. The sequence continues at coordinate 101,317,996 of CM037092.1, forward strand.
TAAAGAAGGGGTAGTGTGTAACACCAAGCGGTAGTCAACACTTATACAATAACAATTAGAGTATAAATCACTACTATGGATTCAAACAGACAACTCTTCATAATAACCGGATCAACCCACTATAAGCATAGAAAGTCTCTATCCTAGAACCATAAAATGCTAAAATACAAGTCAGTAATAATACAAACTCGAGATACAACTACTACAAAATCCATAATAACTAAATAAACACATCCTCAAAGTTATGATCCATAGATCAAGTACAAGGATTACAAGACAAAATACTAAACATAAAAGTCCAACATTCGGACCCCACTAGATAGAACTCAGCTCAGAATGCATCTTCACTTAGGCTTGGTACCTGTAAATCACAAAACAACAACAGTAAGATTACAAATCTCAATGAGTGCCTCCGAGACCCCTTACGGATCCTGTCATTTGTTCCTTTTAAGTTAATAGTCTTTCCATACCGAATAATGCCAAAGTTTCCAGTTAATCCGGAATACCCCAATTCGGTGATATCAATAAATCATTTTTATCATTTTACATGGCTTAGCACAATTTGTGAAACGAAATCACACGATATCACAGAAACCCCAATCCAACAATTACTGAGGGATAATGCGGGTGCTTTGGCCTCCGGGCTCATGACTTCCCTCCACCAAGTATGCTAAATAAACTGGGATCTTCATCCCTTAATCACTTATGTATCATAATTTAAGTACACCTAATTTCAGAATCCATTGTAAAACACTTTTGAAGTTCTCACTCGATATTCGGTATTTCGAATAACCAACAAGTCAATTCACATATTCAAGCATAATATAACCATAAATCATGTAATCATATCATTCATAATCATGGAGGAATTAAAATCAGATTCAGGTTGCAAACGGTAACGGTTTTAAAAACTCAAAAACAGGACAGGGACACGAACCGTGCACTACAACATTTTTGACTTTAGGCCACGCCAATCTTTGCCACAGCTAAAAAACCGTGGCCTGAACAAGGAATAAGCCACGCGTTTACAAATGTGGACAATGAGATAGATATTAGGCCACAGTTTCATTAACTTGCTATTAGGCTACGGTTTAAAACACGTAAAACCGTGGACTAAACAATTTTATTTAGAGATCACAGTTATAAAACCGTGGACTAAAACTAAATATGACCATACAATCATTTACTAAGAAAACCGTGGACTTTTGTCAAAAAAAAAAAAAGAAAACCGTGGACTATTTGTAAAAAAAAAAAAGAAAAAGAAAACCGTGGACACATGTTCGGTAACTAAACTAAATCTGACCATCACCCTCACCCTCATTTTCTCTATCACAGAGAATAGAACTCTCTCTCTCTCGGTTACTCCCTTCACCCTCACCCTCCACTCTCCTCCCTCTTCCCTTGACCTTCGCCCTCTTCTACCCTCCTCCGTCTTCGTTCTCTACTCAAGTGGCCACCACGATAGCATGTTCTTCTCCTTCACCTCACGCCTCTCCTCTCCATTTCGTCTCCAACCCGTTTCTCCGCTTCTCTGCAGCCTGCCGCCTCCGCCTCCGCCTCCGCCTCCTACCTCGAAAGTGGATCACCACCACAACATAATCGCCTCCTTCTAAGTATTTTGATATTTATTTTACTTGATTTAGGGTTTTCTTGATTTGGGGCTTTACTTTGAAATAGGGATTTATCTGTTGTTGTTTCTTGATTTAGGGCTTTAAATCGAATAAGGATTCATCGGTTGTTGTTGTTCTTTGGATTTATAAGTTGTTGTTGTTCTTTGGATTTATAAGTTGTTGTTGTTGTTTACGAATTTAGGGCTTTGTAGAATGACACGAGATGTTGCTCCACGAATAGGATACCACAAGCTCCGCTTTGATTGAATCATTATTCTTCTCTCGCATTACAAGTATTCTCATGTTGCAAAAACGAAGTGCTAATTTATCAAAATGATTAAGACAGACTAATATTTGCATGTTCACGCACCATTTGCCATTGCATTTGTTTGCACATGCTTTTCTCGTGTATCTCTGCACACACATGTAGGTAGTAATGTCTCTTTGAAATAATGTTGATTTACTTGCTGCTAGCCCATTAAAGTTTAAAACTCTTGAGTTTGTTCGTCTAGTCAAATTTATCTTCTTTTTTAATTACAATCTTTGTATGCGATGCAGATTAAGCTATTGTGTGGAGATTATAACATATGTTAATTTTGTACAATGGTGAAACCCGTGGATCCATCAGTGGGTAAATGGCATAAATTCTCAGTATAGGATGGTCAAATGTCACTGGAAGAAATTTCTCTAGTGAAGGGCTTATGGCTTATTTGTAAAACTAGTAGGCAGCTTAAAATATTAGGTTTGAAAACAGTGGTTGAATTTCTTTCACCAATGGATGACTAAGTAGGACTAGGAAATTGGAGAGGTAGGGTTGTTGGTGTAAAAATGGCGAAACTCTTGCATAAGAGGGGAGAGTAAGAAGGTGTGAAACTCTTTCAGTAAAAGGGAAGCCGAGAAGAAATTGCGGCAGGGGCAGGGGAAGTATGCAAACATCGGGGGTTTTTTTTTAGTCTACAAAGTTTCATCCTGAATCCATTTCAGAAACGAAGAATATAACTAGCCTTTGAAATTGTCTCTGAAAAAAGTCGCATTCTGTGTGGCTGTGTCTTTTGCTTGTTTGCTCACAGATTTTTTGAAATATAAATGCTTGCAGGGGGAAACAGGAAAAATGTCTGCCAGTGATCCCAATTCTGCAATATATGTGACTAATTCTGCAAAAGATATAAAGAATAAGGTTTGTTTCTGAAATTAGTCTTTTTAAAGCTTTGGTTTATTATGTGTTGCTTACATTTAGGTCTTGTTGATCTATTTGTTTATTGAGACACAAATTATCTCTATAATCTTCATTTTTTCAATGTTTGTTGACACTAGTGTCTATCTAAAGTGTAAATGCAAGGTATCCATTTTGACTTGTTACCGATTACTAGATCTCACTCTTAGTCTTAGTTCTTTAAACTAGTTGATCATAAAATCTGAGAGTTTGTGCACTTTGCCCACTGTGCTTCCCTCCTTTTTTTTCTCCTCCGAGCAACCTCTCTCTCTCTCCCTCCCTCTCCCATTTATACTGTTCTCTTGGTTATGTTCATCACAAACTGCATATGTGGCTCTCTGCAGGTGAACAGGCATGCATTCTCTGGTGGGCAGGATTCCGTAGAGAAGCATAGACAATTAGGGGCGAATCTCGAGGTAATGAAGTTCTTATTGCTTTATTTTGATGAATAATTTGTAGTTCGCTTGTAACAAATATGGGTACATATGCTAATACTTTCTTCCCTCACCTAAATTCTAAAAGCAAGAGTGAAGGTGGATTAAACCAGTCAAATACCAGTCACCTAAATTTGGGTACATATGCTAATACTTTCTTCCCTCACCTAAATATGGGTACATATGCTAATACTTTCTTCCCTCACCTAAATTTGTAGTTCGCTTGTAACAAATATGGGTACTTCTATTATAGCTCAAGAGTCTAAACATTTGATGATTATTCAGGTAGATATACCAGTCAAATACCTTTCTTTTTTTGTCAACAATTTGCTTATCTTTGAATTGGTGTTTACTGCACCATATACATATTCATAGGTGAAAATGAGAAGCATAGATGAAGCAGTAGTAATTGGTGCTGCTCTCTCTGTCATTTGTTGCATTTATTCTACAGGTATTTCTCATTTTCAATGCATTTGAAGTATCTGTAGTACTCTGCTTATATTTCCCTCTTTTTTACTTTTGGCAATATATTTTTGTTATAGAACACTTTTTTTCTTTCAAATTTCCAATTTCTGGGAGTCTTTTCTCATTCTTTCAAAGTATACCATAAGTGTTAAGAACTTTGTTATTTGGCCACATACATTTGTCCATGCTTCATATATTTAGTCCTATCCTAAGAGTGAGTGAGTTAGTCAGTCCTTACCCCAAATTCCCATATTCTAAGAAAAAGTTCATAAGGCATGTCACTAATTGAAATTTACATGGCTATTGACAAATATGAGAAAAAGCTAAATAGTGTTGAGTTTTTTGATTAATTCTGGTATGTTAAAGAAGTACCAACTTTTTACTAAACCTTGAGTGGATGAATCATGTTTGCTTTGGACATTGCAGGTATTTTGTTGACTAATCTATTCGGGAAAACCATTTTGATGAACAAGAAAACATAAAGTTCATGAGGAGGTGGATGAAGCTGAAATGGATAATAGCTCTTTATTTGTTTAGATTTTTTAAACACTTTTGCTAAATCTAATGTAAATTTTGTTTTTATGTTGTGGACAAGGTTTTAGTTTGATTGCAAAAAGTTTTGCAATGTACTTATTATAACACTTTTAGTAGCAATGAATATATTGTTTGGAGATGTCTACTTAAGATTGTTTATTTGATATATGTGGGAGATTAAATTTAATTTGGCAAAAGAGGAAAACAGAAATAATATAAAAAATTAGACTTCAATTTATAGGCCACGGTTATTTATGTGTAGTCAATTGAAAACTGTGGCTTAAACCTATAGGCCACGGTTATTTATGTGTAGTCAATTCAAAACCGTGGCCGGAAGGTAGACTACTAAACCGTGGCCTGTTTTAATAACTATGGCCACGGTTTTAATATTTCGAGGCCTAATGTCCCAAAACCGTGGCCTAAAGGAATAGGCGACGGCCACCTAGACAGCGCCTAAAAAACCGTGGCCTAAACTTCCGGCCACGGTTTTTTAACTTGTAGCCACGGTTTTATGCTGTTGCCTAAAGCCAAAAATGTTGTAGTGGTGTCAGAAAATTTGAAAAATTTCAGTGTCTTTGCGTGAGTAACATGGGTTCCTGTGTTGTTCTAACACGATCTGTGTTACTTGAGCAGTACCCCAAAAATCAATTATCTCACTTTCCCGTTTAATCGTATCGCGCCCAAACTGAAACCAAACCAAATTCCAGCAGTCCAAGGCATTCACACAGACATTCAAATGGACATTTAGCATCCATTGATGACAAGTTTTCATCAACTAAACAAAACACATTCGAGTAACCCAAAATCACAAACGGAGACATTTCCAAAAACTGTAAAATTTACCATTTTGGTAAAATCACAATATCATCATATCTGAACATATTACCATAGTAAAACCACATATTTTTACGGACTACTTCTTTTCCTATACTTTAAGACATAAATAGGTAATAGCGAGTAAACTTAGAGACTAATTTGGCAATTTACTCTTAAATAAATTAGGAGCTAAATAACTTGATTCCTTAATTTTAGTAAATTAAGTGAGGACATTTGAAAATAAAAATTCAAACAATCTAACAACCAACATTTTTGATAATGAGTTTTATTTGGACCCCATCACCAAGGGTCCTGGTCCGCCATTAATTGCACAATTGTCAATTTGAATTTACTCTCGAAATGTCTAATAAAAAATATATAATATAACCTAATGTTGATTGATCTAATAATTATAAGAGTTAGAAAAGAAAACAAACAAAAAATATCTGCCAAAAATTAATATTTTTGTTTGTTAATAAAAAGAATTGTAAACTTAATTCTATTTGTGAAAAACCTATAAATTAATTTCGTCAACAATTTGAGAAATATGGAAGAATATCATAAATAGATAATTATACTTAAAGAAATGAAATAATTCATAAGTATTTTAGTAGTTATCTAAATTGTTGCAAGTTTGCCAAGGAAGGTTGGCTCAGTTGGTAAGGAGTTGGCTCACGAGGTCGTGGGTTCAACTCCCGCTGCCGATGTGAGTACTCTCTTTCGTAAGGTGATGATCTGTAAAGTACTCTGTAGCGCTCGAGAGCCTTCGAGGTCCGCCTCTGACCCTGGTGAGCCCCCGGAGTCCAACTCACCTAAACTTATTTTCAATCAAAAAAATAAATTGTTGCAAGTTTGACATAAATAAAAAATTACAACGTATTAAATAATTTTTTTTATAAAAAGATACGTTTTATGTAACACCACCCTAGTATTTCTAATTAATAGAAATACCAAAATGTACCTAATAGCATACATCAGAGTAAGAGCATTCATGTTTCAGATATTGAACAATTCAAAACTCTCGAATCTCAATCAAAGAGTCATAACAACTTAGAGTACTTTAGACAAACTCTACATGAGTACTCAAGTTAAATTTAAACAAAAATCACAAAGTGCTCAATATCCAAAAGTAAGGAAATAGGGAAATTAATTAGGTTTTTACAACTTAACAAAGTAGCAAGTCATAAAACCTTAGTACAAAATAAACATAGGAAACTCAAACAACATAGTAAAGACTACTATGTCTTCACATCTCCATGGCATATCGTCTAATCGTGCCTCTTGGCCTTGCGTTTTCCCCGTTTATCTGTAAAAACAACAACATTTGATAGGGAGAGATACACATCTCAGTGAGTCTTACCGTGACCTCTTATCTATCAATCGATTCAATTATAAAACCTTAACTGCATTGTAATTCAATAAGAATTACAATAAACAATCAATTTTAATTAGCAACCCATCCTCAACAACCCAAGGAAGCTTGAGTGATGGGTTAAGGTATGATTTTAAGACTTTTATCACATAACCAACTCCGAAAGCTTGAGTGAACCCCATATGGCTAATAGGAGCGCAAATCCTATGAGCAAAAACAATAATACTGTATGTAGGTCAAGGCCTTATGACTTCCTCACCTAGCATGCTAACACATAAGATCGTCACCTCAACTCAACATATTTTATATATCGGAAACATAATTCATTCTATGAAAAGTTATAATACCATATTATCACAAGTATGAACTCATAAAATCAGTCCAATCAACACTTAAATCATAAAACATTTGGTTCCCACACGTATTCTAAGTTTTACGGCTTTTTGAAAGATTTATAGTTTTAATCAAGTCAATCAAAATACCTTAGAACAACCCTAAAATCATGCCAATAACAATCCAATATCATCACAATTGGTTGGGAAAAGGATCGGAGGAAGTTTTGAAAACACATAATTTTCGTAAAATATCGTTTTCGACTCTAAAAAATTCTCGAAACGCGAAATTTCGAAAACCAATCAAACCAAACAACATTCAAAGTTACAAAAATCCCTAACGTGAGTAAAACTCACTGATCGTGATGAAAATCACGCAAAACCCGAGACTTTCTGAAACTCACGACCCCGAATTTCTCGAAATCATTCTGAAATCGTACCAAGCTTCTCAATAACTTCAAAACCAAATTCCCCAACCTTCAAATTGCGAACACAGCAACTGAACCACTCCAACCCTTACTTCAATTAACAATTAATGTGTGTGGCTAACAGAGCTTCCTAAATGTTGTGTCACTCTTCACTACTACATCAGCACCAAGACTTCCTTCTATGCTTGCTAGACTCCAACAGCAATGGTGAGGCTCCAATATATTTTCTTCTACTATCTCCCACTCAAAACCTTAGTCCCAAGCTTTGATCCTTCCCACAACTTCTACATGCAAACGATTTGGACCTAAGACCAAGCTAGTTCTGCAGAACAATTCCCAGAAGCATGTATCTTTCTTCAACTTTCCCTTAAGCTCGAAATTTAGTTCCCAAAAGCTAGCTCTAAGGTGTTTCGGGGACAACCCCCCAACGGTTCTCTTTTTGTAAGATTGAGTTGGATAGCTATTTAAATCTGAATTGGAATGAAAAAGAGTAATGACTAGGTTGGATGAATTAAAGTTTATGGGTGAACTGGTTGTAGAAGTAGAGAAAAGGCTTCACCTTCAACTCTGATACCCTTCCCTTTTTCGAGCTCTGATCTTTCTCTCAAATGTGGAGATGAAAAGTAAATGAATAAATGAAAAACAATGAAGAGGGTTTAATGTTGAAGGATGCTAATGATTATTGGTAGAAAATTGAAGCTTGGAGATGGATGGAGTACTGAGGGTTCAGCATTATCTTCTCCTCCTCTTTCTCTTTCACGCCCTCACTCTCTCTTCTCACTCCTTCTCTCTATTCTCTCCCTTTCTTTCTTAATTTCACCAAATGAGGAAAGTGAGTGTGTTTGTAATGTTTTTATGTTTTTTTTATAGGCAATGTTAGTGGGGGTGTGGGAATGTTAGTTTCCGGGGTTTGAACCCAGGACCTCCTTCTTGCACTCATTTGGTGCACTCATTTAGTATTTTTTAGCTCGCCAACTGAGCTACCTTCTTGTGATAATGTTTTTGTGTTTTATTTATGAGCTGAGGGTAAAGTGTAACTTGGGGAAAGACCAATTTTCCCTTGGTGTTCTAATTCTCTTCTAACTCTAATTCTACCCAAAACAATCACACACTATCACATAGTTCAAACAATAATACAATTAAATCATATAATTTAGCAATTATAAATTGCTTTCGCGACAATCTTGTATCCACTACAAGAAAAGCTTGTTTTAGCCATCAGCAATTGCCACGCAGCTTATTACGTCAGTAATTTGCTACGGATTTGCGACAGCGTGTGTAAAAAGTAAGAGCGCAAAATTTCCCACTGGTGTTTGCCACGGGTTTGCCACGGACTTGTGAAAGGACATAAATTTGTGACGGAGATGCGATGGCAAGTCCGTGGCAACCGAATGATCAAAATAAAACTCCCACGATCCCTAAACATCAGAACGTTTCTCTCCTTCGTCCACTCACTTCTCACAAACGCTCACTTCTCTCAAACCCTCACACACCGTACCCACTCTCTTCTCCCTCAACCTCCGCCTTCTTCCACCCTCCTCTACCCTTCGCTGCCTTGGACAACGCTTCTCCACCCTTCCTATCCACCTACAACCTCCTCTCCTCTGTTCCCTCTCACTCTTCCTCTCCCACCACTCTTGCTTCCTAAAATCGGCCACCACCACCATAAAAACAGTAAAGTATTCTTCTTCTTCCTCAAGGGTAAGTTTTCTGCTTCAATTCTACTTCTACTCTACTTCTATTTAACACAAAAGCCCTAATTTTTGATGAACTCAAACCCTAACCCCTATTCCCAATTTGACAAGATCAATCAACCCTAACACCATATTCCTACTTCGCTTGGTTTCATTTGTCCCTATATATCATTCATTTGAAAGCATTGAGCTTTTCTTTCATTTTTTTAGTTGAATTTGTTGTTTTCTTTGCAATTTCAATAGGGTTTAAAATGTTTGGATGGTTGGGGTCCTTGCTAGGAGGTTTTTTCTCGAACCAATACACAGTATATTTATGTACTTCAAATCAAATTTTGTTGTGTATGTTTTAGGGTTGTGTTGCACATTAATGATTTGTTTTATGGCATTGCAGAATGCAACGTTCTACACTCAATAAGGAATCAATGTGGTAGATAATGTTCTGGAATTGTTGAGGCTTTATCAAGTATAGTTAGTCTCCTCTTCGTATAATGATTTCTTGTATGTCCTACATTTGTGACTATTAGGTAATTTGAAAAATATGAAGTTTACAAAGTTTCATATATCATCATTTCCTTTTGCCTTTTTCTCGGTTTTTTAGAGAAAACATGTTCTCGCCTCTTTAATTTTGATGTTTAATTGCTTGATCTTTCATAAACCTCCCATTAGGCACTTCTATTCAACTTCCATTAACAATCAAACACTGGGTCAAGTCTGCATAATGGAAATTGAATAGAAGTCCTACTGGGTAACTTGTCAAAGTTCAATAGTTCAATTGCAATTCATTATTCCCTTCATAATCATATCATCCGAATCAACTATTCCCCTCACATAGACAAGTTTAAAAAATACTTAAATTATTTGATTGACACTATTCTATCATTAAATATTGAGTTAAATTATTTTCTAGAAACATGAATACAAGATGCTACACTAGAATGTGTGCTTTTGTCATGTTCTTTTATGAACCAATGTGATATAGATACATTAAAACTGCATTCCTAATTTCATTTGAAAGTATCTCATCATATTTGTACATGGTTACTTTGCTTTAGTACTTGAGTTTAACTAAGGGAAGAAGCTCTTGATTCTTATTCATTTTCTGTCTCACTACTGTGATGCCTCCTAACTATACCTTTTATTATCTCTTAGTAGCTTCTTCATTAACATGTGCATAATCAAGGCAGTACTCTCTTTTTCCTCTTTTTTTTCAATAACAGAACTTTTGTTTGCACATGTTGCTTTTCTGACAACCTCTAACTTCCAATTATACTGCAGATTTTCTGCTTGCATGGAGGCCTCTCACCTTCCTTGGATACACTGGATAATATCAGAGCATTGGATCGTATAAAAGAGGTTTGTGTGTAACAGCTAGCGCATGAATCCTCTACATAGTTTTGGAATTCTTAAGAGATTCCTAATCTAGATTTTTACAACGAGAATAATTTTCATAACTGGTTTAAAGCTTGGGCTGGCCTGCTTGAATCCTTCGATCTTCCTTTCTGGCCTTTGGTGGCTTTGGAGAGCTCAAAACTCTAGTTGTATTGTTGATGATGAGCTTCCTTTAATCCAAATCAAACATAATGTGAGTAGTCTTGCAAATTTGACGTCTCTTTTCTTTCATTGCAGCAACAAGACTTCAGAATCTAGATTGGTTATTTGGAACCCACCAGATATTCCTCTATCATCCTTAATGTCGACGGTAGTAACATGGGCAATCATGTTGAGTGTTGCTTATCCACTGAGATTGACATTATATGTATTTGTCAAATCTCTTTCGGATTATGCTACGGACAAAAAGGAAATTAAAAGATATTGTGAGTTATGGTGAGGTGTTTCGGAAGAACTCATTAAGATTTGTAATCTTACGGTTTATTGTTGTTATGTTTTACAGATAAGAAAGGTAAAACTAAGCAAGAGAAAGTGAAGACTAAGGAGTCTTATTACTTCAATAAGTGGATGGCATATCAAGATGCCTTAGTCTCCTTTATTTTGGATTGAATCTTATTAATGTTCTCTATATAGTGGCTTTTGGAACCCGTTTGTGTGGAGATGTTGCCTTGATTGATGGGTTCATGGGCTACATTGGTGTGACTACTGTAGAGCTTTTGGCTATGTTTCATTGTTTAATTTTAGCGTGGGAGAAAAGATTCTTTTCTTTTTGGTGTGCTACTCGGATTCCCTTCAAGCTCTTTTTTTGATTGCATCTCATTTCAATTCTTGTCATTAGTATGCGTCTATTTTGTTCATGTAACACCCTTTTCTAAACCTCATTTATTTTAAATACAATCATAGTTCTTCGCAATTTAACTTCGCCATATCGAAAAAGGCGTTACACTTTACTCTCAAAAACGATCTCAATTAATAACGTCAGATAATTTCGAAATCTCGTAGTAAATGGAAAAATAATCATCAAAACACGTCTTCACATTAAAGGGTCTTAAAACCACAACTCAAGTCTCAAATAAATATTGAAATCTAAATAAATAGCGTTCGCCCCGATTGTTACATATCGAGAGCGACGACACGACCCGACAAAAGATAGGAAAGCGGAGACCTTCACTGCATGATTTACTGCAGCGTTGCCACATAAGAGCAACATTCCAAGCAGAAGGGGCGAGCATTAACAGAAATAATAAGCAATGACAGCAGTAGATAAGTAGCAGGTAACTCACAGCAAGCACATAAAACTCAACACATCATATCACGGCACAAGGTACAAACTCCATTAGTAAATAGATACCAACACTCGTTATAAATGGACTCATGAACGAATGCAACCCCTCTGGGCATATGCATGCGGTACCGATCTCGTAAAAGGCCACGCCGGGCATACCACCAAAATAATCACGTGTTGTAGCATCACAGCTACCTCGAAGATGCATATGACAATGCGACTCATGATTCATGCATAGATACACATACTCATAGCATTTAATTAATAAATACCATACCACCGAAATTATTATCACACAGAAATACCACGTGTTGTAGCATCACAACTACCTCGTAACTCTCACCTGTTTACAGCATCACAGCTGCCACATATCACCTGTACACACCACGTCAAACAGCGCGCACAACCAAAACACACACAACACAGAAATTGGCGCACAGCACCACCAGACAACACCAGCACAACAAACACACACAACACCACAAATTGGTGCACAGCACCACTAGACAATGCCTGAATCTACGCACTAGGCGCGCCCACACACAGGACACGAGGGCAGCGACAATAACCAGCACAACGTCCTATTCGTTCGATCATTTTACCAAACAGCTAAGGAGCAGTATTTTTCAGCAACTGTGCACGAACTCCGACAATTAATTTAGCATATCAAACGATGTCGGAATTTTGCAAGCAAATATCCTCTGGAAAGCTTAAGATGTCTAGTTTCTAGAAATAATTTTTATTTATTTGTTTAGGTACCCAAATAGTACAGTTTTGCAAAATACCTCTCAGGGTACAGAAGTTCGACAGCTTCTGTTAACTAAATTGTAACCCAGTTTTCTCTTTGAATTCTCAACCAAATGAAACAAAATCCGTGTCTAAATTGAAGCCCCGTGAGTCTAGTTTACAATGAGACAAAAATCATTCGGAAAAGAGTTCGGTGGAAAGAGTTATGAACAAAACATTGAACCTATACCCATACGGGTTAATGCAGTTTTCAGATTCTTTTACCCATTTTGAAAAAATGTTTTCTCCAGTTATACCGACTCAAATTTAGCGAAACCAGTGCCTAAAGTGAAGGAAATCGTGTCTACTTCCCAATGAAACAAACCCCACGCAATGCGGGCCATAATGAAGTCACAATCACAGAAATACTGGACACCTATCAAAACGGTTTCAAAACGAAATTTCAGCACATCAATTCCCTCTTTGCACAACAACCACTAGAAAGCAGGTTTTTAACGAATCAACATCACGATATGATCGACAAACACAACCCACACGCACGCACGCCTGTGCCGCCACCCAAGGCAGCCACACACGCACACACACGGCCAAGGCTAGGGGCCCTACGCCGTGGCAACACGAAACGACAACTTAACACGGCAACAACGATAATCGTCACTGCCGCACACCCACGCAAATAACCACAGCTGCCATCAATGACAACGACTCACAACAACAACTAATAAGACGCAACCACACACAATAATAAGGAATTAACATCAACATTATTGCGAAAGCAACCACAACATCACGCCATTATCAAGAATCATCATCAACATCATATATCATCAAAATCAATCATCACATAAAGACAAACACCATTGAAGACTCAATAACAACATATCATGCGAAATAACAAAAATAGCAACATCGCACCATCATCAATCTCAATCCAACATCGCAAATAATCCAACCAAACCCTAACTATCCATATACCCTCATCATAACCCATTATTAGTGTTAAAACCCACCCTTACCTCGAATAACGTAAGCTCCAAGACCACGATGAAGACGACACACGAAACGAAACCACGGCAACACATGACCCTTCCTCTCTCCTTGTGCGTCTCCTCTTCCTCTTTTTCCTCTTCTCTTCGCAACTCTCCCTCTCTTCTCTCCATTTCGACTCACACTCTCTCTTTCTCTCCTCTTTCTATTTTTGATTCCTTTTTAAATGAGCATCAACACTCTAACCCTTTTTAATTTGATTTTTAATTCCTAACCATACGCTACTTTTCCTCCTACTTTTCCCCCCTCCCATAACCACTTTGGTTTTCCCTAGAAACTTGTTTTTTAATAATAATAATAATAATAATCATCATCATATATTAAGTATTTCTAACATCAATTTTAGTCCTTCTCAACATGGTCTCTATGCCAAAAACTCTCCAATTTGGTCCACTACCCTATCAAATCAACTCCAAATAATTTCTAATAAAATTTGGGGCGTTACAGTTCACACCTTAAGTGAAGGAAATGCTTGCGCTAATTTCTTCCCCAAGCTTGGAGCAACTTCTTCTTTGACCTGGACCACCTTTGACTCTCCTCCTCTGGGGCTTGCTAATGCCCTCCTGGCTGATGCTTCTAGAGTTTATTTCCAACGTTCCTAGTTTCTTTTTGTCATTTTTAGTTCCGTTTTATACCAAAAACATTCATATATATATATATATATATATATATATATATATATATATATATATATATATATATATATATATATATATATATATATACCATATGTTTTTTTTAAATAGTTTATAAATCATGATTAATTTCAGATAATAATAAATATTTCACTATATTAATTGAACTTTTTTTTGAAAAAGTCCTAATTGAAAATTGGAGTTTAAAAACCTTCAAATAAAATTATACTTTAACTTAATTTATATCTATAGTCTCAGGTGATTAGTTCAAACCGAGTCGTTTAAATTTACAATAAAACTTCTACAAATATTAAGTGTGTTTATTTTTACCACGAAAGATTGCTTATTACTTGTAAATCAACTATCAATTAACTATATCTTTTATCAAAACACCCACTACCAAAAATACCAAACTACCCTTTTTTTAAACTAATTTTTGTTTCTATTTCATCAAGTATCAACTATATCACTTATCACAACACCCACTAACAAAATACCAAACTATCATTCTCTTAAAATAACTTTTTTTTTCAATCTCACTTTTTATCAATCAATCATCAACTATCAATCAAATATCAACTATCTCATTTTTCTACTTTTCACTATATATATATATATATATATATATATATATATATATATATATATATATATATATATATATATACATCAATTTCATTTTAATATATCATTTTCTCCATCAATAAGTTTTATTTAATCTCAACTGGAAAAATTACAATTTGAAAATTTTGAAATTTAATAAAATTTTGTTTTCTAATCTCTACAGAAAATATTACATATTGCTGGTAAATGTTCACGGGGTAATGTTCGGACTAACTCAATTACAATTTGAAACCTTTCGTTTACCTACTTTAAATTAGTTTTAATTTTCGCAAGGTAATGTTCGGACTAATTAAATTACGCCTCTAAGTGTATTAATAAAAATCATGCGATAACACCGTGCGTATGCACTGAAATATCTCGTTAGTTTCATGAAAAATTGTGCACGTATGGGTTCTACGTTGAGCTACAATAGAACCAAGAGGAGGACCCAAAAATCTGATCCGCTTAAAGATTTCATATCATGCAAATATACCCAAAAATCCGATTTACCTAAAAATCGGATTCTCTTACCAAATAAGCAAAAAGAAAGAAGAAAGAGAAAATTTGTATGTTCTTTAGAGATCTATAAATAACATGCAAATATCACGCTTAAAACCCAATACAAATAAGAAGAAAGAAATTTAGCACAAAACTTCTTCCAAAATGTTTCGTCACATCTCAACCTTTTTCTATTTCTTCGTCATTCTAGCTCTATTTGCATCTGGTAAGTATGTATATGATTATTCAAATAGTGATACTATTTTGTCTTTTTTCAATAAAGAAAAATAAAGATTAAGCGAGTTGGGTCCTGACTCACCAAGATCAGAAAAAACTCGAACACTTATAAATTATCCTGTCCAAACATATATTTTTAGACAGAAGGTGTATATATGCTGCTAAAGTGAAGGTGTATTTGATAAATCTTTCCTTTATATTTGTATAGTACAAATAATAATATGAAACCTTATCTTTTTATTTTTACTGCAGTTGAAAACATTGGGCTAGGACAAGTGAATGGAGTAAATCCATGCTCACAACCTTTGGGTGCGTGTGGTCCATCTGGAGAATGTGCTCGAAGATGCAAAGCATTACACAAAGATGGGTCAGGGGAATGCGAATTGGGTCTTTGCACATGCATATATGGTTGTCCTCTTCCCCAAGCCCACCTAAGTCCAAATAAAAAGTACTAACAATTGTACCCAAAAAAGCAATAATAAAATTGTTTTCCCTTAAAACTATTTCGGATTTGCAGAATATACCCTTTTTTATATTCAGAATAAACTCTATTTAATCATGAATGGGATAAGAAAATGAGAGCACAATATTGAAATTTTTATTGCAAAATAATGGAGAAAAAATTAACTCGACAACCATGTATACAGTTGTACAATGGCCATTAGTGCCACTTTGAATAATAAAATTTTCCCTGCCTCAAATTTTATAAAAATGATCAATAATACCACTTTGATTAGAATAATAAAAATATTGTTTAGAATATGAATTTTACTGATTTAACCGTTGAATTGTTTTATATAAACTCAATAACTATATATACAATAGTTTAGATGATTTGGACACTTGTAGTTAAGATGGATCCTCATAGGGAAACCATGTGCAATTGCCCCCTCCTTAAAATTTCTTCATATGTCTCTACTTATAGTTATTTACTTTTATTTTTTAATATTATATTGTACGTTAAAAACATCTCTCGATAAATTATCAAATTATTTTAAAATTTTATTTTATTTTTTCACTCATATTTTAGAATTCGTTAAAATTATTATATTGAGTTATTAATTAAAAACTTTCAATTCAATATGTTCGATTATTGAAAATCGCATTCTACTCAAATTTATTAGAGGTATCATTATTCATATTTTATATATATATATATATATATATAATAATAATAAAATATTATACAAACCTTTCCTATATATAAAGGCAATTCATTGCCTTCAAAAACTATCTTTTTGATCTTCAATTATCTTCATTTTCACATTTATGTAGTAACTTAATATTTAAATTTAGTAAAAGAAATATGAATGTGAGAAAAACATGGTTGGAGGGGAGGAATAAAGAAGGGGTAGTGTGTAACACCAAGCGGTAGTCAACACTTATACAATAACAATTAGAGTATAAATCACTACTATGGATTCAAACAGACAACTCTTCATAATAACCGGATCAACCCACTATAAGCATAGAAAGTCTCTATCCTAGAACCATAAAATGCTAAAATACAAGTCAGTAATAATACAAACTCGAGATACAACTACTACAAAATCCATAATAACTAAATAAACACATCCTCAAAGTTATGATCCATAGATCAAGTACAAGGATTACAAGACAAAATACTAAACATAAAAGTCCAACATTCGGACCCCACTAGATAGAACTCACTCGTAATGCATCTTCACTTAGGCTTGGTACTGTAAATCACAAAACAACAACAAGAAGATTACAAATCTCAATGAGTGCCTCCAGACCCTCTTACGGATCCTCGTCATTTGTTCCTTTTAAGTTAATAGTCTTTCCATACCGAATAATGCCAAAGTTTCCAGTTAATCCGGAATACCCCAATTCGGTGATATCAATAAATCATTTTTATCATTTTACATGGCTTAGCACAATTTGTGAAACGAAATCACACGATATCACAGAAACCCCAATCCAACAATTACCGAGGATAATGCGGGTGCTTTGGCCTCCGGCTCATGACTTCCTCCACCAAGTATGCTAAATAAACCGATCTTCATCCCTTAATCACTTATGTATCATAATTTAAGTACACCTAATTTCAGAATCCATTGTAAAACACTTTTGAAGTTCTCACTCGATATTCGGTATTTCGAATAACCAACAAGTCAATTCACATATTCAAGCATAATATAACCATAAATCATGTAATCATATCATTCATAATCATGGAGGAATTAAAATCGATTCAAAGTTGCAAACGGTATTCGTTTTAAAAACTCAAAAAGCAGACGAGGACACGAACCGCACTACAACATTTTTGACTTTAGGCCACGCCAATCTTTGCCACAGCTAAAAAACCGTGGCCTGAACAAGGAATAAGCCACGCGTTTACAAATGTGGACAATGAGATAGATATTAGGCCACAGTTTCATTAACTTGCTATTAGGCTACGGTTTAAAACACGTAAAACCGTGGACTAAACAATTTTATTTAGAGATCACAGTTATAAAACCGTGGACTAAAACTAAATATGACCATACAATCATTTACTAAGAAAACCGTGGACTTTTGTCAAAAAAAAAAAACAAGAAAACCGTGGACTATTTGTAAAAAAAAAAAAGAAAAAGAAAACCGTGGACACATGTTCGGTAACTAAACTAAATCTGACCATCACCCTCACCCTCATTTTCTCTATCACAGAGAATAGAACTCTCTCTCTCTCTACATTACTCCCTTCACCTCACCTCCACTCTCCTCCCTCTTCCCTTGACCTTCGCCCTCTTCTACCCTCCTCCGTCTTCGTTCTTCTACTCAAGTGGCCACCACGATAGCATGTTCTTCTCCTTCACCTCACGCCTCTCCTCTCATTTCGCTCTCCAACCCGCTTTCTCCGCTTTCTCCGCAGCCTGCCGCCTCCGCCTCCGCCTCCGCCTCCTACTCTGGTGGATCACCACCACAAAGATAATCGCCTCCTTCTAAGTATTTTGATATTTATTTTACCGATTTAGGGTTTTGCTGATTTGGGGCTTTTCTTTGAAATAGGGATTTATCTGTTGTTGTTTGTTGATTTAGGGCTTTAAATCGAATAAGGATTCATCGCTTGTTGTTGTTTCTTTGGATTTATAAGTTGTTGTTGTTCTTGGATTTATAAGTTGTTGTTGTTGTTTACGTAATTTAGGGCTTTGTAGAATGACACGAGATGTTGCTCCACGAATAGGATACCACAAGCCTGCTTTGATTGAATCATTATTCTTCTCTGCATTACAAGTATTCTCATGTTGCAAAACAGTGCTAATTTATCAAAATGATTAAGACAGACTAATATTTGCATGTTCACGCACCATTTGCCATTGCATTTGTTTGCACATGCTTTTACTGTGTATCTGCAGCACACATGTAGGTAGTAATGTCTACTGAAATAATGTTGATTTACTTGCTGCTAGCCCATTAAAGTTTAAAACTCTTGAGTTTGTTCGTCTAGTCAAATTTATCTTCTTTTTTAATTACAGTGCTGTATGCAGTAAACAGTTAAGCTATTGTGTGGAGATTATAACATATGTTAATTTTGTACAATGGTGAAACCCGTGGATCCATCAGTGGGTAAATGGCATAAATTCTCAGTATAGGATGGTCAAATGTCACTGGAAGAAATTTCTCTAGTGAAGGGCTTATGGCTTATTTGTAAAACTAGTAGGCAGCTTAAAATATTAGGTTTGAAAACAGTGGTTGAATTTCTTTCACCAATGGATGACTAAGTAGGACTAGGAAATTGGAGAGGTAGGGTTGTTGGTGTAAAAATGGCGAAACTCTTGCATAAGAGGGGAGAGTAAGAAGGTGTGAAACTCTTTCAAGAAAAGGGAAGCCGAGAAGAAATTGCGGCGGGGCGGGGAAGTATGCAAACATCGGGGTTTTTTTAGTCTACAAAGTTTCATCCTCGAATCCATTTCTTAAACGAAGAATATAACTAGCCTTTGAAATTGTCTCTCAAAAAGTCGCGTTCTGTGTGGTCGTGTCTTTTGCTTGTTTGCTCACGATTTTTTGAAATATAAATGCTTGCGGGGGAAACAGAAAAATGTCCGCGGTGATCCCAATTACGCAATATATGTGACTAATTCGCAAAAGATATAAAGAATAAGGTTTGTTTCTCAAATTAGTCTTTTTAAAGCTTTGGTTTATTATGTGTTGCTTACATTTAGGTCTTGTTGATCTATTTGTTTATTGAGACACAAATTATCTCTATAATCTTCATTTTTTCAATGTTTGTTGACACTAGTGTCTATCTAAAGTGTAAATGCAAGGTATCCATTTTGACTTGTTACCGATTACTAGATCTCACTCTTAGTCTTAGTTCTTTAAACTAGTTGATCATAAAATCGAGAGTTTGTGCACTTTGCCCACTGTGCTTCCCTCCTTTTTTTCTCCTCCGAGCAACCTCTCTCTCTCTCCCCTCCTCTCCCATTTATACTGTTTCTCTTGGTTATGTTCATCACAAACCGCATATGTGGCTCTCTCGCAGTGAACAGCATGCATTCTCTGGTGGGCGGGGATTCCGTGAGAAGCATAGACAATTAGGGCGAATCTCTCGAGGTAATGAAGTTCTTATTGCTTTATTTTGATGAATAATTTGTAGTTCGCTTGTAACAAATATGGGTACATATGCTAATACTTTCTTCCTCACCTAAATTCTAAAAGCAAGAGTGAAGGTGGATTAAACCACCAAATACCAATACCTAAATTTGGGTACATATGCTAATACTTTCTTCCTCACCTAAATATGGGTACATATGCTAATACTTTCTTCCTCACCTAAATTTGTAGTTCGCTTGTAACAAATATGGGTACTTCTATTATAGCTCAAGAGTCTAAACATTTGATGATTATTCAGGTAGATATACCAGTCAAATACCTTTCTTTTTTTGTCAACAATTTGCTTATCTTTGAATTGGTGTTTACTGCACCATATACATATTCATAGGTGAAAATGAGAAGCATAGATGAAGCAGTAGTAATTGGTGCTGCTCTCTCTGTCATTTGTTGCATTTATTCTACAGGTATTTCTCATTTTCAATGCATTTGAAGTATCTGTAGTACTCTGCTTATATTTCCCTCTTTTTTACTTTTGGCAATATATTTTTGTTATAGAACACTTTTTCTTTCAAATTTCCAATTTAGGAGTCTTTTCTCATTCTTTCAAAGTATACCATAAGTGTTAAGAACTTTGTTATTTGGCCACATACATTTGTCCATGCTTCATATATTTAGTCCTATCCTAAGAGTGAGTGAGTTAGTCAGTCCTTACCCCAAATTCCCATATTCTAAGAAAAAGTTCATAAGGCATGTCACTAATTGAAATTTACATGGCTATTGACAAATATGAGAAAAAGCTAAATAGTGTTGAGTTTTTTGATTAATTCTGGTATGTTAAAGAAGTACCAACTTTTTACTAAACCTTGAGTGGATGAATCATGTTTGCTTTGGACATTGCAGGTATTTTGTTGACTAATCTATTCGGGAAAACCATTTTGATGAACAAGAAAACATAAAGTTCATGAGGAGGTGGATGAAGCTGAAATGGATAATAGCTCTTTATTTGTTTAGATTTTTTAAACACTTTTGCTAAATCTAATGTAAATTTTGTTTTTATGTTGTGGACAAGGTTTTAGTTTGATTGCAAAAAGTTTTGCAATGTACTTATTATAACACTTTTAGTAGCAATGAATATATTGTTTGGAGATGTCTACTTAAGATTGTTTATTTGATATATGTGGGAGATTAAATTTAATTTGGCAAAAGAGGAAAACAGAAATAATATAAAAATTAGACTTCAATTTATAGGCCACGGTTATTTATGTGTAGTCAATTGAAAACTGTGGCTTAAACCTATAGGCCACGGTTATTTATGTGTAGTCAATTCAAAACCGTGGCCGGAAGGTAGACTACTAAACCGTGGCCTGTTTTAATAACTATGGCCACGGTTTTAATATTTCGAGGCCTAATGTCCCAAAACCGTGGCCTAAAGGAATAGGCGACGGCCACCTAGACAGCGCCTAAAAAACCGTGGCCTAAACTTCCGGCCACGGTTTTTAAACTTGTAGCCACGGTTTTATGCTGTTGCCTAAAGCCAAAAATGTTGTAGTGGTGTCAGAAAATTTGAAAAATTTCAGTGTCTTTGCGTGAGTAACATGGGTTCCTGTGTTGTTCTAACACGATCTGTGTTACTTGAGCAAGACTTCAAAAATCAATTATCTCACTTTCCCGCTTAATCGTATCGCGCCAAACCGAAACCAAACCAAATTCCAGATGTCCAAGGCATTCACACAGACATTCAAATGGACATTTAGCATCCATTGATGACAAGTTTTCATCAACTAAACAAAACAAATTCGAGTAACCCAAAATCACAAACGGAGACATTTCCAAAAACTGTAAAATTTACCATTTTGGTAAAATCACAATATCATCATATCTGAACATATTACCATAGTAAAACCACATATTTTTACGGACTACTTCTTTTCCTATACTTTAAGACATAAATAGGTAATAGCGAGTAAACTTAGAGACTAATTTGGCAATTTACTCTTAAATAAATTAGGAGCTAAATAACTTGATTCCTTAATTTTAGTAAATTAAGTGAGGACATTTGAAAATAAAAATTCAAACAATCTAACAACCAACATTTTTGATAATGAGTTTTATTTGGACCCCATCACCAAGGGTCCTGGTCCGCCATTAATTGCACAATTGTCAATTTGAATTTACTCTCGAAATGTCTAATAAAAAATATATAATATAACCTAATGTTGATTGATCTAATAATTATAAGAGTTAGAAAAGAAAACAAACAAAAAATATCTGCCAAAAATTAATATTTTTGTTTGTTAATAAAAAGAATTGTAAACTTAATTCTATTTGTGAAAAACCTATAAATTAATTTCGTCAACAATTTGAGAAATATGGAAGAATATCATAAATAGATAATTATACTTAAAGAAATGAAATAATTCATAAGTATTTTAGTAGTTATCTAAATTGTTGCAAGTTTGCCAAGGAAGGTTGGCTCAGTTGGTAAGGAGTTGGCTCACGAGGTCGTGGGTTCAACTCCCGCTGCCGATGTGAGTACCTCTTTCGTGGGTGATCTGTAAGTACCTCTGTAAGCGCTCAAAGAGCCTTGAGGTCTGCCCTGACCCTGGTGAGCCCCCGGAGTCCAACTCACCTAAACTTATTTTCAATCAAAAAAATAAATTGTTGCAAGTTTGACATAAATAAAAAATTACAACGTATTAAATAATTTTTTTTATAAAAAGATACGTTTTATGTAACACCACCCTAGTATTTCTAATTAATAGAAATACCAAAATGTACCTAATAGCATACATCAGAGTAAGAGCATTCATGTTTCAGATATTGAACAATTCAAAACTCTCGAATCTCAATCAAAGAGTCATAACAACTTAGAGTACTTTAGACAAACTCTACATGAGTACTCAAGTTAAATTTAAACAAAAATCACAAAGTGCTCAATATCCAAAAGTAAGGAAATAGGGAAATTAATTAGGTTTTTACAACTTAACAAAGTAGCAAGTCATAAAACCTTAGTACAAAATAAACATAGGAAACTCAAACAACATAGTAAAGACTACTATGTCTTCACATCTCCATGGCATATCGTCTAATCGTGCCTCTTGGCCTTGCGTTTTTTCCGTTTATCTCAAAAACAACAACATTTGATAGGAGAGATACACATCTCGGTGAGTCTTACCGTGACCTCTTATCTATCAATCGATTCAATTATAAAACCTTAACTGCATTGTAATTCAATAAGAATTACAATAAACAATCAATTTTAATTAGCAACCCATCCTCAACAACCCAAGGAAGCTTGAGTGATGGGTTAAGGTATGATTTTAAGACTTTTATCACATAACCAACTCCGAAAGCTTGAGTGAACCCCATATGGCTAATAGGAGCGCAAATCCTATGAGCAAAAACAATAATACCGTAGCGTAGGTCAAGGCCTTATGACTTCCTCACCTAGCATGCTAACACATAAGATCGTCACCTCAACTCAACATATTTTATATATCGGAAACATAATTCATTCTATGAAAAGTTATAATACCATATTATCACAAGTATGAACTCATAAAATCACCCAATCAACACTTAAATCATAAAACATTTGGTTCCCACACGTATTCTAAGTTTTACGGCTTTTTGAAAGATTTATAGTTTTAATCAAGTCAATCAAAATACCTTAGAACAACCTAAAAATCATGCCAATAACAATCCAATATCATCACAATTGGTTGGGAAAAGGATCGGAGGAAGTTTTGAAAACACATAATTTTCGTAAATATCGTTTTCGACTCTAAAAATTCTCAAACGCGAAATTTCAAAACCAATCAAACCAAACAACATTCAAAGTTACAAAATCCCTAACGTGAGTAAAACTCACTGATCGTGATGAAAATCACGCAAAACCCGAGACTTTCAGAAACTCACGACCCCGAATTTCTCGAAATCATTCTGAAATCGTACCAAGCTTCTCAATAACTTCAAAACCAAATTCCCCAACCTTCAAATTGCGAACACAGCAACTGAACCACTCCAACCCTTACTTCAATTAACAATTAATGTGTGTGGCTAACAGAGCTTCCTAAATGTTGTGTCACTCTTCACTACTACATCAGCACCAAGACTTCCTTCTATGCTTGCCTAGACTCCAACAGCAATGGTGAGGCTCCAATATATTTTCTTCTACTATCTCCCACTCAAAACCTTAGTCCCAAGCTTTGATCCTTCCCACAACTTCTACATGCAAACGATTTGGACCTAAGACCAAGCTAGTTCTGCAGAACAATTCCCAGAAGCATGTATCTTTCTTCAACTTTCCCTTAAGCTCGAAATTTAGTTCCCAAAAGCTAGCTCTAAGGTGTTTCGGGGACAACCCCCCAACGGTTCTCTTTTTGTAAGATTGAGTTGGATAGCTATTTAAATCTGAATTGGAATGAAAAGAGTAATGACTAGGTTGGATGAATTAAAGTTTATGGGTGAACTGGTTGTAGAAGTAGAGAAAAGGCTTCACCTTCAACTCTGATACCCTTCCCTTTTTCGAGCTCTGATCTTTCTCTCAAATGTGGAGATGAAAAGTAAATGAATAAATGAAAAACAATGAAGAGGGTTTAATGTTGAAGGATGCTAATGATTATTGGTAGAAAATTGAAGCTTGGAGATGGATGGAGTACTGAGGGTTCAGCATTATCTTCTCCTCCTCTTTCTCTTTCACGCCCTCACTCTCTCTTCTCACTCCTTCTCTCTATTCTCTCCCTTTCTTTCTTAATTTCACCAAATGAGGAAAGTGAGTGTGTTTGTAATGTTTTTATGTTTTTTTTATAGGCAATGTTAGTGGGGGTGTGGGAATGTTAGTTTCCGGGGTTTGAACCCAGGACCTCCTTCTTGCACTCATTTGGTGCACTCATTTAGTATTTTTTAGCTCGCCAACTGAGCTACCTTCTTGTGATAATGTTTTTGTGTTTTATTTATGAGCTGAGGGTAAAGTGTAACTTGGGGAAAGACCAATTTTCCCTTGGTGTTCTAATTCTCTTCTAACTCTAATTCTACCCAAAACAATCACACACTATCACATAGTTCAAACAATAATACAATTAAATCATATAATTTAGCAATTATAAATTGCTTTCGCGACAATCTTGTATCCACTACAAGAAAAGCTTGTTTTAGCCATCAGCAATTGCCACGCAGCCTTATTACGTCGATGTAATTTGCTACTGATTTGCGATACGGCGTGTGTAAAAAGTAAGAGCGCAAAATTTCCCAATCGTGTTTGCCACGGGTTTGCCACGACTTGTGAAAGGACATAAATTTGTGACGAGATGCGATGGCAAGTCCGTGGCAACCGAATGATCAAAATAAAACTCCCACGATCCCTAAACATCGTAACGCTTCTCCTTCGCCCACTCACTTCTCACAAACGCTCACTTCTCTCAAACCCTCACACACCGTACCCACTCTCTTCTCCCTCAACCTCCGCCTTCTTCCACCCTCCTCTACCCTTCGCTGCCTTGGACAACGCTTCTCCACCCTTCCTATCCACCTACAACCTCCTCTCCTCTGCTCCTCTCACTCTTCCTCTCCCACCACTCTTGCTTCCTAAAATCGCCACCACCACCATAAAAACAAAGAAAGTATTCTTCTTCTTCCTCAAGGGTAAGTTTTCTGCTTCAATTCTACTTCTACTCTACTTCTATTTAACACAAAAGCCCTAATTTTTGATGAACTCAAACCCTAACCCCTATTCCCAATTTGACAGTATCAATCTGAACCCTAACACCATATTCCTACTTCGTTGGTTTCATTTGTCCCTATATATCATTCATTTGAAAGCATTCAGTTTTCTTTCATTTTTTTAGCTGAATTTGTTGTTTTCTTTGCAATTTCAATAGGGTTTAAAATGTTTGGATGGTTGGGGGTCCTTGCTAGGAGGTTTTTTCTGAACCAATACACAGGTATATTTATGTACTTCAAATCAAATTTTGTTGTGTATGTTTTAGGGTTGTGTTGCACATTAATGATTTGTTTTATGGCATTGCAGAATGCAACGTTCTACACTCAATAAGGAATCAATGTGGTAGATAATGTTCGGAATTGTTGAGGCTTTATCAAGTATAGTTAGTCTCCTCTTCGATAATGATTTCTTGTATGTCCTACATTTGTGACTATTAGGTAATTTGAAAAATATGAAGTTTACAAAGTCATTATATCATCATTTCCTTTTGCCTTTTCTCGGTTTTTTTTAGAGAAAACATGTTCGCCTCTTTAATTTTGATGTTTAATTGCTTGATCTTTCATAAACCTCCCATTAGGCACTTCTATTCAACTTCCATTAACAATCAAACACTGGGTCAAGTCTGCATAATGGAAATTGAATAGAAGTCCTACTGGGTAACTTGTCAAAGTTCAATAGTTCAATTGCAATTCATTATTCCTTCATAATCATATCATCCGAATCAACTATTCCCCTCATAGACAAGTTTAAAAATACTTAAATTATTTGATTGACACTATTCTATCATTAAATATTGAGTTAAATTATTTTCTAGAAACATGAATACAAGATGCTACACTAGAATGTGTGCTTTTGTCATGTTCTTTTATGAACCAATGTGATATAGATACATTAAAACTGCATTCCTAATTTCATTTGAAAGTATCTCATCATATTTGTACATGGTTACTTTGCTTTAGTACTTGAGTTTAACTAAGGGAAGAAGCTCTTGATTCTTATTCATTTTCTGTCTCACTACTGTGATGCCTCCTAACTATACCTTTTATTATCTCTTAGTAGCTTCTTCATTAACATGTGCATAATCAAGGCAGTACTCTCTTTTTCCTCTTTTTTTTCAATAACAGAACTTTTGTTTGCACATGTTGCTTTTCTGACAACCTCTAACTTCCAATTATACTGCAGATTTTCTGCTTGCATGGAGGCCTCTCACCTTCCTTGGATACACTGGATAATATCAGAGCATTGGATCGTATAAAAGAGGTTTGTGTGTAACAGCTAGCGCATGAATCCTCTACATAGTTTTGGAATTCTTAAGAGATTCCTAATCTAGATTTTTACAACGAGAATAATTTTCATAACTGGTTTAAAGCTTGGGCTGGCCTGCTTGAATCCTTCGATCTTCCTTTCTGGCCTTTGGTGGCTTTGGAGAGCTCAAAACTCTAGTTGTATTGTTGATGATGAGCTTCCTTTAATCCAAATCAAACATAATGTGAGTAGTCTTGCAAATTTGACGTCTCTTTTCTTTCATTGCAGCAACAAGACTTCAGAATCTAGATTGGTTATTTGGAACCCACCAGATATTCCTCTATCATCCTTAATGTCGACGGTAGTAACATGGGCAATCATGTTGAGTGTTGCTTATCCACTGAGATTGACATTATATGTATTTGTCAAATCTCTTTCGGATTATGCTACGGACAAAAAGGAAATTAAAAGATATTGTGAGTTATGGTGAGGTGTTTTGAAGAACTCATTAAGATTTGTAATCTTACGGTTTATTGTTGTTATGTTTTACAGATAAGAAAGGTAAAACTAAGCAAGAGAAAGTGAAGACTAAGGAGTCTTATTACTTCAATAAGTGGATGGCATATCAAGATGCCTTAGTCTCCTTTATTTTGGATTGAATCTTATTAATGTTCTCTATATAGTGGCTTTTGGAACCCGTTTGTGTGGAGATGTTGCCTTGATTGATGGGTTCATGGGCTACATTGGTGTGACTACTGTAGAGCTTTTGGCTATGTTTCATTGTTTAATTTTAGCGTGGGAGAAAAGATTCTTTTCTTTTTGGTGTGCTACTCGGATTCCCTTCAAGCTCTTTTTTTGATTGCATCTCATTTCAATTCTTGTCATTAGTATGCGTCTATTTTGTTCATGTAACACCCTTTTCTAAACCTCATTTATTTTAAATACAATCATAGTTCTTCGCAATTTAACTTCGCCATATCGAAAAAGGCGTTACACTTTACTCTCAAAAACGATCTCAATTAATAACGTCAGATAATTTCGAAATCTCGTAGCAGCGGAAAAATAATCATCAAAACACGTCTTCACATTAAAGGGTCTTAAAACCACAACTCGAAGTCTCAAATAAATATTGAAATCTAAATAAATAGCGTTACGCCCCCCGGTGTTACATATCAGAGCGACGACACGACCCGACAAAAGATAGGAAAGCCGGAGACCTTCACTCGCGGTTACCTGCAGCGTTGCCACATAAGAGCAACATTCCAAGCAGAAGGGGCGAGCATTAACAGAAATAATAAGCAATGACAGCAGTAGATAAGTAGCAGGTAACTCACAGCAAGCACATAAAACTCAACACATCATATCACGGCACAAGGTACAAACTCCATTAGTAAATAGATACCAACACTCGTTATAAATGGACTCATGAACGAATGCAACCCCTCTGGGCATATGCATGCGGTACCGATCTCGTAAAAGGCCACGCCGGGCATACCACC
Source organism: Oxytropis ochrocephala (assembly GCA_020916435.1). NCBI lineage: Eukaryota > Viridiplantae > Streptophyta > Magnoliopsida > Fabales > Fabaceae > Oxytropis > Oxytropis ochrocephala. The sequence continues at coordinate 101,346,358 of CM037092.1, forward strand.
AAAATAATCACGTGTTGTAGCATCACAGCTACCTCGAAGATGCATATGACAATGCGACTCATGATTCATGCATAGATACACATACTCATAGCATTTAATTAATAAATACCATACCACCGAAATTATTATCACACAGAAATACCACGTGTTGTAGCATCACAACTACCTCGTAACTCTCACTGCTTACAGATCACAGCTGCCACATATCACCGCATACACACCACGTCAAACAAATACAAGACAACCAAAAAACACACACAACACGTAAAATTGGCGCACAAAGACCACCAGACAACACCAGCACAACAAACACACACAACACCACAAATTGGTGCACAGCACCACTAGACAATGCCTGAATCTACGCACTAGGCGCGCCACACACAGACACACGAGGGCAGCGACAATAACCAAAGACAACGTCCTATTCGTTCGATCATTTTACCAAACAGCTAAGGAGCAGTATTTTTCAGCAACTGTGCACGAACTCCGACAATTAATTTAGCATATCAAACGATGTCGGAATTTTGCAAGCAAATATCCTCTGGAAAGCTTAAGATGTCTAGTTTCTAGAAATAATTTTTATTTATTTGTTTAGGTACCCAAATAGTACAGTTTTGCAAAATACCTCTCAGGGTACAGAAGTTCGACAGCTTCTGTTAACTAAATTGTAACCCAGTTTTCTCTTTGAATTCTCAACCAAATGAAACAAAATCCGTGTCTAAATTGAAGCCCCGTGAGTCTAGTTTACAATGAGACAAAAATCATTCGGAAAAGAGTTCGGTGGAAAGAGTTATGAACAAAACATTGAACCTATACCCATACGGGTTAATGCAGTTTTTCAGATTCTTTTACCCATTTTGAAAAAATGTTTTCTCCAGTTATACCGACTCAAATTTAGCGAAACCAGTGCCTAAAGTGAAGGAAATCGTGTCTACTTCCCAATGAAACAAACCCCACGCAATGCGGGCCATAATGAAGTCACAATCACAGAAATACTGGACACCTATCAAAACGGTTTCAAAACGAAATTTCAGCACATCAATTCCCTCTTTGCACAACAACCACTAGAAAGCAGGTTTTTAACGAATCAACATCACGATATGATCGACAAACACAACCCACACGCGCGCACGCGCGCTGTGCGCCACCCAAGGCAGCCACACACGCACACACACGGCCAAGGCTAGGGGCCTACGCCGTGGCAACACGAAACGACAACTTAACACGGCAACAACGATAATCGTCACTGCCGCACACCCACGCAAATAACCACAGCTGCCATCAATGACAACGACTCACAACAACAACTAATAAGACGCAACCACACACAATAATAAGGAATTAACATCAACATTATTGCGAAAGCAACCACAACATCACGCCATTATCAAGAATCATCATCAACATCATATATCATCAAAATCAATCATCACATAAAGACAAACACCATTGAAGACTCAATAACAACATATCATGCGAAATAACAAAAATAGCAACATCGCACCATCATCAATCTCAATCCAACATCGCAAATAATCCAACCAAACCCTAACTATCCATATACCCTCATCATAACCCATTATTAGTGTTAAAACCCACCCTTACCTCGAATAACGTAAGCTCCAAGACCACGATGAAGACGACACGAACGAAACCACGGCAACACATGACCCTTCCCTCTCCTTGTGCGTCTCCTCTTCCTCTTTTTCCTCTTCTCTTCGCAACTCTCCCTCTCTTCTCTCCATTTCGACTCACACTCTCTCTTTCTCTCCTCTTTCTATTTTTGATTCCTTTTTAAATGAGCATCAACACTCTAACCCTTTTTAATTTGATTTTTAATTCCTAACCATACGCTACTTTTCCTCCTACTTTTCCCCCCTCCCATAACCACTTTGGTTTTCCCTAGAAACTTGTTTTTTAATAATAATAATAATAATAATCATCATCATATATTAAGTATTTCTAACATCAATTTTAGTCCTTCTCAACATGGTCTCTATGCCAAAAACTCTCCAATTTGGTCCACTACCCTATCAAATCAACTCCAAATAATTTCTAATAAAATTTGGGGCGTTCATATTCACACCTTAAGTGAAGGAAATGCTTGCGCTAATTTCTTCCCCAAGCTTGGAGCAACTTCTTCTTTGACCTGGACCACCTTTGACTCTCCTCCTCTGGGGCTTGCTAATGCCCTCCTGGCTGATGCTTCTAGAGTTTATTTCCAACGTTCCTAGTTTCTTTTTGTCATTTTTAGTTCCGTTTTTATACCAAAAACATTCATATATATATATATATATATATATATATATATATATATATATATATATATATATATATATATACCATATGTTTTTTTTTAAATAGTTTATAAATCATGATTAATTTAGATAATAATAAATATTTCACTATATTAATTGAACTTTTTTGAAAAAGTCCTAATTGAAAATTGGAGTTTAAAACCTTCAAATAAAATTATACTTTAACTTAATTTATATCTATAGTCTCGTGTGATTAGTTCAAACCGAGTCGTTTAAATTTACAATAAAACTTCTACAAATATTAAGTGTGTTTATTTTTACCACGAAAGATTGCTTATTACTTGTAAATCAACTATCAATTAACTATATCTTTTATCAAAACACCCACTACCAAAAATACCAAACTACCCTTTTTTAAACTAATTTTTGTTTCTATTTCATCAAGTATCAACTATATCACTTATCACAACACCCACTAACAAAATACCAAACTATCATTCTCTTAAAATAACTTTTTTTTTCAATCTCACTTTTATCAATCAATCATCAACTATCAATCAAATATCAACTATCTCATTTTTCTACTTTTCACTATATATATATATATATATATATATATATATATATATATATATATATATATATATATATATATATATATATATATATATATATATATATATATACATCAATTTCATTTTAATATATCATTTTCTCCATCAATAAGTTTTATTTAATCTCAACTGGAAAAATTACAATTTGAAAATTTTGAAATTTAATAAAATTTTGTTTTCTAATCTCTACAGAAAATATTACATATTGCTGGTAAATGTTCACGGGGTAATGTTCGGACTAACTCAATTACAATTTGAAACCTTTCGTTTACCTACTTTAAATTAGTTTTAATTTTCGCAAGGTAATGTTCGGACTAATTAAATTACGTCTAAGTGTATTAATAAAAATCATGCGATAACACCCGTGCGTATGCACGGGTATACTGTTAGTTTCATGAAAAATTGTGCACGTATGGGTTCTACGTTGAGCTACAATAGAACCAAGAGGAGGACCCAAAAATCTGATCCGCTTAAAGATTTCATATCATGCAAATATACCCAAAAATCCGATTTACCTAAAAATCGGATTCTCTTACCAAATAAGCAAAAAGAAAGAAGAAAGAGAAAATTTGTATGTTCTTTAGAGATCTATAAATAACATGCAAATATCACGCTTAAAACCCAATACAAATAAGAAGAAAGAAATTTAGCACAAAACTTCTTCCAAAATGTTTCGTCACATCTCAACCTTTTTCTATTTCTTCGTCATTCTAGCTCTATTTGCATCTGGTAAGTATGTATATGATTATTCAAATAGTGATACTATTTTGTCTTTTTTCAATAAAGAAAAATAAAGATTAAATGAGTTGGGTCCTGACTCACCAAGATCAGGAAAAACTCGAACACTTATAAATTATCCTGTCCAAACATATATTTTTAGACAGAAGGTGTATATATGCTGCTAAAGTGAAGGTGTATTTGATAAATCTTTCCTTTATATTTGTATAGTACAAATAATAATATGAAACCTTATCTTTTTATTTTTACTGCAGTTGAAAACATTGGGCTAGGACAAGTGAATGGAGTAAATCCATGCTCACAACCTTTGGGTGCGTGTGGTCCATCTGGAGAATGTGCTCGAAGATGCAAAGCATTACACAAAGATGGGTCAGGGGAATGCGAATTGGGTCTTTGCACATGCATATATGGTTGTCCTCTTCCCCAAGCCCACCTAAGTCCAAATAAAAAGTACTAACAATTGTACCCAAAAAAGCAATAATAAATTTTTTTTCCCTTAAAACTATTTCGGATTGCAGAATATACCCTTTTTTATATTCAGAATAAACTCTATTTAATCATGATAAAATGGGATAAGAAAATGAGAGCACAAATATTGAAATTTTTATTGCAAAATAATGGAGAAAAAATTAACTCGACAACCATGTATACAGTTGTACAATGGCCATTAGTGCCACTTTGAATAATAAAATTTTCCCTACCTCAAATTTTATAAAAATGACCAATAATACCACTTTGATTAGAATAATAAAAATATTGTTTAGAATATGAATTTTACTGATTTAACCGTTGAATTGTTTTATATAAACTCAATAACTATATATACAATAGTTTAGATGATTTGGACACTTGTGGTCTAAGATGGATCCTCGCAGGGGAAACCATGTGCAATTGCCCCCCCCCCCCCCTCTTAAAATTTCTTCATATGTCTCTACTTATAGTTATTTACTTGTATTTTTTAATATTATATTGTACGTTAAAAACATCTCCCGATAAATTATCAAATTATTTTAAAATTTTATTTTATTTTTTCACTCATATTTTAGAATTCGTTAAAATTATTATATTGAGTTATTAGTTAAAAACTTTCAATTCAATATGTTCGATTAAAAATATGTTCGATTATTGAAAATCGCATTCTACTCAAATTTATTAGAGGTATCATTATTCATATTATATATATATATATATATATATATATATATATATATATAATAAAATATTATACAAACCTTTCCTATATATAAAGGCAATTCATTGCCTTCAAAAACTATCTTTTTGATCTTCAATTATCTTCATTTTCACATTTATGTAGTAACTTAATATTTAAATTTAGTAAAAGGAATATGAATGTGAGAAAAACATGGTTGGAGGGGAGGAATAAAGAAGGGTTAGTGTGTAACACCTTGCAATTATACTTAAAGCGGTAGTCAACACTTATACAATAACAATTAGAGTGTAAATCACTACTATGGATTCAAACAGACAACTCTTCATAATAACCGGATCAACCCACTATAAGCATAGAAAGTCTCTATCCTAGAACCATAAAATGCTAAAATACGAGTCAGTAATAATACAAACTCGAGATACAACTAATACAAAATCCATAATAGCTAAATAAACACATCCTCAAAGTTATGATCCATAGATCAAGTACAAGGATTACAAGACAATATACTAAACATAAAAGTCCAACATTCGGACCCCACTAGATAGAACTCAGCTCAGAATGCATCTTAGGCTTGGTACCTGTAAATCACAAAACAATAACAGTGAGATTACAGATCTCAATGAGTGCCTCCGAGACCCCTTACGGATCCTCTCATTTGTTCCTTTTAAGTTAATAGTCTTTCCATACCGAATAATGTCAAAGTTTCCATTTAATCCGGAATACCCCAATTCGGTGATATCAATAAATCATTTTTATCATTTTACTTGGCTTAGCACAATTTGTTAAACGAAATCACACGATATCACAGAAACCCCAATCCAACAATTACTGAGGGATAATGTGGGTGCTTTGGCCTCCGGGGATCTTTATCCCTTAATCACTTATGTATCATAATTTAAGTACACCTAATTTCAGAATCCATTGTAAAACACTTTTGATGTTCTCACTCAATATTCGGTATTTCGAATAACCAACAAGTCAATTCCCATATAATATAAGCATAAATCATGTAATCATATCATTCATAATCATGGAGGAATCAAAATCGGATACAGGTTGCAAACGGTACGCGAAACGGGATGAAAACGGTTTTAAAAACTCAAAAACAGGACAGGGACACGGCCCGTGTTAAAAGGGACACGAACCGTGTCAGAAAATTTGAAAAATTTCAGAGTCTTTGCGTGAGTAACACGGGTTCCCATGTTGTTCTAACACGGTCTGTGTTACTTGAGCAGTACCCCAAAAATCAATTTTCTCACTTTCCCGTTTAATCGTATCGCGCCCAAACTGAAACCAAACCAAATTCCAGCAGTCCAAGGCATTCAAATGGACATTTAGCATCCATTGATGACAAGTTTTCATCAACTAAACAAAACATATTCGAGTAACCCAAAATCACAAACTGAGACATTTCCAAAAATGTAAAATTTACCATTTTCGTAAAATCACAATATCATCATATCTGAACATATTACCAAAGTAAAACAACATATGAAAACATTTAAAACACACAATTATGGTGAGAACACTCACCCGGTTGATGAACTATTCGATACTTTGACGAACTAAAAACGGTAACTCACGAACCGGGCTCCTAACACCTCCAATACTCTTCAAACCCGAACCAAACTACCCTAAAATAGAGCTACCACCCTAGAATCCCTTGCCAACAGAAATGAGCTTGTAAATGGTCCTTGGAACTCTTCCCCAAATCCAGAATTTATGGAATGGTGAAGATTGAAGCAAAAACTCCCTCCTCCACCCTCAAGCTCGAAATTAAGAGGAAGATGAATGTGGATGATTTAGCTTGAACCTTGGTATGAAGTTGGTATCAATAGATAAGGGAGGAAAAATGTAGTGGAATGTGGGTGATAGAAGAGACATACAATGAATCCATCACCCTTCTCCTTCTCTTCTCTCTCTCGCGACTCTCCTCTCTCTCTCCAGCCCTCTGTCTCTCTTCTATTTTTTCTTGTTTTCTGTTTGTTTCTTCTAGTGTTTATCAAAACATTAAGTGTGTGTGTGTGTGTTTTTAAGTGAGGTTGGTTCAGCTGGGGGTGGAGTGGGAGTGAGTGCTGTTTGTTAAGTGGGAAAACCCCTAAATACTCTTATTCTACCCTTAATTCTCTAATAGGGGTGGCAATTTCTACCCGTAAGTGGATCCCCGCGGAGACTGCCCCGAATGAGGCCCCGTGGGCGGGGGATTTTCCCCCGTGGGGATGGGGACGAGGGAGAAAATCTCCCCGCAGTCAAAGTGGGGATGGGGATCATACCCCCCGCCCCGAATATATTACATAAATATTCTTATTATAGATTTATATTATGTTATAAATAATTAATTTTTTTGTTTTTTATACGTGTTTTTAATTTAAAATATTAACAAAATATTAAATTGTTCTAACTTTTATACTTTCTAAATATTAAAATATAAAAGTAAGACTAACATTTCTATTTTTTATATTAAAATGTTAACCTTTTGAATTTTAGTCTTACTTTTTATATATTTTTCTAATTTTATTATATTTAAATTTATGTTTTTACTAACTTTTAAAAACTTTGGGGTCCCCGCAGGCCGTGGGGATGGGGATGGGGAGAAATGTCTCTAGAGGCGGAAACGAGGGATGAGGATTTGGGTGGGGAGAGTACTCCCGCCCCCCCCGCCCCATTGCCATCCCTATTCTCTAATACACCCAATTCTCTTATTAATTCTCATTTTTCCCCAACACACAATTCACACCAATTACCCATTTATCATCAAAATACAAACAAATAACAAATCAACAATAGATCATAGGTAATGAAATTACTCAATCAATTAGACCCTTAAAATAATTATTTTAGGATGTTACAATATACCCAAACTTGAAAAAAAAACTGTTCAAGTCTTACCTCAGCTGAAAAGATAGGGATATTTCACCCGCATGTTGTCCTCTACTTCCCATGTCGCTTTTTCAGGTGATTCACCATCCCAAAGCACTTTGACAATAGGAATTGATCTCGTCCAGAGGACCTTTCCCCACGTTCTAATATCTGAACTAGATATGGTTGGAAAGTAAGATCAGGCCTAATCTCAACCGTCTCAAATCTCAACGGTTGACTTGGGTCAGGAATGTACTTCCTGAGCTGAGAAACATGGAATACATAAAGTAAATCAGCTAGGGTTGGTGGCAAATCAATGTGATACGCAACTGGCCCAATCCTCTCTAATATCAAGAAAAGGTCCAATAGAGCGACGACTGAGTTTCTTGGCTCGTAATACCATGCCAACACCAAGTGTAGGAGTAACTCGAAGGAATACATGATCACTCTCATCAAACTCCAAAGGCTTTCTCCGGTTTTCCGCATAACTTTTCTGGTGACTTTGAGATATTTTTATCCTCTCACGTATTTGATGAATCTTCTTGGTTGTTTCCCTAACCAATTCTGGCCCCAACAATTTTGTCTCACCAACCTCTCACCCACAAAGAGGTGTCCGACACTTACGCCCATATAGTGCTTCATACGGGGCCATTCTAATACTAGAATGATAGCTATTATTGTAAGCAAACTCTATTAGAGGTAGATGATTCCCCATTTTCCTCCACTATCAAGCACACACGCCCTAGGCCTGTCCTCCAATGTTTGGATAGTCCTCTCAGTTTGTCCATTAGTCTGTGGGTGGTAAGCGGTACTCGCATACACTTTGGATCCAAACGCTAAGTTCAAGGCTTTCCAAAAGTGAGAAGTTAACTTAGGATCACGAGCCGAAATGATGCTAGACGGAATACCGTGAAGCCTCACAATATTCTTAAGGTACTCATCTGCTAGCTTGGATATCTTATAATTAGAAAGAACTAGAATGAAGTGAGCTTACTTAGTTAAACGATCCACAACTATCCAAATGGAATCATTCCCTTCTTGGGACCGAGGTAGCCCCATTACAAAATCCATGGAGATACTCTCCCGCTTCCACTCTGGAATATTCAATGGTTGCAACTGACCTAAAGGCTTTTGGTGCTCTACCTTGACCTTCTGACAAGTCAAGCATCTAGACACAAACTCTGCTATCTCCAATTTCATACCTGGCCACCAGTACATCTTCTTACTCTTGTAAGCCTCAGTCAACATTTGCCTCTTTACTTCTTCATCATTGGGCACACAAACACGCCTATTAAAACAGATTACTCAATCACCGTATTCTGAAAAATTCTGCATAACCTTATGTTCCTGAAGCTCCATATCAACCTCTTTGCTAATCTGATTGATTCCCATAATGAACTGAAAACCTGAATCGGATTAAGCACCAATCTTTTTCTTCTCGGCTTAATCCAAACGGCATCACTACAAATTCATAGTGTCCGTATCTAGTATAAAAAGTTTTCTTGGGAATACCTAGAGCTCAAACTTTGATCTGATGATATCCAGATCTCAAGTCAATTTTAGAAAATATAATCGCATTCTAAGTGATCCAACAAATCATCAATCCTAGATAATGGATACTTATTTTTGATGGTGACTTTGTTGAGTTGCCTGTAGTCAATACACAACCTTATGGTTTCATCTTTCTTCTTAACCAACAACACTGAAGCACCCTAAGGTGAAGCACTCAACCTGACAAACTGCTTAGAGATGAGATCTTCAAGTTGGGATTTCAATTCTTTGAGTTCTAATGGAGACATGCGGTACGGAGCTATAGAAATTGGTCTTGTGCCTGGAACCAACTCAATAGAGAATTCAACTTCATGATCGGGAGGTAACGAGGTCACCTCCTCGGAAAAAATATCCAAAAATTCATTAACAACTTGAACAGATGCCATGTCTAAATTGACTTCCGATGATGAGGACAACATCATGACATAGGCCTCAGCACCCTGAAACAAACAATGACTGGCAGAAGTAAAAGATAGTAATGCTTCTGAGGTGGTACCTCACTACAAGAATAAGCCTGATTTGCCACAAACTATTGCCACAACCTGATTTCGTCGCCAATTTGCAACGGATTTGCCACAGAATCTGTAATGAGAAAAGTGCTCGTAAGTTTGGTAATGATTTGCCATGGACTTTGATAATTTGCCACAGACGTTGATAATTTGCCACCGAAATTCCGTGGCAAACCCGTGGCAAATGTTTGAATCAGAATTTAGAAAAGGGAGTCTACACGACCCTTTCTTTCACTCTCACTCTCATTTGACCTTTCACTCTCCCTCTCACTCTCACATGACCCCTAAACCCTAACACTCTCACTCTCAGCTCCTCACCTCACCTCCGTGCCTCCCTCAACCTCCACTGCACCACCGCACCGGAACCCCTAAATCCGTCCACCACTCCGTCATTTTCCTTTTTCTTCTCCCTATCTCAGCGCATCAAACATCAAAAGAACTCATGAGTCTTTCTCTCTCGCCTCTTCTTCTCTCTCGCGCCTCTATTCTTCTTCTTAAAGGTAAGGATTGAAAAAGAAGAGACAAAGCTAAGGTAAGGGTTTTACTGTCACTAAGTTTTTGATGGGTATAAGGTTGTATGTTTGTGTATTTGGTTGTTTTGATTGTTATGGTGGATGGGGATATTGATGAATTCTTTGTTTCATTTTGTTCTTTGCTGCAAACCTAATTGCCATCAATTTCTGGTTAATTTACTCTTTAGTTTTCTGCCGAGTAGTAACGATTATGTTTGTGTATTTGGTTCTATTTGATTGAAAAGCCCCATGTTTTGGTTGAATCAAAAATCCTAACTTCCTATATTTGATGATTTTCCTTAATCAAAAACCCTAACAGCCCTTGCACTCTTAAATTATTGATGATAGGTGTAATAAGATGATGATGAAGGATGGGTGTTATCACTATGGAAAATGGCGTGGAAAGAAAGTGATCTGATGTAGGTAGATATTCACTAGAGTCACAACTTATTCAAGTTATTAGTCAAGCTTTTGTTGGTCGTATTGGTTCTAGAGAACTCGCTGCTTTTGCTCTTGTTTTCACTGTTCTCATTAGTTTCGCCAAAGGAATTCTCGTAAGTTTCTTCTCTCAATATCATTTTTTTAATTTCACTTTTCTCCATATCTTGTTGGTCATATTGTGTTCTTCTGCACCAAAGGAGTATTAGAGAGGCTATTTACTCAGTTTCATCAAATAAAAGTTTAAGTTTTTCTTACTTTTTGTTGTTTAAAGGATGAATTATTTTGGTGATATTGAAGTGATTCTAGAAATTAGTTAAAATGGGGTTTTAAAAGAAACATAGATACTTCAAAGATTATAATTCCAGTGAAGTTAATTGGGTATAAATCTCCTTTGTAATGCTAATTTGTTTAGTCTCAATTTTTTTACATTTTTTGACAGCATGATTTAAGATTTAAGGAGAAGGTTCTATGTTTTTACCATCTTCCATTTTATTTCCTTTATTTCACAAAGTCCCCCCTGTTGTGTTGATTTAATTAGTGGCTTGAGACTTGAGTTATGACGTGGTGTCTCTCTCATGTGATTTTGTGATTGGATGTGTTTTCATGCAAGCTGAGTTTTTGAACCTGCAGCAACATCTATGAGGTTGTATTTTGAATTTTTTTAATTACAATTGAGAGTGAAGAAACTTTTTAGAAACAATAACAAACGGGATTTTTGACTTTCATGTTCTGATTCTTTGTAGTGTTAGCTTGTTTGCATCGATGTGCATGTGCTTGACTGCTTGTATGTTAGCTTAGGTTCATTCATTTCATTCTGCAGTACACGGCTTGAGGTGGTTGGTTTTCACTCTTGGAAAATTACATTAAGTTCTTGACCTCATACATTACGATTTTATCATATATTAAGATGTGATAAGAAATCCATGAAGGGCGCACTAGCACAATGTGTAGTGCTTAGTGCTCATATTTGTTATTTTGTATCCTGTGTCACTGCGCTTTTTTTACAGGTGACGATTGATTTTCAAGCTGCAGAAAAGAAAATACTTGAAGAACCAGCTTTTGAAATTGGTCTGGAACCTTTATGTGCTATGGTTAGTGCACTTTTTAAGTGTTTGCTTGTTATTTGAACATAGGATTGTTTCCAATTGGTATTGTTGCTGACATGAAGTGTATTATAACATTTTATTTAGATCAACAACAATTTACGCTGCTATGATCTTGCAATGGAGCTAAGTAATAGCACCATTGAAGCTCTTCCACAGAACTAGGTTTGGAGCTTTGGCTTTGCTGTTTTTCTTAGTTTCATTCAATTTTGCAAGCATTGCTTTGTTGTCATGCTTTTTTAGTTATTACATTTCCTGTCAAAAAAAAAGGATAAAACTTAGGTAGTGCTATATGTGTAACACCCCCTTCTATTTAATCTATTATTTTAAATAATTCGAACAATCAGAGTCTACGAAAAACCTTTAGTGCGACCACTAGAGGGTGCCACATTCAAACAACCACATAAAACTCCAAATAGTAATTAAAATAACTCCAAAAGGTGATACATAGCACCATAAATCCGTACGAGGAATAGAAATCGTAGCAGCGGAAATAACAACCAAAATACGGTAATACAGTTATCCAAGGAAATTTAAGCATAATATAACATAAATGACAAATCTATCTATCCTCCCCTGGTACTACGTGATCGAGCCGACTCGACAAATACTAGCGGAAGGTGCTCGCGTCACCTTCGATCATCACACTGCTGCTGCGTTGCCGCGTAGGAGCAACATTCCAAGCGAGAAGGGTGAGTTTCATTTCATAGAAATAGTAAATAAAACATGCAACACAATCAGACAAGCATTAGCACACAAACACCGTAAAGATTCAAGCAATTTCATCAATGGTCATACACACCCAAACAAACACCAGTACATATGCAAGTGCATGAGAATGCAGCCCAACGCCAAGGGCATATGCATGTGGATCCATCACCAAAAAGGCCCGAAGGCATTCACCAATCACCAAAAAGCCCGAAGGCATTCACCAAAAATATTTTATGAGGCCGAGGCCTATTCACCGAAAATAATGCACATGCCTATGCGACGCATGACTATGCAACACCACACCAAAACAACCACGATAATAGCACACCGAATATTCACCAATAATTTTATTTGCACCCAGTCACCAATAGGGGTCATAGACCCTTAATCACCCAAATCAACTCACCGTTAATCCCATCACCATTAGAAACAACCACCATAGCTAATGCCCCACCAAAAGGACCAATTCAACACCATAATAATTATTTTTTGGCACCTAGGGACTAATTTCACACCATAGTATTTATTTTAGCACCTAGGGATTAATTTAGCACCATAATATTTATTTTAGCACACGGTTTTGAAAGATCCCCACTGGAGGCGCACACACCGGGCGCTGCAGAAGAGAGCGCGCAGGAAGGCGCGCGATATAGGTCGCTTCTAACTCTCAAAGTTACGCCTCTCTGAGAGAGGTGCGCGCGAGGTTACGCTGCAGGACGCGCGCAAGCATGGCGCGCAAGTCACGTATGTCACATACCCAGCGCCATTTCCGAGAATCTGGCGCCCTTGTCTGCACTTCACGCACACAAAGACCACGTAAAACACACACAGTGGCGCCATTTTCGTGGAATTTGGCGCCTTCCTCGCTCTGCTGCTACCAAAGACACACACAGATCACACTGCGGCAAGACTCAGCGCCATTTTCGTGGAATTTGGCGCCCCGCCCACTCACACAAACACACACCGACACGCTCCAACTCACTCACCAGCGCCATTTCAGGGGAAATTGGCGCCCTCTCGCCCGCACGCAAAACACGCGCAAACATACACAATACACACACAGGCGCCATTTTGGGGGATTTTGGCGCCTTCTCAATCTGTCTATCTATGTATTTTATTCCTTAAACACCAACAACAACCTATATATATTTTCTAGGCACCAACCAGCAGAAAGATGTATGTGTTTTTAAAACTCAGATAAAGAACATATATATTGGTAAAACGCAAAACAAAGAACTCATATATATTTTATAGAACCTTGATAAAGAACTTATACATTTTATGAATGGTGACAAAGAAGACATATACATGTTCGTAATAAAGACAACAAAGAATATATGGGTTTTATGGAACACAAACAAAGAATCACATGGCTCATGAAACAGCCCAAACAAATTTATATATATTTTCTAACACAAAGAACGACACATATGCAGTGTTCGTAAACAAAGACAACAAAGAATATATACAATTTATAATACAAAGAATGACCATTATATATATTCAGAAAACGCCCAATTCAATCCCTCTATAACCTAATACTCAATCCTATGGTCCCATGTTTTAGAGACTATTGGCTATAAAAGGAAACTCCCCTTACATGATAGTTGAGGAGAAAACCACACTTGAGAATCACCGTAATCACCAACACTCCAAGCTTGATTTCTCTCCCAAAACTCACGCTAAAACCCTCCTTTTAAACACAAAGAAGAACAGCCCAACAATAAGAATGAAAGGTTGAAGATTACAAAAAGGAGAAGAATGGAAAAGAAGGGGTTAAACGAATTACCTAAGCAATTTGAGAGAAATTCCTTCCTTCCCTTTTTCTTGCTTCACCGTCGCCTCCTTCCCTTTCTCACTCTCACGTTTTCAGTTTTCGTTTGTTTCTAATTCAAGGGATTGGAACGCTCCATCATAGGGTTTAGTGTATTAGGGATGGGCTTGGGTCAATTGATTGACTTGGGCCCTAGATGCACCCCCTAGATCATTTGATTCACCTCCTGAAATCAAAAGGACACTCCAATTTAATTATTTTATTAATCCAAATATAGTAATCCCTCAATAACTTAATTAAATAAATAATTAAATTATTTTAGGGCGTTACAATATGCACTGTCCCTACTGTTCTCCACTTAATATGCACCATAAGGGGTGTGAAGAAAACTGCCTTTATAATGAAAACATTGTCCTGTTGTGAGAATAACACTAAAAACAGTGTTGTGGCACTGTGCCTAAGTTTAGTCCCTCACTTAATTTTGTTATTGATATTTAATGTAATAAGCATCATATTTGGTGGCTACCTTATGAAATCTTTTGTCAACTTTATATATTCACATTTTCTGATTTATTACAGGTTAATTTTGAAGACACCTGTAAGGGATTTCTCGAGGTTGCCAAGGTATGGAAGAGTGAGCTTGTTTTGTAATCTAATTGTTGATCGTTAACTTTTATTATTTCCTTTTACTATGTTCTTGCATAGTTTCCTTGAGACAGATTAGGTAAGACTTTCATTTACTTTTTTAATCCTCTAAAATTTTTGATTGGTATTTCATTCTCCTTGTATATATTTATGACTTTTCTCATTGTATACATACAATAAACAGTTTTGTAATTGATTTCAAGTTGGTATTAGAGCCTTTTTGATCCAGGGACGTGGTCAAGGTTGTTTTTTGCAACTTATTTCATATATATGTGTGACCAAACAAGGGGTAAGAACCAAACAACTTAAATACTCTACTATAAGACTTGAGCACCCCATAATACCCAAGTCATCATAGCACCGCCTTTAAGACTCGATGTGGGACTCTAGCACCCCACAGTGCCCAAGTCCCTATTAATTAGCCAAAATAAAACCCTCCAAATAACCCAAGTCAGCTTCACAAACTAACAATTCTTGGACACTGATTTTGGTTTTCATTAATTCATTCTCTAGTCCCCATTGGCCCACTTGACTTCTCTTTCCATTCGCACTCCTCTACTCTATGGCTTGACCTTCAGCTATTACTTATCCTTTATTTCATTCTCATACCGCTAAATTTGCACTCCCCTTCTCTATGGCTTCTATGTATAGTGTTAAGTATGCATGATTTTATTGCAACATAACATATTGGTTCCCTTCATCTTGTCTTCTAAGTTTACTTCTTAGTTAGACATTTTGTCATGTAGTTATTATATTTTTAACTTAGCAGTGGTCTTCTTTCGAGTTTTGGATTGGAGTTTTTTGTTTGTTTGAGAATTCACTTTGAAGAACTTGTGCCTCGTTTGTTTTGTTTTATGATTTTCATGCTCAAGCATGATGTGAAATGCTGAAAACTAAGGCTTGTAATTGTAGTTGTTGCTCAAGCACATCAGGATCATTCTTGTTGTCTTGTGTGAAAGTTGACTACTTAACACTATTGAAATTTTAGCTTTAATTTGTTTAATGCAGCCCAATTTGAGTGCTTCATGGTTGTTCCAAAGGGAAATGTTAGCAAAGCAATAATCCGTTGTTCTTGAAGATTTTATTAATGACCTTCTTTATGCCAATTTTAATAGTTTGTAGCTAGTTTATCTCAGTATCTCAATCATGGCTTAAGTGCTTATTTACTTTTTATTTCTGCTGAATCAGGTGAGCATGTTTCTGCTTTACATTAAGGTAGTGTGGCAGTTGAGTTTTCTATGGATACAACATTATTTTAGGTAGAAATTGGGGGAAGTTCCTTGGTTCAAGAAGGAAATTTAGTTCAAATATTCATACATATCCCACATTCTGTGGTCAAAACGTATTGATATTTAATGTTATTTCTGCAGAGCCTCACCCAAGAAATGTCAAAGCTCCGGTATTTATGAAGTCAGACTCAAAGACCATTGTCCTTGTTTGTACATTCCTTACCTTAAAACTCTTGTAGCAAAACCTTTGTTTCAATATTAGTTAATTTTCATTGGTAACGTTACCTTGAGTGTTACTTTATCCCATGCAACTGATGTTGTGAAGCACACAAGTCAACTGAATTACTTAAATTTGTTATTCAATTTTATTTTATTCAAATGAAACTCTAAGGCATGATTTTTTGTATTAAACATGGCAAACCTGACTATATGAATTAAGGCTGCATTCTTTGGATGGTTACTTATTTTTTGTTTAATCAAGTATTATTCCATGCCAGCCTGAATTTGTGAAAGTGGTTCAATATATGACCTTTGGTTTCCCGCCCTTTTTCTTCTTTAGGTGGCTAGTGCAGGATATGGATTGGACCACACTGTTGCTGTTGATATTTTGACACTGTAAGGTCCACAAATGGGTTCACAGTTGTCCTTTCCTCGGTGTTTCTTTGAAGGTATTACCTACCTTCAATATTCATGCCTATTGGGTATTTTTTTTCCTTGTTGAAGGATGGCACAGATGCATAGTTTTTTAGTATAAAATGCCTATGTTGTTGTTACATCCCTTTTCACTGGTTTCCTCTCCAGAGACAATTGTTTTTCTTTGGGCTGGTGCACTTGACAGTTGAATAATTTCTATCTCTGTTGTTCTGCTGTTCAAATTCAAACCTACTTCCAGCATGAAAAAGAGATTCTGGCTTGAGTGCTTATATTGCTGATGTGTTTGTATGTTTAGTGCTGATATGTATTTGTCTAGTAACTGTTATATTATAATATGTTACAATACAATTATTTAAAACTAACTAAACTTAGTTTTTGTAATGTGCAGGAGGCTTTATAACTCTCTTGGGCATGTTTGCTGCAGTGGAATTGAAACTGGGCGTGTTCGCTGCAATTGAAGGCCCACTCTTATCAATGTGTTCACGCTCTTGAGGAGATAGGGTAGATGAAACTTTTTATATAACCATGTCAAAGTTATGCAATTAACTCATGTTAGTGTGTCTTAGATTAGCATCTCCATAGTGTCCTATATAGTCGTTAATGTGAATATCTAATTGGTGTGTATTTATGTTGTTTGGGATCTGTCTAATTTGAAAGTATGATTTAGTACATGGGGGTTTCTATGTATTAGTTTGAATGGCTGTTGCAGGGGTTGTCTTGAAGTTCAATACTAACAAATTGCTGGATTTATTTTTTTTTTATTTTTTATTTTAAATTTGCGACGGAAGGTGTCAGAGTTTGCCACGACTTTGCGACAAAAATTTGCGATGGATTTGCCACGGGTTTGCGACGAAAAAATTTGCCACGGAAAATTTCGTGGCAAACGATTTGCGACGAGCGTTTTTGCCACCATTTTTTGTCCGTCGCAAATCCGTGGCAAATGCTATTTTGCGACGGAAATTTGTGCGTTTGCCACGGAAATGGCCGTCGCAAATCACCAATTTTCTTGTAGTGCCTGTCAATTCCACAGACTCTGAAGGAAACTGAATCATCTGATTACGACAATCTAAAGTAAAATGATTGGTAGAGAGCCAATCCATGCCCAACACCACATCCATACCTTTCAAGGGTAGACACACAAGAGACAAAACAAAAGACCTACTTCCTCGATGAGCGATGGTTAATGTCACAAATTCAGGTAATTGAGTCAAAGCTAATTTCAATCGGTCAACACATGATCTGGCTATGAATGAATGAGTTGCACCAGGATCAAAAAGAATAACTGAAGGAGTACGAAAAAGAGATCTCGTACCCTTCATGAGATTATCTGACAGCTTGTCTGCACAAGCATCCAAAGTGTACACTCGACCCTGGACAATTATGAGCATAATGACCCTCCTTCTTACAATAGAAACACTAATTGTTCTACAGATAACATATTCCTCTATGGAATTTCCCGCACCTGGAGCATGCGTTGGATTTCGATTTTCAAACCTCTCGCACTTGTTTTCCCTTGTTGATATTTCCCCTTGGCCTTGTGTTCATAATTCATGTTTCAGACCCTTTCTTCTTTTCCTTCCAATACTCCCTCTTCTCTTCATACAACCTGTTGAGATCATGTTCCGCTACATAAGCTTGCCTCACCAAAGCAGCATAATTTGTGAGAGTATAGGAACTAAGACCCTGAGTCACATCTGCACGAAGACCCATCTTGTACATTTTCATTTTTCATTCATCATTAGGCGCATACCTAGCCAGCTGGTGGAATTGAGACAACTTCTCAAACTTAACAGTGTATTCACCCACAGTCATGTTGCCTTGCTTGAGATTCACTGGAGGAAAATAGTGTCCTAGAAACAACTCCTTAAAATTATCCCATGTTATGGGAGTTCCATGAACCACCATCAATTCACGGGCATTAGTCCACCATGTTCGAGCGTCTTCTTCAAGTGTGTGAGCTGCACATACTACCTTATCTTCTTCACTACACTAAAATGTCCTGAAAATTTCCACCACGGTATCAATTAATGAATGAGATGACATTACATCAGGTCCTCCTTTGAAACTTGGGGATTCATCTTCTGAAAACGGAAGTAAGTTTTGTTAGGATCTTCCGGAGGTTGTTGCACATTAGGCTGCTGATGAGCTTGTTGTTGGAACTGCATCATGTCCTGCATCAGCTTCTGTTGCATCTCCATCATATTTTGCTTCCACGCAAAGTGCAGATCAATTGGTTGATTGTTCCTTGAGCCTCCTGCCATAATTCTGCAAACAATGCACCAAGTATTGAGTTGATCATGCTCAACGTCTCTTACCATTATAAGAAGAAAGATAACAAAATTATTCAAGAAATAAACCAACCCTAGAACTATTCAACGTCTGACTAGGTCGAACCGCTCTGATACCATAAATGTAACACCCCGCAATTATATTCAAAGCAGTAGTCAACACATATGTAATACAATTCGAAGTAGAAATCACTAATATGGATTCAAACAGACAACTCTTCATAATAAAGGGATCAACCCACTACTAGCATAGAAAGTCTTGATCCGAGAACCATAAAATGCTAAAATACAAGTCAGTAATAATAGAAGCTCGAGATACAACTAATACATAATCCATAATAGCTAAACACATCCTCAAAGTTATGATCCATAGATCAAGTACAAGGATTACAAGACAAAAACTAAACATAAAATTCCAACATTCGGATCCCACTAGATAGAACTCAGCTCATGACGTCATCTTCACTTAGGTTTGGTACCTATAAATCACAAAACAACAACAGTGAGATTACAAATCTCAATGAGCGCCTCCGAGACCCCTTAGGCTTCCTCTTTTTCATTCCTTTTAAGTTAATAGTCTTTTCATACCAAATAATGCCAGTAGTTTTTTTCATAAAAAAACATAATTTTAAAAAAATCTCTCAATATCAAGCTAAATAACATGCACTACAAGAATAATTGAAATTTCTGGGCAGAACTTTCTGGAGGATTTTAATCCCCGAGAAACTTTCCGTCGGATTTTGTACTTTTTGGAGGATTTTAATCCCCAGGAAACTTTCTCATGATTTTAATCCCCTAGAAACTTTTTAGGCGGATTTTTGGCATTTGTATGCGGATTTTTAGATTTGTGGCGGATTATTAGTTGGAAAAAAGTTTCAAAAAAAAACCATTCCGCCAAAAATGCAATCAATTCCACGGAAACACAAAAGGGTGGGATTTTTAAAATTCAAAATCCGCCGCAGTGTGCACACAATTCCGCCGCAACGGGTACACGGTCAACACGCGGTCTTCAAGGGCCTATGATTCATGCCTAAGGTATTGTTATCATGTTTTAGGTGTTTCATAGAGGTTGTAGATTGGATGTATTGATGTATCTTGGTTCCTGCCAATGGGTGTTTTTAGCACTCGTGGGGATCATGTTTGTGTTGGTGTATTTTGGCCTCAGTCAGACTAATGCCTTCCTAGACTTGTGTATTGCTCGTGCTAGATTCTTTTAATAAAAATCGTTTCGGGAAAAAAAGGTGAGGTGAAAATCACTTATTAGCCGATGACTATCAGTCTAGGTGAAAGAGATAGAAGTGCAACTGTAGTGCAGTTTAAAGCTTTCCCCAATGACTCGAGAGGTCGAGACTCAACTCACCTAAACTTTACAAAAGAAAAAGAAATCAAGCCTCACTTTCTTTGAAGAGGTTGTACAATACAATCCAAAAGAACATTGAAACTACATTCACATTCATATAGTAAATCATCAAAACAATGTTATTATCACTTCTCAGTACTACGCATAACCTTAACTAATATACATTAACCAAAAGCATCATAAAGGCATCCCAGACACATAAATTGAACATAACAAAAACAGTAGTGCTATTCAGTACGAGAAGAAACGTACGAATAGGCACAAAATCACAATACACGGGAATGCTCCATCAAAATAACAACACAAGGAACACACTTCTTGGTTTTTGTTTCGTACTCTCAATTATTATCCTAACAAAAATATACAAGATCAGGTTTCAGATATTCTAATTTCTAACTAGGAAGCCAAAATTGGAACCCTCTTATGCCCTATAAAATGCTTCCTAAGCATATGATAGTTATTTCTATAGTGCTCAAGTGAGAAACATAGCTGTCGTATCGCCTCGCGCTTCTCTTCAGCTCCTTCTAAGATCTCAGCTTTTTGCCTCTCAACTTCTTCCTCGAGTTGCTTTGCTTTTGATTTTAGTTCTTCAACTTGTCTTTGTGCCTCTTCCATTCCAGCAATTAATTGTACATGTTCCATATGCAGCTGGTTCAAATGGTTGTCCAAGTATACAATTCTAATATCTCTTGAGTTCACTTTTTCCTTGAGGGAACCAACTTCTACATTGAGATTATCTCTTTCTAATCTCAATGTATCAAGCCTTACATTTAGATCTTTTATGTTGTTCTCTCTCAGCTCAATGTCTTCTTTTAAGAGCTCGATTTCACCTTTGAGTGTCGCTTCTGTCTCGATTTTTTCAGACTGTATATTTCTAATCTCCTCTTCGAAAGACCGGCCACGGCATTCCCATTCTCTGACCTGCTCTTTTAAAAGAGTCTG
Organism: Oxytropis ochrocephala; assembly: GCA_020916435.1. Lineage (NCBI taxonomy): Eukaryota > Viridiplantae > Streptophyta > Magnoliopsida > Fabales > Fabaceae > Oxytropis > Oxytropis ochrocephala. The sequence goes on from CM037092.1 coordinate 101,367,723, forward strand.
TTCCTCCAGTAACTTGGACATTTCAGACTTTAACTGAGCTTTCTCCGGGAAGATTTTCTGCTCCGCGTCAGATACCGCTGTTTTTAGATCCCTGATTTCGTTTATCCGGTCTGATAGACTTGCCTTTAACCTCGCAAGTCTTTCGTTAAGTTTGGTGCTCTCTCTTTTCTCGCTGTTGAATTTGGTTTTCCAAGCAGCAATTTCCTTTCGAGCTAAGTCGAGTTGATCCTGCAACTGTTGAATTCTTTCAGAGGATTTATTGGCTTCAAGTTTGAGTGAAGCAATTTCCGTTTCGGAAGCCTTGAGATTTTCTTTGGCAATTCGAAGCTCCGTCTTAAGTGACAAAATTTCACCATTTGGCTCAGACAATTCCTTATCCACACCATCAACGCTTTCTTCGACATCTAATGCCTCGAGTTCTGGGGCTTCCCCTAATGTCTTACGTGATGTCAACTCAACGCCAACATCAATATTTTCTGAACCCAAGGATCTGTAGTTTCCAAGATCAGTCTTCAGTTTTGCGATTTCCTCTTCTGAAAGTCTTAGCTTTTCATTCACAGTCATTAATTCTTGTTCATAAGCATTAATTTTGGCATAAACATCCTCAGCGTTTTCGCTTCTTGTGCCCCTAGATGAAACATCAGCATATTCTTCATCCTGCGTCCATAGCTTTTCTTTTACCTCACGGAGTTCATTTTCCAATTCTGTTATTCTTCTATTCATCCCCGGATCACTACCATTACGCGAGAAACCTGAATAGTTGTTAACTGATGAATCATCTGATTCCTGCTCAGAATCTGTCATAGTAGACGACTCAATCTCATCATCATCTTTTTGGTTAACATCTGACCCATTTGTACCAGTGCCAAGAAAGAAATCAAACCCAGCAGCTCGGTTGGTAGATTTACGACGGTCCTGCTTTAGAGCAAGGCTAGTGAAGGATGGTTCAGAGCCTGTGTCTAAAATACCTGAACCATGGGATTGGAGATCAGAGGGTATATTCTTTCGCAATTCTCCGGTCAGATTATCATAGCGTTCAGCCAAAGACCGGTAACCACGATAGAACTCCTCCACCAAAGCAACCAATTCTGGCCTCTTTTTATAATACATTTCAGCTCTTTTGGCAAATGAATCTGCATCCTCTTCTATCAGCTTCAACATTCGCTTCACATTTCGGTCCATCTCTGAGATAAAAGATCATATTGTTAATTCTTTTGATGACATTGTAATGAAATATGATTATGACATAAAATTACTGTGACCTAAATTTTTAAGGATCATAAGAACCCCTTCCCTTGCGGGAAAATAATTATCTGGTCTGCCAAAGGAATGTAGGTGAAAGATGATAATATCACAAATTCACAGTAAAATTCATCACTTATTGTAACTTGGCATTGTTTTGACTAAGGAACAAAGATCATACATTGATGGTATAAAAAGCTCCTAACATAGAAAACAAAAGTGAGACTGAAACATTTTACTTTTTTTAGACTGATCAAAAAACATTCCAACCTTGGTGTTCCAAAAGCTAACATTGTTAACAAGAGTAACCAATATCTTTAGAAGAGCGAAAAAAATAACTATTTGATGAAACTTGTGGCTTCTTATAAAGGTTCATGCAGGGGAAAACATAGGGAGGGAAATTGACCACTAGGAAAAGAAGTTCATGTTTTTTGTATAGTTGATGAAGAAGTTGCAAGTCAAAATGGCCAGCTAAAGATAATTAGCATTTTACTCACCTATAGGAAAAAAAAATAATAATCAACATTCTTGACTTTCTCAAAGTATATAATCCTTTCAAACTACAATTAACAAACTCCATTAACATTTTAAAGAGTTACAAACATATCTGTAAGAGTTGTCCTTTGAGTCACAACTCACAATCCCCGCCCAACCTTCAAAAGAATAACTTTTTCTGTATTATATATATATATATATATATATATATATATATATATATATATATATATATATATATATATATATATATATATATATATATACTCCTCTAGACTTATATATAAAAGAATAAACCATTTTTAGATTCATTAAAAAGTTATGTATCTGGACTACATATAGTCCAGATACATCACTTTTTCAATGAATCTAAAAAGTCATTTGTTGCTTATATATGAGTCCGGAGGGAGTACTAGTTATTCCTCTGAACTCATGAAAAATTAGAATCTAGGAAAAATTATGAATGTAGAAGGATATAAGTAAATTTAGATGCAGAATGGTAGAAAACCTTCCAAGTTCCAATGCACAGAACATATTAAAGAAGTGAAAGTGTGAAGAATACAAAAAGACAAAAAAAGTAAAGATAATCTAAATAAATCAAAGAAAAACACACTGGAAAGAGTTTACTTCATCTGGGAAACCAATTTGAGATTTCATTACAGAGGTATCAACAAAGGAAATCAAATAAAGTAATAAACAAATAAGAACATTTCAATTGTAGTTGCTTTGCTTACCTTCAAGATTTTCTGAAAGCCACTTAGAATTTCTCACATTTATATGACTATCCCACCACCAAGAATGTGATTTCCTTGATTCCAACCTCTTCATTTGCTTGTTAGACTAAATAATAAGAAAATTTTTAAAAAAAAAACACAATTATTATAAGCAAAAGAACCCAGAATTTTAATTCAATAACATAACATATATGCATATAAAATTAAACAACCCATAGCTCAAAAGTTCTATTACACTTACCCCAGAAGCTGCCATTTGCCTGAGCAAGTACTAGCTAGCTCCTGAAACTCTGATATTAATAATAAGGTAAGGTAAGCCAAAAAGGAAAGACAAAAACAAAATCAGCATCCAAAGTCAAATAATTAATCAACATAACGCCTAAAGATGACTTTAATAGAAAAATATTAAATTAAAATCAACAATAAAATTAAGATGACACAAATGTGGACCCCACTTACATGGGCCTAAGCTCCACCGACCCAAGCCCAATATCTAAGGAACACCGAACAACAAGTCAAGCGCGCAGCATGAGTTCCACGTGGACAATTTTCAAAATCAAAATAATTTTGATCGATTCTATTTTTGTTTTTTATTTATATATTCCTATCCCTGAATATAATGAACAACTGGCCGTGGCTCAAGAACAGCTATACCCACGCGTCGTAGCGCGCGATAACAGCTCGTAAACGTGGTGGTTGGACAAAAAATCCATCTCAATTTATTTGAAATAAATAATTTACGTCACGAAGAAAATCAATTTATATTTATTAATTTATGAATAAACAGTTGACAATATTATAATTTTCTTTTTGTAATTCGATTTGTTGAAAAAGTCCAAAATCAGTATACTAGGAGAGATGACTCTGAGAGAAAGAAAACAAAGTTGCGAAAAGACAAAGATAAGAATCATCAGTCTCCACCACAAGCGAGATTTCATTTCAAACATATCTTACCATCCACAAAAGTACAAATACAACGAATTTTTTACAAATAATAATAATAAACAGAAAATTTAACTAAAAGTAAAAGAAAATTGAAATTAAGTGTGATAAATTACGCAAAAAAGATGAAATTAATGCAGAGAAGAGAAAGGGGTTACCTGGAAGAAGAGGAAGTAGAGGATGATGCTATGGTGGGAGATAAAGCAATGGATCTGAGAAAAGAGGGAGAAAGGAAGAGAGAGGATGGAAAATAAATAGAAAGAAAGATAGAGAGAGATATTTAAACAGTGAGGTTCATAAGTCGAATGTCAAAGTGTTAATAATAATAGGGTGTTGGAGTGGAAGTGGGGACACAAACAAGCAAACAAATGAAAAAGAAAGTGCCCGGGAGGGAAAGAAATCTCTTCTTCTATTTAATGTCGACTCTTCTCACACGTCCTTCTTCTCTTCCATATCTCTCTCTCTCTCTATATCTCGCTACACTAATGTGAAATCTTTCTTCTTTATTCACTCTCTCTCCCCACCCTCATTAGGTATTTTTTAGAGGCATCGGACCCGCTCTGATGTCTAGGAGAAAAGAGTTACGACTAATTTAGAGTTTCGTTAGTAGATAAGTGAAATCTAACTCAATTTATTTCATTATTAAGAATCGAATTGGGGATTAAATGAAATCAATTCTTTTAAATAGAGTCAGATTAACCACCTGCTTTCAAAGTTTAAGGTACTCCTTAGGTATAATTTCTTCTTTTGTTGTATTTATTTTATGTGTATCAATTTTCTTCTTAATATTAAATTTGCCTTCGCGATTTGAATCTCTATATTCAATAATATTTTTTCCATTTCGTTGAATAATTATCCTAACAACTATCAGTGTTGTTCATCATATCTAGCCGCGTTGAGAGTTCAAATTAAGAAACGAATTAATTGTAAGGACATAATATTTTTAGACCAATAATGTGGCAAATTAGTAAATGAGAATTAACTTGCAATCGACTTTGTGGGACATGATAGGAAATAGTCACATATCTTAGTTGAAGCACCTTAAGTTTTGTTTAGTTTTTTCAATTAAGCTTATTAGATTGGATGATTTGAGTTGCAACGACACATAGCATCCAAATAAATTCTTGTCAAATGGCAAGCAATCTTAAGTGTTCTGTACCTTTACCTTACCCGGTAGAACTGGGATAGTAGTAGGTAGAGCTCTTGCTTCAATAGACCGGGAGTGATCCCGGGTAATTTGAGTGTGATCGTGTGTAGAATGCTGCGATGTCACCACCAGATGTTAGCTCGATGATGAGAATAGAAGAGTGTAGTAGGAAATGAGTGATGTGTACCTTTTTGTCGAGTGGGGCCAATATTTATAGGTATCGGCTTTGATTTGATTTGTTGGATCGCGTCGTTAGATTGCAACCGTTGATTTCTTGATAGGCTTATACGTGAACTTAGTTGCATGAAATTAGGACCCTCGTTATTGGGCTTGTCTATGATCACGATTGGATTGGGCCTCGTGGCCCATTCCGGAGCGGTAAGTGATTTTGATTTTGAAATTGAACTTTTTAAAGGTTTGACCATCTCACTCATGAATATCTATAGAGCAAATAGCAAAATGTCAATTGTGGTTCACAGAAAACCCCAAACATTTGCAGGTAGTAACCCCAATATTTGTAGGTTTATCAACCATATACTGTCATGTTTTGGAAGATTTTAAGTAAATTATACTCGACTTGAGCATCTATATTCCATTTGAAGACATGATTAACTTTTAAAATTTTGATCTCTTTCTTTTAGTAAGAGATTTGGAGCCATTGCTCTTTGATAATATAATTTGGCTGTGTTTTTCCAATTTAAATTTTACTAATCATTTAATTAAGTTTGCAGATGGAATTTCGAGAATCTGTTGTGGCCCAAACTGTTGAAGCCCACAATGACGATAATTATGAAGAGCACATTTACGAAGAAGTGGATCATCCAATACCTCAAGTAAGAGATAAAAGATACCAGGTCAGGCCCAATTGGACAAGAGATTATGCTATGTCTCTCAAACTAAGTTCATGTCACTAAATGGTTCTAAAATCTATATTCCCATATTTAATTTTTGTCTTTTTCCTTTATTGTAATGACTCAGCTATCATTGGATATTGAGGATAAGAACGACATCTATCCCTAGCTAGCTACAGCTGTCCCTAAATGTGGTGCTTTCACTGATTTACTCTCTCCCAGCGATGAATACCTCACCACCACCCTCTCCCGACGATACCAACGCCATCCTCAACCAACTTTTACGCAACCAACAAACTTTAGGACGAATGAGCCGTACGACTCAGTAATCCTAAAATCTCTATATTAAAAAACATTAACCAACAAAACCTTTTTTTACCCAAGAACTACATAGCTTTGATTTCTCCATCGCGCTTGGAGATACGTAGAGCAGGGCCCCTCCTCACAAGCACAAAAACTAAAATTTTCATTAAGTCTTCATTCTTCTTCTCTAAATTTAAATAAAATGGTAAAATAATTGTTAAAATACAACTAGCTTGAGTATCTTCTATCTTTTATTAGTTAGATTGGTTATTGTCTAGCCTGTAGGCTGCAGTGTTTTAGGAGCTCTATTAGGGGCTCTCTATTATTGTTTAATTTTCTTTGATGGAAAGGGTTTCGGTCTAATCCCCCCTTCGCTTTTCTCTATCTTTTACCTTTTCCTTTTTTAATAAATTCGGAGCAATCACTCGCTTGTTTAAAATAAATAAATAAATAAATGAATGAAGTAATCTTCCATAGGAAGGATGTCGCGGGGGGCTAATACCTTCCCCGCGCGTAACTGACTCCTGAACCAACATCTGGTCTCAAGCACCCTTATCAAAGTTCAAAGGGATTTTTCAATATTTGCCCTTAAACTAAAATTAAGTGGCGGCTTCAGTTTTGAATCCTCACCCTGATTTTTCGGTCGCTACATAGTTGACAAATTTCAAAGACAACTTACTTTGGAAAATTGCCAATCCATTTTACTGTTGTTAGTATTGCTGAATTATTTTCTACGATGGTTTGTAAGCTGCATGGCATGACTAAGAGTATGGTTTCAAATAGAGATCTTATTTTCTCGAGTCATTTTTGGCAAGAGTTATTCTATTAAGTGGTACTAAGCTGCGGATGTCTTCTGCTTATCACCCTCAAAGTGATGAGCAAATTGAAATAGTGAACAAAGCTCTTCAGCAATATCTTCATTGTTTCGTGTTTGATCACCCAACTAAGTGGGAAAAAATCCTTCATTGGGCTGAGTGGCACTACAACACAACAATCCATTTCTCTACAGTTACACTCCCTTTGAAATAGTTTATGGGAATCCTCCTCCAACATTACCACAATACATCTTGGGCTCAAGTAACTTGGAAGAAATTGAGTGAGAAATGATGTACAGAGATGAACTCTTGGCAGCTCTTAAGGCCAAACTCATCAAAGCCTAGCAAGCAACGAAGCTGTATGTTGACAAGAAAAGGCTTCCCCACTCATTTAAAGTAGGAGATCTGGTATTTATCAAGCGGCACCCTTACTGGTAGAGTTCCTTGGGTGAGCAACGCACTCATAAGCTTTCTAAAAGACATTATGGGCCATTTGAATTACTAATGGGGGAAGTTTCATTTGAAGTTAATCCACCTTCTCACAGAAAAATTCATAAAGTTTTGCATGTCTCTCAAATGAAACCTTGCAAATATCCTATGGCCAAACCCTTAGAACTGCCTCCAATTGCTGCAGTAAATAATCCTATTATACAAACTGTAAGATGTAACAGAATTGATTGAGGGAAAATTCACACTTTGCTTTATTCATCTATGCCTTATATAGGCTTGTTACATACACTGAGAGTTTGTTCTGTTATATCAGTTATAACAGACTAACTGATATAACAGTAACTGATATATCAGTTTATCAGAATCTATCTATTTCTATTATTATTACAATACACACTTGCTTCTAATACAAAGGTAAATCACAATATCAAGCTAGTCTTTATTCAACATCCTCCCTTAAACTAACTTGCACAGTGCAATTAGTTTAACTCAGTAATTCTACACATTCCCAGCTGCTTTCTGAATTTTTCAAAGGTTTCAAACTTTAGAGCCTTGGTCATCACATCTGCTATTTGATTCTGTGTGGCACAGTGCACTAGCTCGATCTTTCCTTGCTTGCTTAGATCTCTGAGGAAGTGGAAACGCACATCAATGTGCTTACTTCGACCATGCATCACTGGATTCTTAGACAGCTTAATTGTTGAAGTGTTATCACATAGTATGTACTAGTTTTTCTTGAGTTTCTGCCCCAATTGTTTCCAAGATTCTGTTCAACCAAATACCTTGACACACACACACTGCTGCTGCTATAAATTCTGCTTCTGTTGTTGACAAAGTTACAATGGGTTGCTTCCTCGAACACCAGGACACAACACAATTTCCTAGCAGAAAAACATAGCCAGTAGTGCTTCTTCTATCATCTTGATCTCCAAAGATAGTCACTGCCAAATAGACTTCAAGCCTAGTATTTCCTTCCTTTCTATATAGTAAACCATAGTCTAAGGTTCCTTGCACATATCTCATAATTCTCTTGGCTGCTACTAGATGTTTCTCAACAGTGATTCCATAAATCTGTGATAAAGCTCACAAAGAAAAGCTATATCAGTCTAGTTCTTTGTGAGGTACATAAGGCTTCCAACTATCCGCTTATATACAAAGACTATCTATCGCCTTCCTTCCTTCATCACTCTTTGATAGCTTGATTCTCATTACAATTGGAGTTTTCATGGATTTAGAATTCATATCAAACCTCTGCGAGACTTTCTGCAAAGATATTTCTGTTGGCATATGAAGATTCCATTCTCTCTTTGAACAATTTCAATGCCTAGAAAGTATCTCATCCTCCCTAGATCTGTCATATCAAATTTCTTTCTCATTGATGCTTTGAATTCTTCAAACATATCTTTATTCTTTGCCGAAGGAATATAAGATCATCTACATACAAGCTTAGGATCGTGCGGTTTCCATTTGAATCATGTTTTGTGAACAATGTATGCTCATATGGACACTTGACAAACCCTTGTTCATCAAGATATGTTTCAATTTTGTTTGCACTCACGCCCTAGGGGCCTGCTTTTAATCCATATAAAGCCTTTTGTAATCAGATACTTCATGTTCCTTTCCTTGACTTTGTATCCCAAAGGGTGCTCCACATAAACCTCTTCTAGTAGATCACCATATAGGAAAGCACTCTTCACATCAAACCGATAAATGTCCCAATTTTTCATAGCAAAGAATCGCCAAGACACTCCTTATAGTATCCCACCTTGCTACCGGAGCAAATACTTCATCAAAATCAATTCCATGCCTTTGAGAGTACCCTTTAGCCACTAGTCTTGCTTTGTATTTTTCTATTTCACCTGCTTCATTCAACTTTGTTCTATAAACCCATTTAACTCCTATTTTCTTTCCTCCCTTGGGTAGAGGTGTTAGTCTCCATGTATTATTCCTTTCTATGGCTTGTATCTCAGCATCCATAGCCTTTCTCCATACTTCAAGTTTAGCAGCTTGCTCATAGGTGGTTGGATCTTCTATTGAGCTCATTACAGCCAGATTCATAAGGTCATCATTTTCATCACTTATTTTGCTGAAGAGAGATGTTTGAAACCCATCTAGCCAACCTGGTGGCCTTCTTTCTCTTTGTGGCCTGTTATTTTCTTCACTGTTCTGCAGATCTTCTGCTTGTTGTACACTAGAAGTATTACTGTCTTCTTCTGTTGCTTCAACCTGTTCAGTATCATTCTCTCTTCCTGTAGTTATTTCTTCATTTTCATGTTCAATAACCCCGCTTGTGCTTGCTTCATCGGGCGAGTTTGTCTTTCCAGCCCATATTTCATTTTCTAAAAAATCACATCTCTACTAACAATAATTTTCTTAGAAATAGGATTATACAATCTATAAGCCTTTGATTCATTACTGATTCCTAAGAAAATACATTTCTCACTCTTGTCATCAAGCTTCTTTCTCATGACACTAGGAACATGAACATTAGCTATACATCCGAATACTCTAATGTGACTTACATTTGGTTTCTTATCTCTCCACATTTCCTCAGGAGTTACATCATTTAGTATCATGGTTGGACTTCTATTTATCAAATACACAACCCAATTTACTGCCTCAGGCCAGAAGTTCTTAGGTACAGACTTGCCAGCAAGCAAACTCCTTGTCATTTCCATTAAAGTCCTATTTTTTCTCTCTGCTATGCCATTTTGTTGAGGACTATAGCAGCAGCTTAATTGCCTTTTAATTCCATGTTTAGAGCAATATTCATCAAACTCGGTGGAAGTAAATTCCCTCCCCATCGGTTCTAAGACAAGCAATATTCTTTACACATTCCTTTTCAACTAATGCCTTAAATCTTTTAAAACATTCTAAGGCCCCTGACTTTTCAGCTAGAAAATACACCCATGTTTTTCTACTAAAGTCATCAATGAAGGTGAGAACATACCTTTTCTTTCCACTTGATTCAGGTTTGATTGGTCCACAGATGTCAGAATGAATTAATTCTAATTTGCTTGAAGCTCTCCAACTTGATGCCTTAGGAAATTCAACTCGTCTTTGCTTCCTTTCATGCATTCATCACATGTTCTGTTTGCATCATTGATGTCTGGTAGGCCTTCAACCATCTTCTTTTGAGCTAACTCCTTCAAACTCTTCATGTTTAGATGACCAAATCTTCGATGCCACAGGTAGGACACATCCTCCTTAGCTGTGTATAGGCATGAAGCAGAAACAGCAGTTGCAGTCACAGGAAACAGTTTATTCTTAGTCATATTTGAGGTGATGATGAGACCTTTCTCTGTATGATATATCTTGCATTGATCTTGATGCAAGGTGATTGACAACTCAGCCTTTTGTTGCAGTTGTCCAAGACTAATCAAGTTATTCTTTAGTCTTGGAATGTAGTACACATTAGTAACTACAAGTATCATACCATTTATCTTCAATTTCACAGTTCCTTTCCCTTCAACAATTATTCTTGATCCATCTCCAAGCTTCACTGTCTCCCTAAAGGTAGTGTCTAGCTTAGAGAACCATTCTTTTTCACCACACATGTGGTTGCTACAACCTGAATCCAAGAACCAGATTCTTTCCAAAGCAGATTCAATTGCGACCATTAATGTAATTTCTTCCTCTTCATCAAGCTCAAAGATATCGAGCTTTTTCTTCACTATTTGGACATTCATGCTTTGGAAATGTCCAAATTTCTTACATTCAGAACAATCGCAGATTATCTTTGTAAGATAGTCCGCCTCTACCTCTTCCTCCTCTTGTAGAACCTCGACCCCTGCCTCTACCAGTGCTGTTAATCTTCAAGACTTGATCTTCTACTTTGTGTGGCTGCATTCTTTGTTCATGAACTAGAAGACTTCCTTGAAGTTCATCCACAGTCATTGTGGTTACATCATTACCTTCATCAATAGCAGCTACCACATAATTGAATTTTTCAGGCATTGATCTCAACACTTTCTCAACAATTTCTTCTTGATCAACCTTCGATCCATAGACTTTCATCTTGTTTACAATTGCCAGGGTCCTTCCAAAGTATTCAGACACCGTTTCTTCATCTTTCATGCCAAGAAGCTCGAATTCCCTCTTTGCTGCTCGCAATTGAGAACGCTTCACCTTCGTCGTTCCCTGGAATTTTTGCTTCATAGAATCCCAAATCGCCTTTGCAGATTCTTTATCAAGAATTGTTTCAATAATATCACGATCAATTGATTGGAAGAGATAGTTTCTAGCTTTCAAATCTTTCAATTTCGCTTCCTCGTGTGCCTTCGTATTTTCCGCCGTCGCCGGAGACGATAGCCCGAAATTCCCCTTCAACAATGTTCCAAGATTCCTTGGACGGAGAAGATTCTCCATAAGCATTGCCCAATGGTCATAGTGACCATCGAACTTTGGAATTGAGGCATGCATGTAATTTCCATTTCCTTCTTTATCCGCCATTGCGGTGAAACACGATTCTTGATTTCTCACGAGTCCCTCTCGCTCAAGCTCTAGATACCACTTGTAAGATGTAAATGAATTGATTGAGGAAAATTCACACTTTGCTTTATTCATCTATGCCTTATATAGGCTTGTTACATACATCGAGAGTTTGTTCATTATATCGCTTATAACGAGACTAACTGATATAACAGTAACTGATATATCAGTTTATCAGAATCTATCTATTTCTATTATTATTACAATACACACTTGCTTCTAATACAAAGGTAAATCACAATATCAAGCTAGTCTTTATTCAACACAAACAGCTGTTGTACTTGATTACTGTCACAGTGACACTGCTACTAAAATTCTGATACAGTTGCATGGACTATATCTAGAAGATGCTGCTTGAGAATCCTTGGAAAACATGAAGAAGACTTATCCTTCCCTACACCTTGAGGACAAGGTGCCTGTGCATTAGGAAGCATGCAGATGTTACGACCCAAACTGTCAAAGCCCACTATGATGATAATTATGAGGGTTTTTTTTTTGGTACCCCACCCTCTCCCCTTATACCCCCACCCACACTCAGAATTCCCAAAATGCCCTTCAAAAATGCTTTTTTCACAAAATTACACCCATCGTATATATCTTTTTGGGGCCTATATACGATGGGTACAATTTTGACATCGTAGATATGTTCATTGTCGCGTATATACGATTGATGCGTTTTAAGTCAATCGTATATATACTTTGAGGAACCTATTTACGATGCGTTAAATGCACATCGTATATATGCCCCAAACGAGATATATACGATGGGCTTTTTTGGTTAATGATTACATTTTATTAACATTATAATTTACTGATCTCGTGATTTGAATAAACGCGCATATATTGGATAAAATAAACGCGTATAATTACAAAAACGCGCTTATAATCATATATACACGTGTAATACAAAAATGTGTGAATCTATCTACAAGCCATCAATAGAATCATCGGCTAAATCTATACATCTAGACGCATCGGTGTGAGTGGGAGGTCGCACGGAGGACACATAGATCGCCATAGGGTAAAACGTCCGGCATACGGATGCACCACGAGATAATTTGGTTGACCATTGTGTAGGAATTTTGGAAGCCCCGCTTTCTTGATCTGCTTTACCTCTCATCCACGTGCTCCCACCCGTAAGGATCACGCTTAGCATCAAAAAATTCCTTTTTTCTTCTTTGGTGCACCTTTCGCTCGACTTTTGATTTAGGTGCAACCATAGAAGAAGTAGAAGGGAAAGCTATCTCATTCACCGCTTCTCTTGATAAGAAATTTCTCCTCCTCACTCACTTTATCAAATCCGCCCGGATAGCATCGAATCGTAAGAAATATCACGGTAGATGATTTATCCCGAGTGGATTTATCATCTATCGCATCCAAGCTCAAATGTTTCCAAAGATCATCAACAACATTGAGCGGAATAGAATTACCTAAGCATGAAAAATACCTATCTCACAAGCACAAGGAAGTAGATGTGTCTTCCTTTGAATGCACCGACATCGCCTTTGTCGTATCCAACCCCGATTTCGATCTTTCAAACTCCTTAACCATGTGTCTCAAAGGCAGAGATAAAGAAACAAGTCCTTGAAGATTTTTAAACAAAGGGAATATTGGACTTGACTTCAATTCATTGATGCTTCGTTGAAAAGACCCGATAATTTGATCAAAATGTATTGCCAGCATGTCATCAATAGATACCAAACATTTTGATAGATCACCCTTTGAAGTCTTCAACTGTCTTTTCAAAGACCAATGCAAGGATTCCGCTCTGAAATAATAAACAAGTGTAAAAAAAAATCGAGTAACGGATAGAAATAATAAACAAGTGTCAAAGAATTTTAATCGACGAAAAAAATATGTCCACGTGTCAAAAAAAATCGAGTAACGGATAGAAATAATAAACAAGTGTCAAAGAATTTTAATCGACAAAAAAAAATATGTCCACGTGTCAAAAAAATCGAGTAACGGATAGAAATACCTGTTGGTTGTCGAATTCCCCAAGTGTGGGATCTGGTTAGTCCATGCTGAGATAAATCGCTCCTTGTGCGTGGTCAACCATGTGTCGTGCACATATTTAATGAGAGCGTGTTTATCAGAGCAAGCAGCCTCAAAAAACTTCAGATTAGATAGATAGTGTGACTCATCAACAGAATCAATAATAGATAGCCAGAGAGATTCGACCTCCTCCCGTCTATCCTTGTGAACCAACTCCTTAATCTTGGCTTTGACATTTTTTGTAACATGCCAATGACACAATAAATTTGTAGCAAACAGGAAAGACATCAAGAATAGCGGACATACACAAATGAGATCTCTGTCTGCATCAAGAAAACTCGAGGATGAATAGAATGCAACTCACATATACCTCGCAAACGCTCCAATACCCAAGAAAATGAATAGCAAGCTCCGCCCAATATAAGCAAATGCAACGTGGAAGCTTATCTCGGTGTTTGTGACTCCCACAATCTGTAGAAGAGGCAAATTATATCTATTGGTCTTGTAGGTTGAGTCAAGAATGAGAACTTTGGGAAACAACTCGAGCAACTTTATAGAAGTGGGATGAGCCCACATGATATCACCGACGACATCGACAAGCGGAATCTTTCTAGACCAACATAGATAATTATGGGATTCAATCAATCTCAACACCTCCCGAATGTCCGTTCTAGGACCCCTCTTTGTAGACCGGTGTTTGTGCCACGCCTATAAACTTGACGAAGACTAGTCACATTCTCCTGATCTAGCTTCTTCAAAGCGCGGAATAGTAGCTTTTGGTCCGACATCAAGATCCGCATCTTTGGTTAACTGATCCTTTTGCGCTTTAGACAGACGCCCAAAAACAAGTACCAATGGAAGTTTTGAGCAAGTCGTGCGTGTGTCTACCACATTTAACCGTGACACACCAACCCCACGGCTAATAAAGCAAGTAGCCTTCAATCTAAAAGGACAACCTCTCCTTTTAGAACCGAAAACCCTTGAATCATTAGTAAACTCGCCATGTTTCTCGCAGACCAAAAACAATCTTATCTCGCTTTCCCTCTTTCCACCGCTTTCTCGGATCTCACTTTAATAACAACTACACCGATAGTTCTACCAACACCGTGGCCCACTCCTCCACAACCTCGCGATAGAAAATATCTACAAAATATATAATTTACTAAGTACTTAAGTAAATTAATTCCATTTACCAAACTTGAGTAACAAAAATATACCGTATCCGTCGTGAAAAGTCAATGTAGTATCAATATCAACAGAGCCAACCGAGAGCTCAGATTCTGCTTTAGAGGCGGGTCAATATCTGCTCCAACAAAACAGATAGCAACTCAAGAAAAAAGCGAAAAAATAGCCCGATCATACTCAACCATGTATATACGATGGGTATTTTTTCACATCGTATATACATGGCCCGGATGTATATACGATTGATCTTCAAAGCCCACTCGTATATAACCTATATACGATGGGTAGTCAACGGCATTTAATAATGCAATCGTATATATGTCTTGAAGGACATATATACGATGGGTAGTCAACGAAGCATTAATTTATGCAATCGTATATATGTCTTGAAGGACATATATACGATGAGTACTTTTTCAGGTCAGCGTTCATTAATTAATGTAATCGTATATACCTTCCATGGAGGTATATACGATGCGTTAACTTGTGGGTCCCTCCGGTCAGTGAAATTAATGAAAGTCAAAATTGGAATTATGGCAGGGGTAAAATTGGAATAACAGTAATGGGTGGGGGTGGGAGGGGATGGGGTGGGGGTATTAAAAAAAAACCCTAATTATGAAGAGCCCATTTATAAAGAAGTGGATCATCCAATATCTCAAGTGAGAGCTAAGCCTATGTTTGGTTCAAAAGGAAAATGAGAGGAAAGAAAGGTAAGGGAAAGGAAACAAAATGAGTAGAAAATAGGATGTTTCTCTTCCCTTGTTTGGTTGGAGACAAAATAAGAGGAAAGAAAAGTGTATATGTATGAAATGACAAAACTAACCTTTACTAAAAAAAGTAAAATATTTTTTAATTCAATACATTAATTTTGGTGCAAGGGTAAATATGTTATTTACATAAAAAAATGTTTTCCCTTACTTTTCTTCTCAAAATGGGACCAACTAAAACTTTTCTTTCCTTCTTATTTTATAAGGCAACCAAACAAAGGAAAATGGTATATTCCCTCACTTTTCTTTCCATTCCTCCCTTTTCTCTTGCTACCAAACACACCCTAAAAGAAACTGAGTCAAACCCAAATGGATAAAAGACTATGTTATGTCTCTCAAATAGGTCCATCGTCACTAAATGTTCTAGAATCTATATTCTCATCTTTAGGTTTTGTCTAGCTAAATGACATATGGCTCTAGCTAGCTACCGCCGTCCTTAGACTACTATATATGTACTAATGAATCAATGGAATGGATCATCAAATTATCCATGAGTAAAAGAGTTATTTTATTTTCCTTATTTAGCATAGCTTATTTGAAACGATATGTTCTGCACTGAAATTGTTACCTTTTTCCTCAAACACTCACTGACAACTACCAATTACCCTACATTTCTTTTCTCTTCCAGTGAAATCCCTAAATCACTTTCCCTACAACCGAAACCCTATCGAAATTAGTCTTTGATTCTTTGTCAAAAGCTTATACTAGAGTATTAAATGTTAGACAAAATAGCACCTGAGGTCCCTTAACTTATTTTCCGTTTTCGCTTAGCTCCCTTAACTTTTAAAGCTTACGTTTAGGTCCCTTAACTTTTTAAAATTTCACTGTAGTCCTATTTAACGTTTTAAACTTAACACCGTTTACTGAGTATTACGTGGTTGTTTAAACTGTTGATTGGGAACGCCACATCAGTTTTTTTTAACTACGTCAGATTTATTTTTAAATTGCAGGTTATTATGTTTTTTCCCTTCCATCTCTCTCCCTCTCTCTCTCTCTCTCTTCGAAAACCCTAGATCATAAAAACCTCCATTGTTGCCTCTCATCAAGTTTATGCACATCCATCATTTCTCTACTGCTGCTGAAGTTTATGATAGTAATTCACATCGTTTTTCTTCTCATGACCTCACACAGTTCCTCCAACTCAAGAAGCTTCAGATCCAACCCAAACAAACTTCTCCCAGTTGTAGGACCTGACTGTCATTGTGGATTTACCACAGTTGTTTGCGTAGTGAAGAAATAGGGACCTAACAAAGGGAGAAAATTCTGGGGTTGCAGGAGTTTTGGGGCGAGGAAGATGAAGTTCTGTGTTCTTCGTTTTTTTCACTTAGGTCCCTTAAGTTTTATATGAGTCACAAATTAGTCCCTTAAGTTTTATATGAGTCACAAATTAGTCCCTTCTGTGTTCTTCGTTTTTTTCACGTGGCATTCCCAATCAGCAGTCTAAAAGCCACGTAATACTCAGTTAAACGGTGTTAAGTTTAAAATGTTAAATAAGACTACAGTGAAACGTTTTAAAAAGTTAAGGGACCTAAGCGAAAACAGAAAATAAGTTAAGGGACCTCCGATGCTATTTTGCCTAAATGTCAATATTTGACTTCTAGTTTAACCTTAAATGTTGGATCTAATACTTTAAAAGGTCTGGTAAAAGGATTTACAAGTGGCTTAGTAGAAGAAGTAGATTCATCTAACTTCTTCGGTTTACTTGCTCATCTACTTTCTTTGCCAATTTTTCTACTATGAATCGAAGCTATTTGTTTGAATTATTAGATTTTTCCAAAAGGAATTTAATATCTTTGAGGGTAATTAGATTATTATTTTTTATTTTTTTATCAAAATATTTGCGAGTGCAAATTGGTTACTTGGAGGTAATTATTCAGATCGAATTAAGTTACCATCGTTAAGATGCCGAACAGTAATTACATTGGTAAATTTTTGACCTATTATTTCTATTTGGAAAGGTGTACGAAACCAGACAAAAAAGGAGATGTTTAGTTTTGCATTGTTAAGAAACTCATATAATTTCTCTTGAATATCTTTACGATTTTTCCTTAAAAATTTTGAAAGAACCATTCTCTTTGAGGAGTTTATTCCTCATAATAGAAATATTTTCTAAAGGATTCTTTATCTATAATGAACTTATAACATCATAAAGTTCATTAAGGAAGGAGTCTATTGGGAATGAATTGATCCTTGATCTTCTTCATCCTTTTGATTGATTGATTGGTGTTGGAAGGGTAGATGTAGTATCTAACCTTTGTTGGTGGATTGTGGGTCGGACAAAATGAGAAGTTGCAAAAAAAAAAATCCTAGACATGGTTGATATATGATCTTCACTTCTAATATCTTTCATTAAATTAAGGGATCTAGGCATACTGAAGAAATTTGAACATAAAGAGTACACAATCTTGTACTGAACTATATACATTAGAGTGATAGGGATTGATACTAGCTTCATATCTAAGTCGTTTATTTTTATATTGAGGAATATGGCATCCATAATATTTTTATATAACAAACTTATTGTTAGCTCAGGATAAAAATTAAAGGAAATTTATTTTTTCATAACTAGGGTCCATAATTCACCGTAGATCTAGTTATCTTACATAACATGTCAGAGTATGTACGACGGAATGAAAGATATAGTTTTTCAACTTTGAATCATATCCTAAATCATTCAATAGGTGATCAATCAATCAAAAGCATTAAGCATGAGATGAAATCACTAAATCAATACATAGATTCAATATAGAATAACTCAAGATCAATTTACATACATAGATAATATAGTGATTACATCTAATCCCAATAAAAGAGAGTTAACAATCCATTTCCATGGATGCTTTACAAAGATACAAGAGTAGGAATGGAAGAGTAATCAAAGTTACCACTTTTCCAAGCTTCCCTATGATGAATGTTCACTCCTTTCTTGTCTTGGTTCGTGCTCTTATGTTCCCCTCCTTTTAAGATATCGACATTCCCAAGAAAAAGTGAAGAGAAACCTTTTATAATTGTGCAGGAAAAATAGAGTCGGTTAATTCGGCTCAGCCACATAGCTTCTAGCCAGACATTGTATTTGGAGATTTCCCTGTCTCGAAGCTATTCTGGCTTAGCCAAATTCTGACTGGCTTAGCCCATTTAGCAACATTCTGTCCTTATTTAGCTCGGCCAGAACAAGTTTGGCTTAGCCAGATTTCTCAATATTGACTTCTTTCTTTATGCATCAACGTGGCTTAGGCATAGTACTTTTGGCTTAGCTAGACTTTCCAAAAATTCTTCATTATCTTCATTCTTCAAAAGATTGTTACCTTTGGTAAGTTGGACTCCTTTGAAGGATAAGTTAAAAGTCTTTAATCCAAACTTAGATTTGCATATCACTGATTTAGTAAAATGGTTAACATTTCTATACTTTATGATGTCTAAAATTTAAGATGTTACAAATGGGATGAAATTGAAAAACTTCTGAATTCTAAATTATTTATCACTTTAAAATATGAATGATATTAATTATTTTTTAATAAAGCTGTTATTTTTCATTATCCTAAAAACAGTATACTAATTGATAGAAAATAATATTATTTTAATTAAAATATAATAGTGAGCGAGACTAAAATTTTATTTGGTGTTTGGTCAAATTACTTTTTTATTTGGTGCTATTAAAAACACGTTAAAGTTAAAATCTATTTGGCTCTATGAACTGATAGATAGCTCATGTTGGTGGCGGCAATTACATTATTTGAGCAAAAGTAACATGATGCTAAGTGAATAGTGATGTTGATGTTGTTGTTTTGGAGGAATGGAGTATTAAATGTTGGGGTGTTAGGTGTGTAAAAGTTAAATGTAATTGAAATTGGCTTGTAGTTCACAATTACAAGCATCAGAAGAAAATATCTCAACACAATAATTTAGAGATAATTGAAATTGGCTTGTTTTGGTGGATGGGGAATGGATTGATGATGTGGTGGGTGTGAAGAGGGCGGTCAAGAACCATTTCGAAGAGAAATTTAGAGAGGAGGTTCCAAATAGGCCAACACTTGATGGAGTGAACTTCAATCAAATTACGATGCCGGAGAATGAAATGCTAGTAGAACCGTTTAGTATTGATGAGATTAAAGAAGCAATATGGGAATGTGAAGGCAACAAGAGCCCGGGGCCGGATGGATTTAATTTCAAATTTATTAAGGAGTGTTGGGATATTATTGGAGGGGAAGTCTTGAAGTTTTTTGAAGAGTTCCATAAGAGCGCGCGGTTACCCAAGGCGGTAAGTGCATTCTTCATTGCACTGATACCTAAGAATAACAATCCACAAGGTCTTGGGGAGTATAGGCCTATATCCTTAATTGGTTGCTTGTACAAGATGCTTGCTAAGGTATTAGCGGGAAGATTGAAAAAGGTCTTGAAGGGAGTTATTTCGGATTGTCAAAGTGCTTTTCTCGCCGGGAGAAATATCCTTGATGGGGTGGTTGTGGTGAATGAGCTTATGGATATGGCTAAGCGAAGAAAGCAAAAGTGTGTGGTAATGAAAGCGGATTTTGAAAAGGCTTACGACTCGGTAAGTTGGAATTATTTGGATTATATGTTAGGAAGGTTGGGATTTGGGGAAAGATGGAGGAAGTGGATGTTCACATGCATATCATCTAATTCTATTTCAATTTTAGTTAATGGTAGCCCAACGGAAGAATTTGTGGCACATAAAGGTCTAAAACAAGGGGACCCTTTGGCGCCGTTCTTGTTTTTGATTGTGGCGGAAGGCCTTGCGGGATTGGTAAGGAAAGGAGTTGAATCGGGAAATCTCCACGGGTTTAACATTAATAATTCCCTATCGGTTGAGATACTACAATTTGCGGATGATACAATTTTTTTCTGTGATGGAGGAGATAAGAGTGTTTGGTGTTGGAAGCGATATTAAGAAGTTTTGAGATGGTGTCGGGGTTAAAGGTGAATTTTGCAAAGAGTAGCGTACTCGGATTGAATGTTGAGGGTAGAGTGTTGGACGGAATATCACAGTTTTTAGCATGCAAAGTGGGAGCGGTTCCCTTTAAATTTTTGGGGATCCCGGTTGGAGCAAATCCAAGAAGATTGTGTACATGGCAACCAATCATTGACTCAATGAAAGCTAGATTGAGTAATTGGAAGAGCAGGCAATTATCCATAGGTGGTCGGGTAATTCTTATCAATTCAGTACTAGCATCACTCCCGTTGTATTTCTTCTCTTTCTACAAAGCACCGAAAAAAGTCATTGCGAAGATCACCAAAATTCAAAGAAGGTTTCTATGGGGTGGAGATGAAGAAAATAAGAAAGTAGCTTGGGTGAAGTGGGAAACAATTTGTCAACCAAAGGAGAAAGGGGGATTGGGAATTAAAAATCTAGAATTATTTAATGTGGCTCTATTAACAAAATGGAGGTGGAGAGTATTGTCGGAAGAAAACAGTGCTATTTGGAAGGAGGTATTGGTAGAAAAATACGAGCTTAAAGGAAGATGGCCCGATATGGAGGAGAGTAGAAGAGGTTGGGAGAAGAAATCATTATGGTGGAGGGACCTATGCTTACTTGGAGAGGATATTGGTTTGCAAGAAGAATGGTTTAGTCAATTGGTAAAAATTAAAGTTGGTAATGGTAATAAGGCGAGGTTTTGGAGGGATGTTTGGATGGGACGAGACCGATTGAAGGACTTATTTCCAGAACTTTTTAATTGTTGCAGGTCTAAGGAAGCCACGGTTGACGAGTTCGGTCAATGGACGGAAGCGGGTTGGAGATGGCGTGTGGATCGTGGTCGACGGCCTGCTGCAGTCTGAGACCGATCACCGTTCTTTATTCTTTGTGGAAATGCGATGTTCCGTCCAAAATTCAAGTGTTCGCATGGAGAGTAATGTTACAGCGGGTTGCTACTAGAGTTGCTCTGTATAGGAGAGGGATTATTCAGTCCCAAAATGATCTAAGTTGTGTATTGTGTTTTCGGGGAGAGGAGACGGTGGACCATTTATTTATGTCTTGTGAAATTGCAAGGAGTATTTGGAGGAGTGTTCTTGGTTGGATGGGGGTTACGTTGGTTGACACGGATAATTTAATCAATCATTATTTGGAGTTTGGGAAGTTGGTTAAAGGAAAGAGACAAAGAGAGGTTAAACATCTTATATGGATGGCGGTAATTTGGAACTTATGGATGGCGAGAAACAATGTCATTTTTAAAGGCGGAGTAGCATCAACTTCAAAAATAATGGCGGGCGTCAAGGATTCGGCGTGGTGTTGGTTCAAGGCAAGGAAGGGAAGAAACTGTTCGGTAACATGGGCAGACTGGTTTCATTGCCCGTTGGACTGTTTTTCTATGCTGTAATTTTATTGTTTATGTGGTTTGCAGACACTATGGATATTTATAGGGGGAGAAACAGTGGAGTGTGTTTTTCCTCCACTGTGGCACATCTTTTGTGCAGGGTACTCTTTTTCCTTCTAGGGTCTTTTTCCCAATGGGTTTTGGCTCTGGGAGGTTTTGAGGAGACCCTCCCCCTTCCCTTTCCCTTTCTCTCATTGTAAGGGCTGAGCACCCCCTGTGCTCCCTTTAATGAATTCCTTAATTATCTAAAAAAAATAATCTCAACACAAGATCCTAATGCTAATGCTACATGTTGTAAGGATTTTCATCCGTTGGATGAATTTGCAAAATGAAAATTAATTTCGTGAAATATTATGTAAAGTGTGATGCTAGCCTGTTTTGCGGTACTTTAGAGTCCAAAAAAATTAATTGTTAAAAAAATTAATTTTTCCCTAATAATCGGATTGGTAAAAAATGAAAATAAATTTTGTAAAGTGTGATGCTAGCCAGTGTGTTTTGAGGTACTTTTTCAAATACTCAAAGTGTTGGAATACGTAAAGTTTGTTTCTCAGTGATTGAATATATATATATATATATATATATATATATATATATATATATATATATATATATATATATATATATATATATTATCACTAATTTATTTCATTACATAATTTCATCTATTAGTCGATTTTTTGCTTTTTTTCTTATAAAATTCTCCAATAATATACTGTCTATCAAATAGTTCAAGTACGCAACAAATCGAAATATATATAATACTATCTATTTTTTCATAAGGAAGTCCCTTGCATCGCACGAAGGTAAGGTCTAGTTAATATATATTTTGTTTGTTTTTAAATACATGATGTTCAAAAACCATTTCTAAGAGTTTACTCAAAGGCCAAACCAATACACACTCATACCAACATAAAATTCAATGTTCAAAAATTATATAAAAAAAATACAATGTTCAAATATTTAATTTAGCAAATGAAGTGGAGGTATACCATCTTTTATGGTTAAAAGTGTTTTACTATTGGTTCAATTTGAAATATGCGAATACATCCACACGGCTTCTCAGAGGATATGTACTCCTGAAAATAGATAATAAAGATGAAAAAATCATTTAAAAATATGTCTTTACTATGAGTGGTGGGCAGAAGTCTTTTTGTGTATTTCTAAGTAGTTTTCCCCATTTGTTTTATTTGTGCTTATTTGTTTCGGTTTTGTTTTTCCTTCTCTGTCTCTTTTGTATGGTTTCGGATACCCTTTGTACCTATTTATATTTATAATATAACTTTGCCATTCAAAAAAAAAACATTACAACTGAGTTTTCATTTGCTATACTACCTTTAAAGATAATTTTGTTTCTAACAAGGCATAATCCCAGACAACAGATATCCAAATAAAGTATTTAAGCCCACTGGATTCAAACCCATTGCCTTGATTAAGCTGGAAGACCCCACTATCGTATCATCTAAATGCTCTTGGATTTTAGAAAAACATTTGGATATCAATGAAATATTAAATATTTCTTCCTCCTTTCAAAAGTATTGATGTTTTAATCTTTTAATTTTCTTTCAAAATTCACTACAAGAAATTTGCCATATACCAACTGATACCTATAGCCACGGATGTTGAAACCGTAGGTGTATGTCTCCTATACTTACAAACACTTACAAAATCGTGGGTATAGGATTTCTATGGATCTGAATCCTCAACAGTTGCTTGTTTCTACAACAATTTTCTACCGCCAACATATCAGCCATTGGATTAAATGAGTGGCTATGATGATAAATGACAATAATAAAAAAGAAAAAAAGAATACAGAACTAATATGGCTTTTGATAGTTTTGGGGATGCTTGGAAGTTCTGGGTTGATTACGGAGGAAGAGTTGGATTTGGAGTGAGGAAACATTATACGCATAAGAGAAAGGATGGTTCAATTTCTTCTTGTAAGTTTGTTTGTTCCAAAGAAGGGTTGCGTAATCCAGACAAGCGGGATTATAAAACAGCGAATCCAAGACAGGAGACTCGAACAAACTGTGATGCAAGGTTGGGGCTTAAGTATATGAATGGAAAATTGGTAGTGCATAGTTTGTGGAGGAACATAACCATATGTGCACTTATATAGTTCTTTTGATAGTTAGACTATTGGTACTTTGATGTTTCTATCTTTGTTAACTTGAAGCTCATCATCAGAAATTTTGGTACTTTCATTTCATTTCATTCATGTAATGATAATATTTTAATTCTTTATCTGCTTACCAATCTCTTGATCTATTTAGAAAAGTTCATGCAGTTTACTCGGGGGAACCTCGAAATAGCATCACCAAAGCAATACATAACCTATAATTTAACAAATAAATTCAGTGATTAGATTAGAGATAATCAACAACATCTACTTTGTGAAAACTATAGAGTAGAGAAATGCATAAATCAATTACAGAGTATAAATAAACTGAAACAAAAGACCAAGTTAGCGTGAGTTGAACGAGTTAGAATAGCGCGACATATGATCACTGTTTTTAAAACAAAACGCTTAATGTCTACATTTATGTTATTTGAGCTATTCAACCGCGGTTTCATCCAGTTTAAAGCGATTGAACCATAACCCTGGATCTCACACTCAGGTCCGATTTTAAAAACATTGCATACACGATATAAGTGCTTTCCATTTGGTAGCCACAGACCATGGGAATTGATAAGATCTATAAAGATTACATTAAAAGAGAGCAACTTACCCAGCAATGAGTAGAACAAGACAGAGAATCCATACTACCATACTACACAAAAGTTTACAAAGAAACAAGAATTGAAGAAATATTACGTTAAAGAAGAAGGCCCAAACATAGGTACAATGAAAACAAGAACATTAGAAACAACCAACATAGGGATAAGCCATGATGTATAACGAGCAGCAACAGGATAGGAATCTCAAGCGTCCGAACCACCACCATGAGAGGGATATCGAGGTAGAAAGCGGGTGACGGGGGAGAGACGAGAAGAGAAGGACTGTGAGCAAAAGGGGAAAACAATGGTAATTCGAGTGAGGATGACGAAATAGAGAGAGTGACGAAGTAGTGGAGTTTTTTTGATCAAAAGCAAGTAGTGGAGTGAAGTGAAGTAGATGGTAAGTAAGCTCCATTTATGGAATAATTTGTTTGGAAAAGTACCAATTTTTGAAAACAACTGACAAAGAAAGAGAGAAAAGAGACACCGAGAGAAAAGAAAAAGAAGAGAGAATGAGAAAAGAATGGTAGAGAGTCGTCTCTTTTTTTCTCGAGAGGCTTTTTCTTTGTCTTGTGACAGAGACAATGAGGCGTGCAAAAAGGTTTGGAAAATGACGTTCCGTCCAAAATTCAGATATTTGTGTGGAGGGTGATTCTGCGACGTGTCGCCACACGGGTCGAGTTACATAAAAGAGGTATTATTCAATCACCAAATGATGTAAGTTGTGTCTTATGTTTTCGAGATGTGGAAACTGTGGATCATTTATTTTTGTCTTGCCGGGTTGCCAAAGCTATTTGGGAGAGTATTTACGCGTGGTTAGGGGTTCCGGTGGGAGATTTGGACTCACTTTATGGAATTTGGTAAGTTAGTGAAAGGTAAGAAACAACGAGGGGTCAAGCACCTTGTATGGATGACGGTTGTCTGGAGCATTTGGTTAGCACGGAACAAAGTAATTTTCAAAGGGGAGGTGGCATCCGTGCGTGGTATAATAGAGGGAACGAAGGACTTGGCATGGAGTTGGTTCAAGGCGAGGAGGGGAAGGAATTGCAGGGCGACTTGGGCGGATTGGTATAATTGTCCATTGGGCTGTTTGGCTATGTTGTAATAACAATAATGTACTGCGGTTTGATCATATGTATTTTAGTAGGGGAGAAACAGTGAGCTAGTCTGCTTCTCTCACTATTGTGCAATCTGCACGAGGTACTTTTTTTCCTCTTTGAGTCTTTTTCCCAAGGGGTTTTGGCTCAGAGAGGTTTTGAGGAGGCCCTCCCCTTCCATTGTATTTCCATTATAAGGGTTGGGGACCCCTTGTGCTCCCTTCAATGAAATCATTGCTTATTAAAAAAGAATAATGCTAAATCTACAAGAAATTTTTCTAATATCTATTTTTTTTTTGACCAAAATATCTATTAACATCTACTAATTTACAAAAATTAGTCAATTTAATCACTAGAAAAACTTCCAAAATAACTTTTTAGCCTCTTAGAAAAAAATGACTATTTAAATTACTAATAAATATAAATATTAAAAAAACGTGAAAACTATTTGTCACTAATATTTTAAAAAAGAACAAAAAACTGTCATATATTCTTTTTGAGTTATTCTATATTGAATCTATGTATTGATTTAGTGATTTCATCTCATGCTTAATGCTTTTGATAGATTTATCACCTATTGAATCTAACCTGTCTGAGCGTTACCAAAATAACTTATAGCTGCTCTCAATGAAACACCTAGCTACATCATACCACACCAACATCCCAAGTGTCTACTGCATCAAATGTGGAGGGGAAAGTGTCATCCTATGCCACAAATGCTTCCTCAACTGGGTTAAAATATACGAACAAATATACAAAACAAAACAAAAGCACTAAAGGGCTAAGATTCCAGCAAGCATCATAAAATAGGAAAGAAATGTAAGATAGACAGATAATATGCCACACACATGCAAACTAATCATGCATCGATTCAATAAACATCCTTTAATCCAGATAAATCATTCCTATTGATAACTCTTATTTATATAGAGTTATCTATATGTTTTAGACTTAAATCAATGTGAGTTTCTAAGTAATATTGTTGTTAAAGTAGTTAATATGTGTTGTTTACAGTAAAAGATGGTTAAGAACTAATATGTGATCATTTGGCACTTTTGGTGCCCTTGTGGTATTTTGATGTGTTTGTTCAATTGTTGCAGCAATCATTGCCCCTGCAATAGGCACAACAGTCATTGCCCAGCAATGACTGCTCCTACAATAGTCATTCCAAAGAAATAGAGAGGCATTGCACCAAATGCATATCTGGCGACAACCAATGCACCAAAGAATGTTCACAACAACAGATGCACTAGCAATATGTTGACGTCATTGATGACATCAAAGTCAAGTTGGTATGCAAGTGGCCCAAGTTGCAAGTGCAGCACCTCACTTTTACTTTTTAGCTTGTAACTTTTTCTTTATAGGGACACTTGTCATTATGCAATAGGACCTCTTTGGTAGTAGATGAGTAATCAAATCAATCAAATTCATGCAAGTTGAATTTGCAACTTCAGCCCAAGCAAACCCAATCTTGAAGAAAGCTCTCTCAAGGAGCCTATAAATACATCTCCTTCTCCTCATTTGAAGATACTAGCCTAAGGGCCCGTGCAATGCACGGGGTGTGCTAGTATATACGCAAGTAAACTTTTAAATCAAAAATCTCAAAACTCTTCATTCCAAGTAATTATTAACATATTTGAAAATAATTATTATGATTTTCTTTCTCAATCTTCTACACTTGGTTCAAACTAACAACATGTCAAGCATATGAGTAAACCTCCTTTTCCTATTAAGTCCAAGAACAACAAACCAAAAAAGTACTTATTGGGCAATGTATGAGAATAACAATGCATTACTTCAAATTCTGAAACACTTCTTTGTTCACAACATTAGAAGTAAAATTTGTAACCTTCTTATCATCATAAATGATTAGGAATGTTATACATTTTTTATATTGGTTAGATAGACTCATATAGAAAGTTTATATATAAACAAATCTCATACAGAACCATTTCCAAGTGACTTCTATAATTAACTCCAACAAAAAAAAGTCACTTTATTTTTTATCAACTAAGTCGCTAAATTAAGAATTTAAAATTGACAAATCACAATTAAACTAAAATTTTCCATGTAGTAACAAAAACACAAACTTAATGCAACCATGAAAGAAAATAATTCCAACAACAACATTACTAAACAATAACATGTTTTCCTTGAAAGTAGAGTGACCATGTTTCAAATTTCACAAAACACATACATAAGTCGAAAACAATACAACCCATAGAAGTACCAAATCGAGGAATAGTACGTATGTCAAATACGTATATGTTTTATCTCGGAGAGGGCTAGTAACGAATGTAAATACAATAAGCTAATAATTTTTATAATTTAATCACATCTTTATATTGTGATACAATGATTTAAATTATACTAATGTAACAAATGGTGAAACTCGATTTGAATCTCTCAAGACAATCTCCTCGAGCTGGTCATTCGTCTTAGTGATTCACAATAGGAGGTGTAGTAATCTTCAATGCACTCGAAGTGCTAAAACTTCAAGTTTGTTGAATTCGTCTCCAAATAAGAGGACACTTAATGATTTCCTCACCTTGCAAATAAGCAAAAGTAAATGGTCAAAGCATTGCAATTTTAAACCTCTCACCAAGTTGAAAACTTAGAGAAATTCCTTGTTTGATAGAAAATGTGAGCTAGAAAGGGGAGGAAGAGTAGGCACCTCATAAAAATGCAATGATGCCCCATGGAGTTCTCCACACATAAATGATTATCACGCAGACCAATTGAATAGCCGATAGATCCCACAAATGCGAAGCAAGCGATTTGTTAACAAAAGAAAAAATAGCTCCATTCAATTACCTAAGTTGATAAATTAGTATACAAGTCACCGTCTTGAGGCTCATAGTATGTCCGAAATTATTTGAGATCCTCGCATATACACTAACCATGTGAATTCTATTCTACTAATATTATGAACCTAACAATTAACTTGAAAAATAAAATTCCAAGCAATGTCTGTGCAAAATGGCGCATTTATGATGAATGCATACCACATTTCATGCGGTGGAAATAATTATCATGCCCACCATTTGAAAGCAAAGGATCTACCATGTGTTGCGTGTGTCGAGTTTCTATAGCTTGGCGTCGAGTTTCTTTCCTATCATCATCAACATGAAGTCTCATAAACTAACCATATGTAATGTTTCAAAATACGAATGCTTACAAAAAGATGCAATGGCGTTCTTTCAATTTTAACATCTTATTAGACTATGCATGTTTCATATAAAAGCACGACACATTAGTCATTATTCTTTCAAATTCAACATCTTATTAGACTATGCATGTATATTATGGAATGTATGTACTTTCCTCTCAAAATTCACCTTCGAGACAGACTCAATTAGACTCCACTCAATTAGGCAAGCTTCATACCAAAAGCTCCCATTTAGACACTATAGTTGGTGCAAACTTGAGCAACCTTCAAAAGAAACATGAAGAGAAGAGCATTAATAAAACAATTCACAAAAAAAAAAAAAAAAAACTTCAAATTAAATAAAAAGAGATACATACTTTGGTTGCTCAGTATCACAACTTGAACAAACAACCCGAAACACCAATAAGATGCAAAAACCATATGAGTCTCTAACCATTATCATCAACAACAACCTCTAATGTAAATTGAAGATCATAGGTGAGGTCACTATGCCAATGTTTTTAGTGATTAATTGTTGTATTCCCATTCTCCATGGCCAGAAGCAAGTTAAGTTTAGAATTTCATTATCAAACCAATACACTAAAAAAATCCATTAGGATTCAATTACTGTACCAACTATAAGTGTTGATAAGCATCTCAAACATCTAAAGCAAGAAGCCATCCATGAATATCATTTTTAGAGTAGTCGAGTAAGGAGGATTATCGAATGCAAGCTTCAATGACACCATCTAGACAAAACTGAAGTAAAGAAGTAATAATTGAAGAGGCTGTTGTTGATTACCTCTTTCTTGAATCTATATTCGATTGAACTTATCAGCTCCAAATGGTAATTTATGTGGTCCAACCCCTGAAGAGCAAACAATGTCTTTTTTTGTTCAAAGCAAACCATGTATGATCCTATAATGTTCACATAAGCTTACCTTTTGTTATTTAACATATATAAGTTTTGCTTTGACAAAATCTAACCAAGGAGAAAGTCATTCCAATTTCTTCTTTCTTCAAAAAGGTCGAGAAATCAATGAATGATAGAAAGGGAATAATGAAGCACCGTATACAAATTTGCAATATATGAGACTAATAACACTTTTGCTTCTTCAACTTATAATACTAAGTTAAAATATTGAAGTGAATATGAGCTTTAATGAAATTTCGAGTTGGATGCGGACTTAATCACTATTGAAATACAATACGTAAAAATTACACAACTTATAAAAATATCCTGGTTTGCATCTCATCTTAGACTCTCCCTATTTCATGTCTCTTCTTTTCAATCTAACATTTTTTTCTTCATAGAATAGGAAAACAAAAACAAAGACTATACTTGGTGACATAATTTAATTACATTTCAAAGGTGCCTCAAACAACTATTCTTCATCGCATCCTCTCACTTTGTTCAATACGTGGAGAATGAACTCGAGCAAAAGCAACACCAAGTCAATGCACTCAAAACCAAAAATAGAAATAGAAAATTTATCCCACATCAAAATCCGAGCGGGAAAAAACAAAACTAAAATTCTCAAGTTTTGTCTTGAGAACCATGCAAAGGAGAAGATGTAGAAGAACAAAGAACCAATGGCAAAAACAAAGAAGATTCGGAGAAAAATAGGAGAGAATTACATGAGCCTTCTCCATTCGCACCACCACCCACGATGGTCTTTACCGCCTTTCAGATGCCACACCACCACCACTAAGTTGCGGTGCTCTCTTTCCTTCGTGCTGGTTTCCTAAATGAAGAAGACAAATAGAGAAGAAGAAGAAAGGAATTAGATGGGTTTCAAAATTTGAAACCCTAGATTCCAAAATGAAGAAGAAAAGAGAAGCTCACCCAAAACCCGCCGCAACAACAACCGCCGTGATCTCCCCTCTCACCACCGCACCATCCATCCCCTTCGTCATCCTTCTCTCTAGTTTATTCTCCATCTCTCATTTTCTCTCTGTGAAGCCTTCCTTTTCTTTCTCCTGGAAAAAGCGAAATTTCCTCTCTTTTCATGGTGAGAGTGAGGAGAATGAGAGAGAGAGATGAGAGTGAAAGAGATATGAGAGAGAGAGAAGAAAGTTAAGAGAATGAATGAAAGGTGTCTAACATTCACAACCAAAAAGTCGAAAGATGAAATGTGTCGATGCACAATGAGAGAACCAATGGAAGAAAAGCTCGCAAAATTTCTACGTAAATACCCTCAAGATTTAGCGCCAATATTGGCTTAGGTTTGGCCTCAAACCGCATAGGATTAAAAGGAAAGATACAAAGTGATGTAACCAAATTGTTCCCGGGTGTATTAGCAAATACGAGAATCGCCAACAAAGAATCGGACTGCGGCCCACCAACTCGACGGCCCAACACGCCGCTTGGAGCGCACTTCGCCGTGAAAATCTCGCTAACGGTCGGACCTCGCGGTATATATATCGCCATTCGCATATGGCATCGTGCACGTTCTCTAACCTTGTGCTATCTCCTGCGAGCGACCTCTCACTAGATCGTCGGAGTGTCTTTGCGTACCACCCGAGGTGCTCTACTGCGTGAAGCGGACCCGGTCCTTTCACTCATTCAACGACCGCCCATTCGGCGAATCAATCAACACTTCTACACTTCATTGGTCAAGGTACGATCAATCGGCGACCACGCTGGGAGGCCCGAGCGCTATCCTACCTCTTTCATGGCTCCACGCGACCGCCCCGCACGCGGCCTCATCTCGGCTCAATCCTCCGGCAAGATCCTCGCAGAAGAAACCCCGGAGGGCGTGGCGCTTACGATTCATGAATCTCGAGGAATCGCGACAAGAACCCTCGGTGCGGTCGTGGACCGATCTTGAAGCGCAGTACGACCGCACGCTCCACCCCAACTACCGCCCGAGTTGGTTGAGGCGCATCGGAGCCGCGCGGAGCATGTCACTCGCCGCTTTTGCGGATCTTGCAAAACAAAAATCGTGATCGCATCCGAGACGCGCTCATCTCGATCGAGGGGATCGATTCGGGCGCCGCCGCGTGCGAAGACGGAGAACCTCTCGCTCGCCGCCGCGGCCGCGAAGACATCGCTCCCTCCTCGAAGGAGCATTTCTCGCCGAGAGAGCACTACTCATCGCTCTCGGCCGTAAGAAGCGAGGCACGCAGACGCTTCTGGCGAGAACGAGCGTGAAGCGCGCGCTCGATGTCCGGATGACTATGAAGATTCTAGCTACCGCCCCGACATCGGTCGCTCACCCACCAGGTACTCCTCCAATGAGTCGTCCGGGTCACGTCGGTCGAGAAACAGATCTTGGGATTCTCGAGAAGAGCTGGAAGATTACGAGAGATGGAAGAATTAGGGGCGTTTCGCATCGGCCAGGAGAGGCCGTGAGCGAAGCGACCCGTAAGACCTCCTCTCTTCCACCAACCGCCCGTCCGAGGATTTTATGGAATGCCGCAACGCGAGGCTTGCCTCGCAATGCAACCCTTTGGGTCGAACGACATTCAGAATGAACACGGCCCGTTCTCCAGGGAGATCAGGCGTTACAAAATTCCGAGAGATCTCCGCAAGCCGCCTAATCAAACAAGTTTGACGGCGAGGAGATCCGCATAAGCATCTCCGTTACTTCAATAATTACTGCTTTGCTATAGGGGAATTGGGACCGACCATGAAATGCGTGCTTTTTCCCGGGCCTGGGCTACGAGCATTGGAATGGTGGGAGTCTCTGCGACCCAATTCCATCTCCTCATGGGACGACTGATCGAATATTCTTGTCTCACTACACAAACAAACCGCTAATAATACCGGTATGAAGAATACTTGGACTCTGTTGTTCAAGGAGATAATGAGACGAGAGACAAGATGTCGACCGGGTTTAACATCGAGGCCGAGTCCGTTCTCGTGACTTGTCGAGACAAGGACAAGCTAAAATATCTGAGCGTGGTATTCGGCCGACCACCGGTTCGTAGAAGAATTCACTCTTAACCATTATCGATCTCGCCACTTCTTGCGCGGCTAACGCCCACATGGCGTATGAAGAAACTCGGCGAGCAAAAAGGCCGTCCGTGCACGACCTAAAGAAGAAAGCGATAGTTTCGGCCAAAGGGCATGAAGGCCGCGCGACAATCGGCGACTTTCGAGATAAAAAGTTTGATCATCGCACTCGACTCAACACTTCTATTGCGCAGATCTACAATGAATGTCGAATAATGAGTTTGTGGGAGTTAAGCGGCTGAACCACTGCGTGCTCAAGAAGGGGGCACGACCGACTAAAAGATACCGCCGCTACCACAAGAGTAAGGGGCACGATACTAATGACTATATGGCCTCAAAGATGATATTGAAGAGCTTATTCGAAAGGCAAGTTGGGAAAGTATGTGAGGTCGTCGGAAGGCGGCGGCCGACCTCGAAAGAGAGGCGAGAAAGAAGCCGATCCAGACACGGAGAAAGGGACCTCTCGGCCATAGAGAGCTCCCAAAACAAGGATCGATCCAAGATCGTGACACTTTCGGCGATCAAAGGCCGCAATGTTGCGATGGTTATTCATGGTGGAAACCCCGGATCGCAGGGAATCTAACAAAGCCACCAAGAGAAAGTGGGGCGAGTTGTTAATGGTCGCATCCACTTCAAAGACCATCACCGGTCTCGAGCGGACCCCCATCTCGTTCGGTGACGATGTGACTGACGATCGACGGCAAGCCTAATAGTTATGTTCCATTGGTAATCGTGAGTCGTCATGGCAAACACAGAGGTGCAGAGAATCACGTCGATCAAGGTAGCTCGGCCGATATCATGTTTGAAGACTTGATCGACAAAATAAAGGTTGATCGGAGCGAGATAATTCCCGGTGCCGAGCCTACCCCTCTAACGAGTTTCAATGGGGCGACCACCCCCCCTTGGGAACGATCGAGCCGCTAGTCACGTTTGGTGACGACACCGGGGATAGTACTGCATGCGGGGCGGTCGACGACGTTCCTCGTGACTCCCTCAAATCCTGCTATCAATGTATTATTGGTAGGCGACTTTGGGTAAGCTAGAGGTCGTTACATCGACGGTGCATCCGAAAATGAAATTCTACAGCAAAGACGATCAAGTGGTTACCCTGGCGGCCGACCTCGAATCAGCAAGAAGAAGCCACGCTCTCTACCAAGAAATATGTGACGAGGTAGATCGTGGCCCGAACGCTTCGAGCACTAGTGAAGGCCATCAAGTCAATGTCGCCGATTTGGGCGCTCGGTATGATCCGGGGCAAATGACCCTGAGGACAATGATGATGATTTGGCTCGAGAGTCAAAAAGCAGTGAAAAGACCGTGAGCCCCATGGAGAGTTGGTAGATGTTCAATTGGGTGACGACCCATCCAAAACGGTAAAGCTTCGGTGGCGACCTACCGAGCAAGTGAAGCAAGATCTAGTGCAATGCTTGAGAGACTATCTTGACTGTTCGCATGGCGGGCATCGGACATGCCCGACATCCCTATCGGTAGCTCGCCATCAACTTTCGATCGATGAAGGGGTCAAGCGATCGCCGCTCAAAGAAGACGCACTCGAGCGAGGAAAAATCTCAGTCATTGCAAAGGCCGCTGAGGACCTCATAAAGGCCAATTTTATAGAAGAGATCAAATACACGACTGGCTATCCAATGTCGTCTTTGGTTAAGAAAGAAGAATGGAAAATGGAGGATGTGTGTAGACTATACCGATCTAAACAAGGCATGCCCGAAGATGCCTTCCGTACCCAACATCGACAAAGTCGGTCGATGGGGCCTCGGCTACAAACTATTGTCTTTTACGGCGCTTACTCGGATACAATCGGATCACGATGTATCCGCCCGATCGGCACAAGAGCGACCTTCATGACCGATCGGGGAATTTTTCATACATAGGTGATGCCTTTCGGCCTCAAGAACGCTGGAGCGACCTACCAAATGAATGATGAACAAAATTTTCAAGAGGCGGATCGGTGCATCTCGTAGGTGTATTTGGGCGACATGATCATTAAAAGCGTAGCATCGACCCGATCATGTGAACGACCTCGGAAATATTTGAAGAAGCTAGGAGGAACTCCCTTAGATCAATCTCGAGAAGTGTACCTTTGGGGTGAGCCGGCAGATTCTTGGGCTTTCACCGATCGAAAGAGGATAGAAGCAAACCACGAGAAGTGCGGGCGCCGCCGATATGAGGCCGCCCACTTCTAAAAAGAGATACAACAATTTGAATGGCATGGTGGCGCTCTGTCGAGTTCATTCCCAAAGCGGCTGCAAGTCGCTCCCACTCTTTAGATCATTGAAGAAAGAGGTGGATTTTGAGTGGACCGACCAATGCCACGCGTGGCGTTGGATGAGTTGAAGCAAGCATTGATCAACCCGCCGATTATGACTAAGCCGCTGCCAGGCGAGACTTTGTATTTATACTTGGCCATAATGAAGAAGTGCTAAGTGCGATGACTAGTCGAGAAAACGATCAAAAAGCGAATCCACTATTTCATAAGTAAAGTACTTGAGGGCCCGAGTGAGATACCGGAGGATAGAGAGTTTGCCCTTGCACTCCTAATAGCCGCTAGAAGATTGAGACCTACTTTGTGGCCCATCGTGTCGTGGTAAGGACCGACCAGCCCATCGAGCAAGTCCTACATCGGCCGGACACAGGCGGGGCGGATGATAAAGTGGGCCGTGGAGCTCAGTGAGTTTGGAATCAAATTTGAATCCAGATCGGCCGCAAAAGCGCAGGTGTTGGCCGACTTCATAGCCGAAATGACTCTATCTCGGAAGAGCGGTGCCGAGACGACTGGATCTTGCATGTAGATGGGTCGTCCAATAGCAAAGTGAGTGGAGCGGGCCTAATATTGGAAAATTCGTAAGGCCTTGCCGTTGAAGTCTCTTTAACCTTTGCATTCCACACTTCAAACAACCGGGCCGAGTACGAGGCATGCATAGTCGGCCTTCACTTTCGCGGAGATTTCAATGTCGACCGGGTTGAACTCGGTCGATTCCTTACTCGTAGTCTCGCGAGATCAAAGAATTATATGATGCTAAAGACGACGTCTTTGAAAAGTTATCTAGCAAGAGTGAGAGAGCTGCTCAGCGATTCGGCCCGAAATGAAGTGGTACATGTGCCTCGGACCGAAAATGTTCGAGCGGATATATTGTCGAAGCTTGCAAGTACCAAGACTCCGGCAAATCACAGGAGTTTGATTCAGGAGACGTTAAATCGGCCGAGTGTATCGACCAAGCCAACTCGATCCACTCGGCGTTCTTTGTGTCAATTCTGATTCGATTGGATCGCCCCTATCCTACTTCGTACATCGTTGAAGGCGAAGAACCGAGCGACGATAGCGGCGAAATTGGTCAGGCTCAGGGCGACCAAATACTCCGTGATTGAAGGAAGGTTATATAGAAGGGGGTTCTCGTCCCCATTATTAAGGTGTCTTACGTCGGTCGAAGCCGACCATGTGCTAAGGGATATTCATGAAGGTGTTTGTGGGAGTCACCAGGGCGCTCGTTCCATAGCTAAGAAGGCTCTCAGGGCCGGCTATTATTGGCCGACCATGGACGAGGATGCCAAGAAGCTTGTTCGAAGTGCAAGAAATGCCAAGTACATGCGATGTCCACATTGCACCTCCACGAGATTACAAAGTCTTGTCTCACCTTGCCGTTCACTTTGGTGGGGCATGGATCTTCTAGGCCCGCTTTCCACCCGCTCGGGCGGTTCAAGTTCTTAATCGTGGCGATGAGATTACTTTACTAAGTGGATCGAGGCCGAGCCGCTTAGCGATCACATCGGCCAAAGTCGCAAAGTTCTTCTGACGGTGTGTACTAGCCCGTTTTAGGATCCCCAAAAATTGATAACCGACAACTGCGGTACCCGGTTTGTTGATAAAAGATTTAGAGAAATGTTGGCGACTTAGGGTTAAGCGGCGCTTTACCTCGGTCGAGCATCCTCGAACAAACGGCCAAGTAGGCGGCCAACGAGTTATCCTACGTGGTTTTAAAGCGGATCGGATGAAGCAGCGGGAAACTGGGTCGAAGAGTCGCAATCCGTTACGTGGGCCTCTACGGGGCGACCCCATTCATCGGCCAGGGAGTCGCCGCTTCGAGTTGGTGTACGCAATCGATCTTTGTGATACCCATAGAAATGGGCGAGCTGAATTGGAGGACTTCAAACCCCTACGATGGTTGACAACGGCCAGAGCTATCCGAGAAGAATTGGACCTAATTGAAGAATCTGCGCACCCAAGCTTCGCTAAGAGAGCGATTGATCAAACAGAAGGTCGCAGCCAGGTACAACACTCGCGTGCAAAAGAGAGATTTCACGGTCGGTCACTTCGTCCTAAGACGGGCCGACGTGGGAAACAAGAATGCACGCCAAGGGAAGCTCGCACCGAATTGGGAAGGTCCATACAGGGTCATCAACAAGACTGGAAAAGGGGCTTACGAGCTGGAAACCATGGATGGGGCGACTATCCCTAGAACGTGGAATGCAGAAAAACTTAGGAAATATTACGTTTGAATGTAACAAAGATTTGAAATGTAATACCGACCGACCTATTAATGAAAAGCGGTGCAGCGCTTTTTTCCCACCGGGTTTTTTACGAGGCCCGACCTTTAGAAATATGATGTGTTCTTTACTTTCTCGCAAGAATGTATGACCGGTCGCTCAAGATTTCCCGTGGCGAAGGAGCGATCGAAGATTTATCAAAGTTGGTTAGATCGTCGAAACGATCTACCTCGAGAGCCATCGAAATGGCCCAAAGGTTAGATAACCCGCAAACTTCAGGTCGTCGAAACGATCTACATCGAGTGCCATCGAAATGGCCCAAGGGTTAGATAACCCGTAAACTTCAGGTCGTCGAAGCGACCTGTGGCATGTGCCGCCGAGCCGGCACAAACGACGGTCATCGAGTTGACTCAAACGAGTGCCATCGAAAATGGCCCAACAACGCTAGATCGTCGAAACGATCTACATCGAGTGCCATCGAAAATGGCCCAAGGGTTAAGTGATAACCCATCGCGGTAGGCCGTCGAAACGACCTACCTCAAATGCCATCGAAAGGGCCTGATTGAAGGTCGCCGAGCGATCCAAGGCCCGGTGGGGATATTAAATCTTATCAAAGAATGAATGCTTTCGAAGTAGGCGCAAACGACGACCGAACGGTCTTAAAACTCGAAGACTTAGAGAAAATAAACATACAAGGCGCGCAAAGAAAAGCGACCATAAACGGCGCTATCGGCGAAGACGAAACGCGCGGCCGCGCGCCCACAAGTTCGAAATGACTAAGGCGAATGAATGCGAGAAATGCGCGGACATAGCAATATAAATTTGAACAGCGTAATTAAACAAATAAATTGTCATTACAAACACGGGGCCTTGGTCGGCCGGCGCCCACGAATGAAAAAATCGCACGGCGGAGAAATTGTTGGGCGAAGGCAAGTTAAACAGCGATTACAAAATTACACCGCTTTCGCAGCGGGCTTTAAATGAGAATGGTGGTAGGCGAACGACATTGCCTTGATCGTCAACTTCTGCAGGCAACATGATCTTGTTGTTTTCAACATAGTGCGTAGGCTTTATCATGTTGTCATCAAAATTGATCCTCAAGTCTGGGTTCAATGCCCGCGCCTGGCCAAGAGCATTGTAAAATTGCTCAATAGCAGCCTCCTGACCGGCCTGGGCCACCTTCCGGATCTTTTCCTCCAGCTCGGCCTTCTCTGCCGCCCAATTGGCCTCTCGCTTCCCCATAGCCTCGAGATCGGTTTTCAGAGTCGTGACCTGAGCAGCGAGCTCCTTGTTCCTCTTTGCAAGCTTAGCACGGTCTTCCTCCCCCCGCTTGAGGGCCTCCTTCTTCGACTGGACGAGCTTGTCATATTTTTGCTGCGCCTCAGCTAAAGCCTTGTCCTTTCCTGCGAAATTCAGGCCGAAGGGTGGTTAGTCGGTCGAGCAAAGGTAAGATGAAGAGTACAAGACTAAGAAAATAAAATTACCGTCAGATTCAGCCACCACCGACTCCGCCATGAATTTCTCGACCCCATGCGAGAGAAAGCGCGAGCGCCATGGGTTTCATACAGATCTTGCTCCCGGATCGGCCGTACCCAAACTCTCGAGTGAGATGACGGGAATCTCCTCCGTTGCGGCGCGCGGGACCCGACCATCACGCTTGGCCGCTTGGGTGAGCGATCGGCACTTTGAGGAGGCGGCCAGGCCCCGCCGACCGGCTTCTTCCCTTGGCTCTTAGGAGTTTGGGGACTTTTGAGGAAGATTCGGGGTTATCCACCGACCGAGAAACGTCAAATCTCTTAGCCCCTCCTTCAGGCTTCGGGCCAGGCGGCGAGTCCCGATTTTTGCGGCCATTCTTTCGCAAAGTACCAAGTCATGAGTTAAAAAGAGAAAAATCAATAACGAATATAAGGACAAAAAGTTCAAAAGCGAACCAATCTCGGCCTCCGTGTCTTGGCCTTCGTGACAAGACAAAGGGTCGGCAAGGTATGTCGCCCTTAGGATCTGGGCGCATCATACTGCTTGGCGCGACTTTATCATCTCCAAAGTCTCCGTGTCGGCCTCGCCAAGTCTTTCAACGTGTAGATGTAATCTCCCGGCCGCTGCGAAATGAGCCTCATTCCACATGATCGGGAAATAAGGGGGACCTAGCATCCCGTCCGGCTGAA
Source organism: Oxytropis ochrocephala (assembly GCA_020916435.1). Lineage (NCBI taxonomy): Eukaryota > Viridiplantae > Streptophyta > Magnoliopsida > Fabales > Fabaceae > Oxytropis > Oxytropis ochrocephala. Next base: position 101,407,052 of record CM037092.1, read on the forward strand.
CCTCAGAAACGGCCTTCCCAGCCTCCTCGGTGGGAACGATCCAAAAATATTGGCTTTTCCAGGCCGCTCCCAACGACTCCTGGAACGCTTTGAAAAACCGGTGGTGAGTCTTCTGCATCTTGAAGGAGACTTGCTCCCTCTTCTCCTTGTTGGCCTTTTCTCCGAGCTAGCTCACCTCAGATAGCAAAGAAAAGCATCATCGACACCGCCGACCCGGCCAGTGTCAGCAAAGACCTCAAAAGTCTTTAAAAACGCCCATGCGTTCGGATGAAGCTGAGAAGGGGCGACCCCAATATGACGCAGGACGTCGCGTTGGAATTCGGTAAAAGGAGGGGTAATCTTCATCTTCTCGAACACGAGCCGATACATCGTGAACTTGAAGTTGGGAGAATAAGTCGCGATATCTTCGCCTCCTTCATGCCTCTTATCCTCCGGCCGGTGAGTCTTCAAGCGCTCCGTAGATCGGGCAAAGCATCGTGGCGACCGTAAGAATGCTCTGTTAGAGCGAAGAGTTTCGACACCCAAGACATGTCAGATATCTCTCGAGCTACATCAGCTTGGACTTCGGCCGACCCTTCGTTCGACCCTCCGATGTTGGCTTCCAGACCAGAAATGTTGATTTCGGGCTGAATCACTTCTTCCTCTTGGGCCGCTTCATCTCGGCCGCCCTCGGCCTCTACCATCTCCTCGTCCGCGATTGGGGCCGGCGCTGCTAGCTCTTCATCATCAATGATCACCACCTCCACGTATTCCTCTCCGCCCGGTGGGGTGTTGCACGATCGTCCTTCGAGAATGAGCGGACCTTGACCCGAACCCCTTTGTACTTCGCTGCGACCCTCGCGGAGGAATGGGAAGTCGAGCTCAGTCTTGCTCGAGGAACCACTCGAAGAGCAAGAACCATTGTCGCCCAAGACGACTTGGGCTCTTCCTCGTGGAGATTGGGCTCGCCTACCGACATGTATGGAGCGAAGGATTGCGGTGGTTTTTCCTGAATACGGGCGATTAACCGTCGCGGGCATACACAAACACACGTGATAAAGGGATCGAGTCGGTCGATCGAGCAAAGCACTCATGAGAGAAGCGGTGGCCATCCTCGACGACACCCCTATCACGAGGCGTGGAAAAGCACGAAGTACTTTCAAGAAAAACTCAAGCTTAAAAAAGTAAAGGGAGAGATCGATTCATACCTTAAGCAGATGTGGTGGATCGGTCGCTAGTAGACAAAAACAACTTCGGATGCAAGTCGGCGGCAGACGAGTCGGTCGTTGGCAGAGCAATTCTTGGAAGCGTGAGAAATGAATTCTGCAGAAGGGCTATTTATAGTGTAAATTCCTGGCGCGAAGGGGACCGGGATACGAAGAGTCACAACGCTTCGCCTTCTCGCCAATGGTTGTCTCCAGACAGCCTCGGAAACACCAAACGTCACGTCTTAAATGTCAGTAAAAACCAACCGTCACAACAGCACGGCCGATGGTTGACAAGCGGTCGACACCGCCCTACAGAGAAAGCGAACGGCCGCGTCCGTTTCGTCAAGATAACTTCACTCCTGGGGGCATCGATTCAAGCCTCACCGCTCTTGCGCGACCTAGGCTTGGGGGAAATCTGTTCTGGTGTATTAGCAAATCGAGAAGCGCCAGCAAAGAATCGGACTGCGCGCCCGGCCCAACTCGTCGGCCCGACCACGCACGCTGCTGAGCGCAATTCTCGCCGGCGAAAATCTCGCTAACGGTCGGACCTCGCGGTATATATACGCCATTCGCATATGGCATCAGTGCGTTCTCTAACCTTGTGCTATCTGCCCGAGCGACCTCTCACTAGATCGTCGGAGTGTCTTTGCAGGTACCACCCGAGGTGCTCTACGCGTGAAGCCAGGACCGGTCCTTTCACTCATTCAACGACCGGCCCATTCCACGAATCAATCAACACTTCTACACTTCATTGGTCAAGGTACGATCACAAATATACCAAGAGATACCAAGATACACCAAGTTAGAGAAGTGAGAGGTGTGAAGGAGAGAGAGAAAGTGTATGTGCTTACAAGGGAACTTCAACCGTGTAATTCTTTCTTTATTTTCTTCCCTTTGTATTATCAAACATATGAACATGGTTATCTTTGTTTGTATGTGCTTAGTAATGTTTAGCATGAGCTAAACTTCTCTAGTTGGGATGCTTTAACTTTGTAATGATCTTTTGATTAAGTTATTATGTTATGTATTGATGTTTGTATTTTAGTTCTTGCATGATAAACTCTTTCATATACATCTTTAGAATTGGTCATCTAAAAGTGAATGCAAATTATAAATTCAGACGTGGTTTATAATTGGAACTCAAGAACTAATGGATAAGTGTTTTAATAAGAGGAAGCTTTATTAATTCCATGCTAAAACCTAGACATAGGCTAGCATAGTCCATAGGGTGAAACTGTTAGAGCTTAAAATACAAGGGTGAACTTATTTAAGGGCTTAGACATAAGACTTGTAACGAAACCCTGAAGATAGTTGCTGAAAAGCACAATTTCATTATAACAACATCCATTGCAGGTGCAATCATTGCAGGAGCAATGAATTGCAAGAGCATCATATATATAACATAATGTTATCAAAAGTGATTTACTTAGTGAAAGCATTCCAACTATCTTTCTCACTTGAATACACTCTATCTTTACTTAGCTAACATTAAATTATGTTTTCTCACACCATTGATTATATTTTATTGTACTTTGTTACTCTGTTTCTCACTAGTTTAACTACCATTTTAAACTTTAGAAATTAATCCAATCCCTGTGGGTTCGTCACTCTACTTCTACTATATTACTTGTTAAAGACTGTGTTTACTTGTACACATCTTTCCGCACAACACCTATGTATCTGATTCAACTTGAGACTACATGCTAACATGGTCATTTTCTGTTGCCACAAACGTCCCTACTATTTTTCGACGATGCCATATCCAACTCTGACTGTAGAGTTTGGAATTGGATGTTATAAGTCGACTAGCTTTCTCCTACTTTTCAGGGAAAAGCGTCGCTCCTCTGCTTTTTGTGGCATAACATCATCCCACCATTTATAGGTCAGGATGATAACTTCATCCTCTTGTGTCTCTTACCACATGGCAATGGAATTACAATATACATATGCAGTATATATGAATCTCTCGTTCATTTTGTTATTGCACCTCGATCTCGTATGCATTTTCTCATTGCCTCAACTAGTATTTTTCTACATTTTTTTGAAAGGCAAACATAATGATAGTCGAGCACAAGGGATGCTCAACCCATATTTCGAGGAAACTCCGACACCAAACAAAAAAGAAACGCACAATAACAAAAAACTACCTCCAAAATAGATTGTCTGTCGGATCAACAAACCACTCATAGAATAAGAATGGGAATGAAACCCCTATATATCCTGAAATCAATGTCGTGACAAAGATAATATCCTGTTAAAAGATTTCCCCAAGCCAGGAACGCCTCTAGAGAAAATACACATATTTCTTTGATCGCATATAACCCAGAGAGTTGTGTGCCAAATAAACATCAAACCATGCCAACACCTATCTCGGCCACCAATATGAATAAACTAAGTAAACAAGGACGGCTGTATATCCTACTGAATCACAAAATCGAAACCCAACCAACTGACAATAGCATACGATGGGAGAAGAGTGTCACAAGGAATGACCAAAGCCTAGCTGAGAGCTAGGGAATGCCGCTAGGGTAAGGATAGTTTAGCAAAGTTTAAGAGTGGTGATGATTTAGTTAGGTTTTTCTCAAGAGTTCGGTGTGGTGCCTTAGTTTCGATCTTCATTGTGATCAGATGGATCGAACCCACATCTGGGGAGCCATGAAACCTTAGGCCCCGTTCGGGGTGGTTTTCTGTTTATACTTAAGCTTCAAATCTTTTATATATATAGACTTTACTTCAATATTATTTATGTAAACATTAACAAACTTTAAAATAATTTATAGGGCCGTGGCCCCAATTGACTCCGTAAAAACTCATGCCTTTTGATTACTAGCAAAAAGTCCTATTATTTCGAACAACGTTGTCATTGGGATTAAACTTTTTCCAATTACAAAATATTGTTGAGGAAAAAAAATTCTTATTACAATGACTTAAAAATGTTTTTACTACATGTATATAATTACCATCAAGTTTATTTTTGCTAGAAAAAAGTCGCTGGCTAATATATCTTTGTGCTGTAGTGATAATATCAAATTGAGTAAAACCTGTAGGATTTTTCACCAAATTAATTGATTAATTCTGATGGGGGTGTAATTGAAACTTTTGCAGGTGCAACTATCAACAACCCAACTGTGAGGCCCAGCCCAATGTCTCCAACACTTCACCAAACAAACAAAAATATCCAAACGGGTTATTGCAGCACCCAGAGTCCGCCCCGTTTGGAACACGCAGATCTTAATTTGAAACGATCCGAGGTATAAAACAAGTTCTTTAACCCTAATTGATTCTTCTTGAACACTTCTTCTTCTTCACACCGCTTCACCTCTTCTTCTCCCCCGTTTCACCACAGCAGCTCTGCTAGGGTTTGAGCGAAAACCTAGCAGTTCAACACCAAATGCTAAACAAACACTTGCAAACAAAGATCGAAGCCTCTTCTACAGAACCCCTCTTTCAATTTCTTGACTGAGGAGGTTTTCCAGAAAACCTAATTTCAATCTTGACGATTGTTGAAGGCGAAGACCTCCGACTCCGAGACACCAAACAAAGGCTTGCAATGGTCATTAAATATATTTAATAATCATTTAAACATAGTAGTTTTTTTTTTAAAAAACACTAGCTAGCTCTTCAGAAAACAGTAGTCTATTAGGTATCTTCAATTTTATTTTAAATGTAAAATAAATTTTCTTTGAATTAATAGCAAAAAATGTTTTATTGAACAAATCTAATGTATAGAGCATATATATAATAATCTCAAATTTTTCAAACTTAACATTTTCAATATTATAAAATATTAATTTTTTAAAAACATTTAAATCTCAAATAAGAATCATAATTTAAATTTAATAATAATAATAATAATAATAATAATAATAATAAAATCAATTGAAATATTCCTTAAATGTTAATTTGAGTTAAATATTTATATAAAATTTTATATTAGCTAATTATTCTACATTATATAGGTATAATTATATATATATATATATAGAAATTTTTAATTTTACTTTTTTCCTTAATAGAATTAGTAAATGATATTAAATACTACCTCCGGTCCACTTTATAAGAGAGAAAACACTTTTTAGGTTCATTGAATAAATGATGCATCTAGTCTAAAATGTAGGTTAGATACATCATTATTCAATGAACCTAAATAGTGTTTTTTTCCTTATAAAGTGGACCGGAGGGAGTACTATATTTCATATATAATATATAAAAAGCTATTAAAGACATTTTAATTATGTGAGATGTGATTTATTGAAATGATATCAGGAAATAGATGACGTGTTTGAGTCATCAAAAGGGTTATAAATTCACTTATTGGGATCAAACTTCTTATCAAATGTTTCTAATGGTTTGTGTTCGTTTTGTATTTTATGAGGGGATTTTGTGGTGTTCATTATTCATCTTTCATATGCAAAGATCTCCTCCAATATTGATTTTTGTAGAGGGTCATATCAAGTCAACAAATCACCAAATGAGTATCTAGTGCTTGCAAAGTAAGTGTTTTTTCATCGAAATTTCATATACATATTTATTAGATGTTTTGTTTGTGCATAATTACTAGTTTGTGAATAATTAAAATTAAATAGAATTATTGTAATCACTCAATGAACTTTTTTCTTGTTGTATCTTTTCACCATTATCAATACAAATGCAATTTCTCTTCTTCTATCAATGACTTGTTTACTAATATGTTACCAGAGCACATAAGGTATCCACCTTGAAAATTCACGTTGGCTGCATTCAATTGTTTTTCTCGGTTATGTACTTCAATAGAGTCCCTTTTTTTTAATTTCAATTCAACAGTCCTTGATTTCTTCTCAATTTCTTATTTCATGTGGTTTTCCCAAATTTTATTTTTGATATGTCTTACTTGATATATTTTGTTTCGTCTTCTCTGTTCAATAGCTCATTCTCCTTCTTCGATTTTTACATTGAAATTGTTAAAATCTTATTTGTTATCTATTATGTTTGGTTGCTATCATTATCTTTGATTATTTTGAGTTATTAATTGTTTGTTTTTGTTCTTTCTTGACACAGATAAATATGTCATTGCTTTAGTGAACCATAAGTACACACATGTAGTGCCGCAAACAACAAATCTCTCTCAGTCTTTGAAAGCGTGAATGCCTCCAAACAAAAGTCTCAAGTAAGTCCTTTCATCATCAACACTTTTAAAGTATAAACTTAACTCGTGCTTTTTATTTTTTATGCTTTTACCTGAACACATCTAATCACTGAATATTGATACATTTTCATTTTAATAGTCTACTGTTTTAATACAAATGATTGCTTGATATTGAATTGAATTTTCTGGATTTAAATTAACAGGTGTCGAACCAAGCCACACAGCATCGTACCTTGGCTACAACTTTTGGAAATTACTTTGACTTGGGAGCTCGGCTTGGTATAGTGAACCCAATGGGCCCTTTTACTGTGAAGCAGCCTAAATCATTGTTAACTCTGCAACTATTTCCCTCAACCAGCATCAGTGAGATGTTAAGAAAAAGCAACCAGGAAAAAGAGGCTAAAGAAAATGATAATCTTGATGATGATCAAGGGCTGAATTTGGACCTTAAGTTCTGAAGTTGAATTTGTTTTTGTTTGGTTGGATGAAAACTATGAAGTTAATTAGTGCTTTCTTGTTATTTAATCGTGCCATTTAATTGGCTGATGGATTTTATGGTAAATTTTAAGATTCTCTTACATTAAAGATGATTAAGGGTTGAAGTTGGATCTTAAGCTCTAGATTTGATGTTGAATCCTTCATTGTGTAATAGAAAACTCTATTGGATATTGTCACTTATGAACACATATTTTTACATTTTACAGCCTCTTATTTTCTTGATTACTGTGTAGGATTTACTTGAGATCGTTTAAGTTGGATTTATTCATGTTTGGTTGGATTAAAACTATGAACTTGGTGCTTTCTTTTTGCTTAACCTTTCCATTTAATTGGCTATTGGATTTGGTGGTTATTTTGAGATAATCTTACAGTGGTAGTTTTTTTCTGCTGCAAAATTGTGTTAGGCTTTTGACTATGATATTGAAAGACTTGAAGATGTTGAGCTTAAAGATTTCGATAGTAAAATTGTGCTATTATAATGAAATGCATAAATTATTGAATAAAGTTAACTAGCTTTGTTATTATTGTATATAGTAAAATCCTTAAATTCAAACGTCATAAACTTAGAAAGTTAACCATTTCAATATAAAACAGAGCCGCGAACCTACTTTAGCAAATTTAAACATAACATTTCCTGTTGGAAGAAACCATCAAAAGCTTACTTTTTAAGGTATAAAATACCAAATGAGTACTAATTAATGACATAACTGAATACATTTAAACTTGAGTCATTACTTAAAACTTGTTCAAATCCAAAAGTACTATATGCAAAATACAACAACTTTACAATCAACATGAAAAGCTCATAATATTACATATTACAAAACTTGGGTAGACTAAGCAAATGTGTCTCGATCCCTTAGGATCCTTCAAACTCTTGTAGCCCAGTTCAACAGCTACTCTTCTCTATTTCTTTGGTCGTGCTCTGCTCTTCTGTAAAAATACCACAATATATAAAGTGAGATTTTCAATCTCAGTGAGTTCGTTCGGGTCCCCTCACACTTAATCTCACGTTGTTTTCTTAATTATCTTTTCACTTGTGTCTAGGACAAAACCGGACAACCACGACATGGTTCCCCCGGTGAACCCACCCGATAATAGCTATTACCGAGTCAACTTATCTAAGCCTAGATTATGGGTTCATGACTTCTCTCCCCTAGTGTGCTATTAGCTTAGGATTGTCATCCCCTTGGTATTTTATGCTTTTACTTGACACTTGGGTTGTTTTCTCGCTTGATACAACAATACTCGGTTTGTTTATTTAATAAAACAATAGCATTCAAGTTAGAAAATATTTGCGTAATCAAATCCTTGTTTATTTTCACATAGAACACAATGTAGGTCAAATCAAATATTTCATCAAGTCAAAACCCTAAATCACCACATAGAACACAATGTAGGTCAAAGAACTCACAAGGAATGTGCAATCCAAAGAAGCAAGCAAAATGATGATTTTCTTTTACAAAAGAAGCTCCTATAAACTCCTAAATCGCTTTAGCTCACAATGCTCCTAGTTTAGCTTCTTCTATCAACAATGTAGCAAGCCCAAAGCTTCAATGAAGTTCCTATTCTCACATGAAATCCCCCTTTAGTTCAAATCCAACCCTCATTCACCCATGCCTTTCGAATTTGAAGGAAGGAAGATGATATAGCTCTTGTTAATTTCTATTTTTGGTTAAGTCTAATTACTACATTGTTTTGTATTGGTGATGGAAACAAGATGAGATGAGAGGAATGGTTCAATGGTAGCGTTGAAGCTTACATGCAACCCTTCCCTTCTTTTCTTCTCCCTCGCTATCTCTCTCCTTAATTGAATTTTCGACTTGGATCATATAGTGGATTTGGGCCTGTATTAAAAATTCTGGGCTTAATCACTAAAGGTCTAGCTGTTACTTGCAACCCTACACTATTCTAGTATACTAATCCTCATTTAATTTAGGAAAATCAACCCATAAGGTATTGTTCAGTACCTAGGCTTTGGGATTGTTCCTCGGCCAGGGGTACTTAATAGGGTGTTCCAGAGATCATCTATCGCACTTCTCGGGTCAAGATTCGGGCTTGATATCTGAGTTCGAGCGTAGCCACGTCGGGTGGGGGTACACCGCAAAACACTCCGACGCTCAAGTCGATATGTGTCAGTAAGAACAGTGGATAAGGTGAGAATGAGAGAGAAAGATAGAGAGAGCTCTCGAGGAGCGGAGTTGCGATGAGATAAACTTCTCCAAATGAGAGAGACGTGCAGGTAGAGGCGGACCTCTATTTATAGAGCGAAGGGGCGTCACTGTGGCCGTCCGATCATGCGAAGAGATCTCACCGTAGTCGGCCTAAGTGGAATGGCAAGAAACTTTGAGCGGTGGGTGGCGTAGTATGGACCAAGATATTGGGCCGGCCCAATATCCAATGGTCTTTGCAGCCCAGGTCGGAACAGTGGCCCCCCAAGTTGCCCTTTCGTCTTCGTGAAGCCACGTGTCACCTGGTGATTGGGGAGACATCAGTGCGTCGTTTGGTCTACTCGAGGCGCTCAGTATTGATGGTGTCGGGCAGGCGCTTTTAATGGTGTGACGTTCTGTTGCAGGCGTGAAGACTGAGCGTATATAAGGGTTGAGGCTTTGTGCTATTGCACAACTGCGCTTGCACATCACCGGATCAGCGTTGGGATACTATGTGTAGAAGCGATGGTCTGAACCAAATAAATATTACATTGAGTGACACAATTGAGTACAATCTTCATGAAATATTAAATTGACTTAAATAGTTAAGTTAGATTTTATAGTAGGTATTTATTATATAATAAAAAAGTTTCATTTAATACACACACCTTTTTTAAAAGGGAAAGTGTATTAATTCTAAACTATTAAATGTTTGTTGATAAAAAAAACAATTAAATTTTTTCATTACAAAATATAATATCATAGTAAATAATAAATAATACCATTATTTATAAATAAATTAAAAACTAGGTCTTGATTAAATATATTTAATAATCATTTAAACATAGTAGTTTTTTTTTGTTTCAAACAAACACTAGCTAGCTCTTCGGAAAACAGTAGTCTATTGGGTATCTTCAATTTTATTTTAAATGTAAAATAAATTTTCTTTGAATTAATAGCGCAAAATTTTTTGTTGAACGAATCTAATGTATAGAGCATATATATAAAAATCTCAACTATTTCAAACTTAACATTTTCAAATTTATAAAATATTAATTTTTTAAAAACATTTAAATCTCAAATAAGAATAATAATTTAAATTTAATTATAATAATAATAATAAAATCAATTAAAATATTCATGAAATGTTAATTTGAGTTAAATATTTATATTAAATTTTATATTAGCTAATTATTTTACATTAAATAGATATAATTATATATATATATAGAAACTTTTAATTTTACTTTTTTCCTTATTAGAATTAGTAAATGATATTAAATACTACCTCCAGTCCACTTTATAAGAGAAAAAACACTTTTTAGGTTCATTGAATAAATGATGCATCTTGCCTAAAATGTAGGTTAGATACATCATTATTCAATGAACCTAAATAGTGTTTTTTCTCTTATAAAGTGGACCAAAGGGAGTACTACATTTCATATATAATATATAAAAAGCTATTAAAGACATTTTAATCATGTGAGATGTGATTTATTTAAATGATGTGAGGAAATAGATGACGTGTTTGAGTCATCAAAGGGCACTAGTGCAAAAATGACTTTAGACAGCATCATTTAGTATCGGTTGTTTAAACAGCCGATACTAAATGTAGACGCGGTGGCAATTTTGAAATTAAATGGAAGTTTTCAATTTTCACGCTTACATTTAGTATCGGTTGTTTAAACAACCGATACTAAATGTGTGTTTCTAACACATTTAGTATCGGTTGTTTAAACAACCGATACTAAATGTGTGTCTCTAACACATTTAGTAGCGGGTTTTAGAACAACCGATACTCAAGGGCTGCTTTAATTTTCTAACACAACACGCGTTCTCCTTCTCTCTGAAATTCTCACTCACGCACGAACACCCTCAAGTCTCTCACTCACCATCGACGTTCTCTCCTTCTCTCATCGTTTACGTTCTTCTTCCCCACTCCGCGTGCGACGTTCTCTCCGTCTCAGGTGCTCGCTCTCTCTCGCTCGCTACTCTCTCTCACCGTCTCTCTCACTCATGGCGGTAGCAATAGCACCGACGGTCTCTCACATGTCACAAACCCTAAGTTTTCGAGAACAACCTTCTTCTCTCTGTCACACACTGGTTTGTATTCTTATCTCGAATTTGAATTAATCGATTTGAATTTGAAACCCTAAACTCGTTGTTCTATTTGCGATTTGAAGTAGTCGATTAAAATTAAAATAGTGAAAGAACTTGGGTGGGTGCGAGAAGCATCAACTCAAATTTCACTCACCAAGAGTTGTTTGCGGTGTTGGAGATTGAAATTGAGGTATGTTTGCAAATGGGTATTTGAAACTTAGTGTTTTTGTTGGGCATATAAAGCTGTTGTATTACTAGGAAACATTTCAATTTTCTTATACCTTCAAAGAAAATGGTTATACTATTTAATATTAATTTTTGTTCATTCTATGTGTTATGCCTCATATAAAACTGTTGCATTGGTATTGGCCTGCTCGGATAGTGTTTTGTTCATTTTTGAAATGGTCATTGCTTGAAATTTTTCTTCATTCACACAGTTATGTTGTTTGGCTTTGTTTTGAACTTATCATGGACATTGTTATGTTATCCCAATTTCACGGTTCTGATTATTTTCCTTTGCGGTGTTCAATGATTTGATACAAATATGTTTGTTTATTTTCTTTCCTATATGTGAGAATTAATGCTTGAAAGAAATTTAGTTTTAAAGAAAAACACATGTGTGACATAATTTGTATTAAGTATGAAAAATCCTAAGAAGTCACTTACTAACCCTATAAAACATAATTTTACATCTGAAAATAGATGGCTTCCTATTTGAGTTCAATGTATATTTATTGTGAAGTCACCCGAGATATTGTCGGTGATGCTTGTCCCTTACAATATTAGAAAACTAAACTAACATTCAACTGTAATTTGAAGCTAACTTGTTGGATTATGGTGTGGTAATTATGCATCCAATAGACAAAACATGCTTGAACTTCAAAATGTTTGTGTCTACATGTCTATTGCTTCTAAAAGTAAAGCCATAAGTCAGAAAGTTTGTAGAACCAATGAATGGTATTTTTGACATAAGCTAACCGTCTTGGAAGCTAGCAAATGGTATATTTACTGTGAAGTCTCATGAGATCCTCGTCTGTGATATTGTACCGTGCAATATTAGAAAACAAAATTAACATACAACGTGTGTCTTGGAAGCTAACTATTGGATTCTCGTGTAGTAATTATTATATATCCAATAGACAAAACACACTTGATCTTCTCAAAAGTTTGTGTGTGCATGTCTATTGCTTCTAAAAGTAAAGTCAAATCTGTAAGGTTTAGTAGAACCCAAAGAAATGGTACTTTTGACATAAGCTCAACCGTGTGGTATAGTTGCTTCTATTTTCATGTCCTAGTGGCATAAAAAAATCCATTAATTGGAGTGCTTTTTGAATGCTTCTTGTACTCGATTTTAATTCTAATTCGATGCATTTTTCTCTTCCCGCAGAAAGCAAAAGCATTTGCCTATTTAGTTTTTCCAAATACATTTGTTTCAATCGTGCAGAAATCACTGCGGTGGCGGTGAGCCCATGGCACACGAAATCATCACATCTGTTACACGGGTGCTATGTCGTAATCTGCCATACTTTGATGGTTCTTAATTTAGTTCCTTAAATAAAATTTTGTGTATGTATTTTCCAAAGATAGACCTAGTACTTGAAGACATGATAACATATAACCTTGTCCTTATATGTGGGATATTCTGTTTAATTTTATTGCAGTGGAAGAGTATCTTCATTGCCTAGAATTATAGGTTGATAGCTACCCATAGCATACATTTATTATTATAGGTTGTTTATCATTTATTTACCCTTTAATATTTAGAGGATCGAAAATGATATGGGCAATCTTATCCATGACCATCTTGATATGCATAGCGAAGAATGTCTTTATTCATTTATATTGTATTGCTAAAAGCCTAATTAATCTTTGAAGAATAATACGTACATTGCTAAAAGCCTATGACTACTTGCATCATAATTTCAACAAGAATAACCATCCATGAGTTGAATGCAAAGAAATTGGTATCATCCAGTTTGTGCAGCAGAGAATAGTGAAATTAAACTAATATTAAAGACTATAGCTAGAACAAAAACAATTATTTACAATTACATTAAGTAACTAAATGAACTTGTTAATCACATCATATATTAACGACGTTGTTTCTCTAACTTAGTACTTTGAAACTAGATTGGCTCATCATATATAACCATACCGCCTCAAAGCTTTGATAATGAGATCATGATACTCATTGGAATTCAAAGTCGATAACATGCTAATATATAACCATGTTTTTTTATGTGTTTTTGCGGGCCAACTTGCTAGTATTTTGGATACATGTGCTGAACCGTTGATATGATGTACTCTTGAATTGTGTATTTCCGATACCTTTTGGCAATTGGATGTGTCTTTATGCCTACGATTACACTTTTGTAGTTGTATTGTGTTTGGTCCTTATGGAAATAAGTGATTGTTAGTTGATGTGTCTTTATGCCTACTTTTACACTTCTGTAATTCCTACACTCTTGATAAGTGGCGAATTGGTTCTAGAATATTTTTTCACTTTAGAAGGTGGACATTATTTAATTTATGGTTGTTTTCATGTGAGAATTATTTATGATTTGAGCTTTATCTTGCGGTGAGGAATTCATATGCAGCTAGTTACATCCTTATGTGCAGCAATCGTGGAGGGTGAGTAGAAGTAGGAGCTAAATGCTCTAATTATTGAAAGGTGTGAAATAGAAAAGCCTTCAGGCTGCTGGAAATTGATTCAGTAATGTGCATTCTGCACTAGTCAATTATATAATCCAAAATTTTCTTAGTGGTTCATAGTCAAAGTTCAATTCATGCATGATCATGGTATTTTGAAATTTGATTCAAATTCAGTGGTCCATAGTTATTTACTGTTTTCTTTTTTGGGTGATTGTCAGGTACTTGAAAAGGATACTCAAGTGTCGTCATGTTTTGGTGTTGAAAATTAAGTTGTATATTCATTGTTAATTCCAAAATGTACGACTTGCTAACCAAAAAAAGCTTTGTTCATCACAACTAATCTTGTATATCTTGAAGGTAAGCAATCAAAACACTTTGGATGTTATAGAGAACTTGTGCGTATTTTGGTGGCTCAAGAATAGTCTTATTAAATAACCTATTCAGAATAGTGGAAATTGATTCAGTAATGTCAATGTTCATTCTGCACTAGTCAATTATATAATCCAAAATTTTCTTAGTGGTCCATAGTCAAAGTTCAATTCATGCATGATCATGGTATTTTGAAATTTGATTCAAATTCAGTGGTCCATAGTTATTTCTTTGCTTTTTTTGGGTGATTGTCGGTACTTGATATCCTCACACACAACAGATTATGAGAATCCAATGTCGTTTCTTCAACACGATTGCAAATTGATTGTTCTAGTTGTTGCAAAGTTCCTCACATGCACAAGGTCGGGATATTTGGAATCAATCTTTGATAAGTAGTAATGAAGTATTTGTGTCCTTGAAACTTGGTTACTCTTCTTTACACGCTTAAGAGCCTCTCTTGCTTCTCTTGTTCTGAAAAAACAAGGTTGCTAAAACCTTTGTATAGAAGCGCGAAAGAACTGAAAAGGATACTCAAGTGTCGTCATGTTTTGTTGTTGCCTACTCTTTGTTTTTAAGCTTATTCTCTAAGGTGGTGGTATTAAACTAATAAATATGTTGAGTTATTTACATGCAGAGAGAGAAATATATGTACCCAGTTATTATGGTGCTTTAAATTCTACCTTTCTTTTCTATGTTTTTTCCCCTCGTATACAACAAGAATGGTCGTTTGAGTTAGCATTATTAAGTATATTTTATCGTGAGACTTTTTATGTTTTTTTTTTCTTCATATAGAAATGAAAGTTTCTCAACTCCTTATCAGTAGCATGAGTTGAAATGAGTTAAGGGATTTTTAGGTAAATTACTCCAACTTGATGTTTAGATAAGTCAACTGTGAATTGAATATGAGAAAGTGTGTATGAAATTAAAGAAGCGATGGTGGCACCATTCAAAGTTAAGTTAAGAATCGAGGTGAGACATGTTGAATGGTGTGATCATTGTGGAAACTTGATGACAGTGTTGAATGGTACAGAAACTATTATTATTAGGTTATTTAAAAAATGACATTTAGTATCGGTTATTTAAATAACCGATACTAAATGTCTTTTCAAACTCTCTAAAAATTGACATTTAGTATCGGTTATTTAAAAAACCGATACTAAATGTCATTTTTTACACAGCAAACACAATGTTAAAGTGACATTTAGTATCGGTTTTTAAATAACCGATACTAAATGTCAATTTTTAGAGAGTAAACACAATGTTGAAAAGACATTTAGTATCGCTTATTTAAATAATCGATACTAAAAATGTTTTATTTAGTATCGGTTTTTAAATAACCGATACTAAATGTCAATTTTTAGAGAGTAAACACAATGTTGAAAAGACATTTAGTATCGGTTATTTAAATAACCGATACTAAAAGTGACATTTAGTATCGGTTATTTAAATAACCGATACTAAATGTACGTTTTCAAGACATAGAAATCACCAAAAAAACGTCATTTTGTATCAGTTTTTTGAAAATCCGATACTAAAAGTGACATTTAGTATCGGTCGAATTAGTATCGACAGATAACCGATACTAAAAGTGCAAAACAACCGATACAAAAAGACTTTTCTGCACTAGTGGGGTTATAAATTCACTTATATTGGGATCAAACTTCTTATCAAATGTTTCTAATGGTTTATGTTCGTTTTGTATTTTATGAGGGGATTTTGTGGTGTTCTCTTTTCATCTTTCATACGCAAAGATCTCCTCCAATATTAATTTTTGTAGAGGGTCATATCAAGTCAACAAATCACCAAATGAGTATCTTGTGCTTGCAAAGTAAGTGTTTTTTCCTCAAAATTTCATATACATTTTATTAGATGTATTGTTTGTGCATAATTACTAGTTTGTGAATACTTATAATTAAATAGAATTATTGTAATCACTCAATGAACTTTTTTCTCGTTGTATCATTTCACCATTATCAATACAAATGCAATTTCTCTTCTTCTTCCATCAATGACATGTTTACTAATATGTTACCAGAGCACATATGATATCCACCTTGAAAATTCACGTTGGCTGCATTCATTTTTCCTTTCTCGGTTATGTACTTCAATAGAGTCCCTTTTTTCTAATTTCAATTTCAACAGTCCTTGATTTCTTCCCAATTTCTTATTTCATGTGGTTTTCCCAAATTTTATTTTTGATATATGTCTTACTTGATATATTTTGTTTCGTCTTCTCTATTCAATAGCTTGTTCTCCTTCTTCGACTTTTACACATTCTAATACATTTCAACCTAATATTTATCTCTTTCAATGAATTGTAGGTTGATGTGTAGCTAATGTGCAGCAATGTTATGAATGTTCTTCCTGCAAATGCAAGACCTTACAAAGTGGTATGAGGAAATATAACAATCCTTACTTTGAGAATTATATAATTATAGTTTATGCTACGGAGTTAATGTGTGTTTATATATATATGAGTTAGGATATATTGACACCAGGAGTCAAATTTAGTGACTTATACCAATTAATAACTTTATATACAAAATGAACTTTAACAATCCGGCCGTTGAATAACGTAATATTATCCTTATGATCATGTATATTAAATTTCAAAAAAATTGGATACTCATAGGTGTGTTATCTAACAACACACACATTTACTTATCTTTTAAATAACATAATAGTCAAAGAAATAAAGTAGTGTGATGGAGTGTTTACAAATTTTGATTCGTATGAAATTTGATATATATGTTCTCAAAAGATAATATCATGTTATTCAACGGCCGGATTGATAAATTTCATTTTATACACGAAGATATTAATTGGTGTAAATCACTAAATTTGACACTTTTGTGTCAATATATCCTAACTCTCTCTCTCTCTCTCTCTCTCTATATATATATATATATATATATATATATATATATATATATATATATATATATATAACTAAATCAAGACATATCTAAATTATGTTCAACATAATTTCTTTCAAAGAAAAACCGCATTTAACTCTTACAAGGAGAGTTCTTATAGATCTTAGTGTTGCTGATCTTCAACGCGTTTTTTTTTGGAATCTATACCCACCAAAGGAGTCACTATACAGCCCAGAGCCATAGGTCATGCAAGGTTTCGACATAACCATGCAAGTAAGAAACATTTATCTTTACTCACCTTCATATACATAGCTCTATCCTTCTCTCATTTGTGTGGTTAGATATTGTACTGCGAAATAATTTTTGTAAAATTAATGATGTCACACTTTGAATTGCTTTGAGAAAATTGCTTGTTCTAACAATAAGCAAAAAAAGTTGTACGTCTTGGACATTGATTTGGATCTTCATCAAGAATTCCAAAAGTTTATTATCGAGATGAAAAATTCAAACACATACAATAGTAACGATCAAAATTGTTTTTGGTATTATCATTATGTTTGATTATTTTGAGTTATTAATTGTTTGTTTTCGTTCTTTCTTGACACGAGATAAATATGTCGTTGCTTTAGTGAACCATGAGTACACACATGTAGTAATCCAAACAACAACAAATCTCTCTCGTCTTTGAAGTTTGTGAATGCCTCCAAACCAAAGTATAAACTTAACTCGTGCTTTTTATTTTTTTATGTTTTTACCTGAACACATCTACTCACAGAATATTGATACATGTTCATCTTAATAGTTTACTGTTTTAATACAAATGATTGCTTGATATTGAATTGAATTTTCTGGATTTAAATTAACAGGTGTCGAACCAAGCCACACAGCATCGTACCATGGCTACAACTTTTGGAAATTACTCTGACTTGGGAGCTCGGCTTGGTATAGTGAACCCAATGGGCCCTTTTCCTGTGAGGCAGCCTAAATCATTGTTAACTCTGCAACTATTTCCCTCAACCAGAATCAGTTAGATGTTAAGAAAAAGCAACCAGGAAAAAGAGGCTAAAGAAAATGATAATCTTGATGATGATCAAGGGCTGAATTTGGACCTTATGTTTTGATGTTGAATTTGTTCTTGTTTGGTTGGATGAAAACTATGAAGTTAATTAGTGCTTTCTTGTTATTTAATCGTGCCATTTAATTGGCTGATGGATTTTGTCGTAAATTTTAAGATTCTCTTACATTAAAGATGATTAAGGGTTGAAGTTGGATCTTAAGCTCTAGATTTGATGTTGAATCCTGCATTGTGTAATGGAAAACTTTATTGGATATTGTCACTTGTGAACACATATTTTTACATTTTACAGCCTCTTATTTTCTTGATTACTGTGTAGGATTTACTTGAGATCGTTTAAGTTGGATTTAGCGTATGTTTGGATGCACGGTGGAAGCATCAAAACCACGGTAAGGGGTTGGTTTGGCCGTGATTTTTCGCGGTAATCCTGAAGGAACAAAATGGAGCTTCTGTGTGGACATGCGGTGGCGGCAAGATGGACGTGCAACCAAACATGCTTGGTGCTTTCTTTTTGCTTAACCTTTCCATTTAATTGGCTATTGGATTTGGTGGTTATTTTGAGATAATCTTACAGTGGTAGTTTTTTTCTGCTGCAAAATTGTGTTAGGCTTTTGACTATGATATTGAAAGACTTGAAGATTTTGAGCTTAAAGATTTCGATAGTAAAAATGTACTATTATAATGAAATGCATAAATTATTGAATAAAGTTGACTAGCTCTGTTATTATTGTATATAGTAAAATCCTTAAATTCAAACGTCATAAACTTAGAAAGTTAACCATTTCAATATAAGTCAGAGTCGCGAACCTACTTTAGCAAATTTAAACATAACATTTCCCGTTGGAAGAAACCATCAAAAGCTTACTTTTTAAGGTATAAAATACCAAAATGAGTACTAATTAATGACATAACTGAATACATTTAAACTTGAGTCATTACTTAAAACTTGTTCAAATCCAAAAGTACTATATGCAAAATACAACAACTTTTGCCGCTCTCTCTCGCCGGGGCTGTGAAGTTCCCCCTCCACAGTTTTATTCTCAAAAAAAAAAATACAACAACTTTAATTATACAATCAACATGAAAAGCTCATAATATTACATATTACAAAACTTGGGTAGAATAAGCAAATGTGTCTCGATCCCTTAGGATACTTCAAGCTCTTGTAGCCCAGTTCAACAACTACTCTTCTCTATTTCTTTGGTCATGCTCTACTCTTCTGTAAAAATACCACAATATATACAGTAAGATTTTCAATCTCAGTGAGTTCGTTCGGGTCCCCTCACACTTAATCTCACGTTGTTTTCTTAATTATCTTTTCACTCGTGTCTAGGACAAAACCGGACAACCACGACATGGTTCCCCTATGAACCCACCCGATAATAGCTATTCTGAGAGTCAACTTATCTGAGCCTAGATTATGGGTTCATGACTTCTCTCCCCTAGTGTGCTATTAGCTTAGGATTGTCATCCCCTTGGTATTTTATGCTTTTACTTGACACTTGGTTTGTTTTCTCGCTTGATACAACAATACTCGGTTTGTTTATTTAATAAAACAATAGCATTCGAGTTAGAAAATATTTGCGTAATCAAATCCTTGTTAATTTCCACATAGAACACAATGTAGGTCAAATCAAATATTTCATCAAGTCAAAACCCTAAATCACCACATAGAACACAATGTAGGTCAAAGAACTCACAAGGAATGTGCAATCCAAAGAAGCAAGCAAAATGATGATTTTCTTTTACAAAAGAAGCTCCTATAAACTCCTAAATCGCTTTAGCTCACAATGCTCCTAGTTTAGCTTCTTCTATCAACAATGTAGCAACCCCAAAGCTTCAATGAAGTTCTTATTCTCACATGAAATCCCCCTTTAGCTCAAATCCAACCCTCATTCACCCATGCCTTTCGAATTTGAAGGAAGGAAGATGATATAGCTCTTGGTAATTTCTATTTTTGGTTAAATCTAATTACTACAATGTTTTGTATTGGTGATGGAAACAAGGTGAGATGAGAGGAATGGTTCAATGGTAGCGTTGAAGCTTACATGCAACCTTTCCCTTCTTTTCTTATCCCTCGCTATCTCTCTCCTTAATTGAATTTTCGACTTGGATCCTATAGTGGATTTTGGCCTGTATTAAAAATTCTGGGCTTAATCACTAAAGGTCCAACTGTTACTTGCAACCCTACACTATTCTAGTATACTAATCCTCATTTAATTTAGGAAAATCAACCCATAAGGTATTGTTCTATACCTAGGCTTTGGGATTGTTCCTCGGCCACGGGTACTTGATAGGGTGTTCCAGAGATCATCTATCGCAGCTCGGCGGTCAGTTCCGGCTTGATATACGAGTTCCGAGCGTAGCCACGTCGGGTGGGGGTACCTGCAAAACACTCCGACGCTCAAGTCAATATGTGTCCGAAGTAAGAACAGGTGGATAAGGTGAGAATGAGAGAGAAAGATAGAGAGAGAGAAAGAGAGCTCTCAGGGAGTGGAGTTGCAGATGAGATAAACTTCTCCAAATGAGAGAGACGTACCTGGGTACAGGGCAGACCTCTATTTATAGAGCGAAGGGACGTACCGTGGTCGTCGGATCTTGCAGAGAGATCTCAGTCGTCGGCCTAGGTGGAATGGCACGGGCAACTTTGAGCGGTGGGTGGCTGCAGCCCAGGTCGGAACAGTGTCCCCCCAAGTTGCCCTTTCGCCTTCGTGAAGCCACGTGTCACCTGGTGATTGGGGAGACATCAGTGCGTCGTTTGGTCTACTCGAGGCGCTCAGTATTGATGGTGTCGGGCAAGCACTTTTAATGGTGTGACGTTCTGTTGCAGGCGTGAAGACTGAGTGTATATAAGGGTTGAGGCCTTGTTCTATAGCACAAATGCGCTTGCACATCACCGGATCAGCGTTGGGATACTATGTGTAGAAGCGATGGTCTGAACCAAATAAATATTACATTGAGTGACACAATTGAGTACAATCTTCATGAAATATTAAATTGACTTAAATAGTTAAGTTGGATTTTATAGTAGGTATTTATTATATAATAAAAAAGTTTCATTTAATACACACACCTTTTTTAAAAGGGAAAGTGTATTAATTCTAAACTATTAAATGTTTGTTGATAAAAAAACTATTAAATGTTTTCATTACAAAATATAATATCATAGTAAATAATAAATAATACCATTATTTATAAATAAATAAATAAAAAACTAGGTCTTCATTAAATATTTTTAATAATCATTTAAACATAGTAGTTTTTTTTGTTTCAAACAAACACTAGCTAGCTCTTCAGAAAACAGTAGTCTATTGGGTATCTTCAATTTTATTTTAAATGTAAAATAATTTTTTTTGAATTAATAGCGCAAAATTTTTTATTGAACGAATCTAATGTATAGAGCATATATATAAAAATCTCAACTATTTCAAACTTAACATTTTCAATGTTATAAAATATTAATTTTTTAAAAACATTTAAATCTCAAATAAGAATAATAATTTAAATTTAATAATAATAATAATAAAATCAATTAAAATATTCATGAAATGTTAATTTAAGTTAAATATTTATATGAAATTTTATATTAGCTAATTATTCTACATTAAATAGATATAATTATATATATAGAAACTTTTAATTTTACTTTTTTCCTTAATAGAATTAGTAAATGATATTAAATACTACCTCTGGTCCACTTTATAAGAGAAAAAACACTTTTTAGGTTCATTGAATAAATGATGCATCTTGCCTAAAATGTAGGTTAGATACATTATTATTCAATGAACCTAAATAGTGTTGTTTCTCTTATAAAGTGGACCAAAGGGAGTACTATATTTCATATATAATATATAAAAAGCTATTAAAGACATTTTAATCATGTGAGATGTGATTTATTTAAATGATGTGAGGAAATAGATGACGTGTTTGAGTCATCAAAGGGTTATAAATTCACTTATTGGGATCAAACTTCTTATCAAATGTTTCTAATGGTTTATGTTCGTTTTGAGTTTTATGAGGGGATTTTGTGGTGTTCTCTTTTCATCTTTCATACGCAAAGATCTCCTCCAATATTGATTTTTGTAGAGGGTCATATCAAATCAACAAATCACCAAATGAGTATCTTGTGCTTGCAAAGTAAGTGTTTTTTCCTCAAAATTTCATATACATATTTATTAGATGTATTATTTGTGCATAATTACTAGTTTGTGAATACTTATAATTAAATAGAATTATTGTAATCACTCAATGAACTTTTTTCTCGTTGTATCATTTCACCATTATCAATACAAATGCAATTTCTCTTCTTCTTCCATCAATGACATGTTTACTAATATGTTACCAGAGCACATATGATATCCACCTTGAAAATTCACGTTGGTTTGCATTCATTTTTCCTTTCTCGGTTATGTACTTCAATAGAGTCCCTTTTTTCTAATTTCAATTTCAACAGTCCTTGATTTCTTCCCAATTTCTTATTTCATGTGGTTTTCCCAAATTTTATTTTTGATATATGTCTTACTTGATATATTTTGTTTCGTCTTCTCTATTCAATAGCTTGTTCTCCTTCTTCGACTTTTACACATTCTAATACATTTCAACCTAATATTTATCTCTTTCAATGAATTGTAGGTTGATGTGTAGCTAATGTGCAACAATGTTATGAATGTTCATCCTGCAAATGCAAGACCTTACAAAGTGGTATGAGGAAATATAACAATCCTTACTTTGAGAATTAGATAATTATAGTTTATGCTACGGAGTTAATGTGTGTTTATATATATATATGAGTTAGGATATATTGACACCAGGAGTCAAATTTAGTGACTTATACCAATTAATAACTTTATATACAAAATTAACATTAACAATACGGCCGTTGAATAACGTAATATTATCCTTATAATCATGTATATTAAATTTCAAAAAAATTGGATACTCATAGGTGTGTTATCTAACAACACACATTTACTTATCTTTTAAATAACATAATAGTCAAAGAAATAAAGTAGTGTGATGGAGTGTTTACAAATTTTGATTCGTATGAAATTTAATATATATGTTCTCAAAAGATAATATCATGTTATTCAACGGTCCGATAGATAAATTTCATTTTATACACGAAGATATTAATTGGTGTAAATCACTAAATTTGACACCTGGTGTCAATATATCCTAACTCTCTCTCTCTCTCTCTCTCTCTATATATATATATATATATATATATATAACTAAATCAAGACATATCTAAATTATGTTCAGCATAATTTCTTTCAGGCTAAAACCGTACGAACTCTTACAAGGAGAGTTCTTATAGATCTTAGTGTTGCTGATCTTCAACGTTTTTATTTGGAATCTATACCCACCAAAGGAGTCACTATACAGCCCAGAGCCATAGGTCATGCAATGTTTCGACATAACCATGCAAGTAAGAAACATTTATCTTTACTCAGCCTTCATATACATAGCTCTATCCTTCTCTCATTTGTGTGGTTAGATATTGTACGAAATAATTTTTGTAAAATTAATGATGTCACACTTTGAATTGCTGAGAAAATTGCTTGTTCTAACAATAAGCAAAAGTTGTACGTCTTGGACATTGATTTGGATGCTGTCAAGAATTCCAAAAGTTTATTATCGAGATGAAAATTCCAAACACATACAATAGTAACGATCAAAATTGTTTTTGGCTGTTATCATTATGTTTGATTATTTTGAGTTATTAATTGTTTGTTTTCGTTCTTTCTTGACACAGATAAATATGTCAGTGCTTTAGTGAACCATGAGTACACACATGTAGTACCGGCAAACAACAAATCTCTCTGTGCTGAACCTGTGAATGCCTCCAAACCAAAGTCTCAAGTAAATCCTTTCATCATCAACACTTTTAAAGTATAAACTTAACTCGTGCTTTTTATTTTTTTATGTTTTTACCTGAACACATTTAATCACTGAATATTGATACATGTTCATCTTAATAGTTTGCTGTTTTAATACAAATGATTGCTTGATATTGAATTGAATTTTCTGGATTTAAATTAACAGGTGTCGAACCAAGCCACACAACATCTTACCATGGCTACAACTTTTGGAAATTACTCTGACTTGGGAGCTCGGCTTGGTATAGTGAACCCAATGGGCCCTTTTCATGTGAGGCAGCCTAAATCATTGTTAACTCTGCAACTATTTCCCTCAACCAGCATCAGTTAGATGTTAAGAAAAAGCAACCAGGAAAAAGAGGCTAAAGAAAATGATAATCTTGATGATGATCAAGGGCTGAATTTGGACCTTATGTTTTGATGTTGAATTTGTTCTTGTTTGGTTGGATGAAAACTATGAAGTTAATTAGTGCTTTCTTGTTATTTAATCGTGCCATTTAATTGGCTGATGGATTTTGTCGTAAATTTTAAGATTCTCTTACATTAAAGATGATTAAGGGTTGAAGTTGGATCTTAAGCTCTAGATTTGATGTTGAATCCTGCATTGTGTAATGGAAAACTTTATTGGATATTGTCACTTGTGAACACATATTTTACATTTTGACCTTCTTATTTTCTTGATTCTTGTGTAGGATTTACTTGAGATCGTTTAAGTTGGATTTATTCATGTTTGGTTGGCTTAAAACTATGAACTTGGTGCTTTCTTTTTGCTTAACCTCTCCATTTAATTGGCTATTGGATTTGGTGGTTATTTTGAGATAATCTTACAGTGGTAGTTTTTTTCTGCTGCAAAATTGTGTTAGGCTTTTGACTATGATATTGAAAGACTTGAAGATTTTGAGCTTAAAGATTTCGATAGTAAAATTGTACTATTATAATGAAATGCATAAATTATTGAATAAAGTTGACTAGCTCTGTTATTATTGTATATAGTAAAATCCTTAAATTCAAACGTAATAAACTTAGAAAGTTAACCATTTCAATATAAGTCAGAGTCGCGAACCTACTTTAGCAAATTTAAACATAACATTTCCCGTTGGAAGAAACCATCAAAAGCTTACTTTTTAAGGTATAAAATACCAAAATGAGTACTAATTAATGACATAACTGAATACATTTAAACTTGAGTCATTACTTAAAACTTGTTCAAATCCAAAAGTACTATATGCAAAATACAACAACTTTTGCCGCTCTCTCGCGGGCAATGTGAAGTTCCCCTCCACGCTTTTTATTCTCAAAAAAAAAAAAATACAACAACTTTAATTATACAATCAACATGAAAAGCTCATAATATTACAAAACTTGGGTAGACTAAGCAAATGTGTCTCGATCCCTTAGGATACTTCAAGCTCTTGTAGCCCAGTTCAACAATACTCTTTCTCTATTTCTTTGGTCGTGTTCTACTCTTACGTAAAAATACCACAATATATACGGAGTTCCAGAGATCATCCATCGCAGCTCGGCGGTCCAGATTCCGGGCTTGATATACGAAGTTCCGAGCGTAGCCACGTCGGGTGGGGGGTACCTGCAAAACACTATGACGCTCAAGTCAGTATGTGTCCGAGTAAGAACAGGTGGATAAGGTGAGAATGAGAGAGAAAGATAGAGAGAGAGAGAGAGCTCTGAGGGAGTGGAGTTGCAGATGAGATAAACTTCTCCAAATGAGAGAGACGTACTTGGGTAGAGGGCAGACCTCTATTTATAGAGCGAAGGGACGTACCGTGGCCGTCGGATCTTGCATAGAGATCTCAGCCGTCGGCCTAGGTGGAATGGCACGGGAAACTTTGAGCGGTGGGTGGCTGCAGCCCAGGTCGGAACAGTGGCCCCCCAAGTTTCCCTTTCTCCTTCGTGAAGCCACTTGTCACCTGGTGATTGGGGAGACATCAGTGCGTCGTTTGGTCTACTCGAGACGCTCAGTATTGATGGTGTCGGGTAGGCGCTTTTAATGGTGTGACGTTCTGTTGCAGGCGTGAAGACTGAGCGTATATAAGGGTTGAGGCTTTGTTCTATTGCACAACTGCGCTTGCACATCACCGGATCAGCGTTGGGATACTATGTGTAGAAGCGATGGTCTGAACCAAATAAAAATTACATTGAGTGACACAATTGAGTACAATCTTCATGAAATATTAAATTGACTTAAATAGTTAAGTTGGATTTTATAGTAGGTATTTATTATATAATAAAAAAGTTTCATTTAATACACACACCTTTTTTAAAAGGGAAAGTGTATTAATTCTAACCTATTAAATGTTTGTTGATAAAAAAAACTATTAAATGTTTTCATTACAAAATATAATATCATAGTAAATAATAAATAATACCATTATTTATAAATAAATAAAAAAACTATGTCTTCATTAAATATTTTTAATAATCATTTAAACATAGTAGTTTTTTTTGTTTCAAACAAACACTAGCTAGCTCTTCAGAAAACAGTAGTGTATTGGGTATCTTCAATTTTATTTTAAATGTAAAATAAATTTTTTTGAATTAATAGTGCAAATTTTTTTATTGAACGTGTAACACCCTCATATTTCTATCTAGTAGAAATACTAAAGTGTACCTAATGGCATACATCAGAGTATAAAAATTTTTGTTTCAGATATTGATTTGACCAAAAACTCTCGAATCCAAATCAAAGAGTCATAAACATAATATAGTCAAAAGTTCAATATCCCAAAACAAGACAACAGCGGAAACGATTACATAACTCAAATACAAATTCAAGTTATAAATCGAATACAAAGATAACAAGGGTAAACATAAGTAAAACTAGAAGAACTACATCTTCACTTTCCTTCTCGAGCACGCCATCCACTCGTGCCATAAAGGATCTTCTTTCCCTGTTTCTCTGTAAAACAACAACATTTGTAGGGTGAGATAACAAATCTCAGTGAGTCTTACCGTGACCCCTTACCTATCACTCGGTCCATTTATAAAACCATAATTAGTAATTCAAAAAGAATTACAACATACAATCAATCATGTGTAATCCGACAACTGAATTACATAAGAGTTCATAGTCCGATTCTTGATGACTATGTACAACTTAAATTACTTATCTATAGTTCATAGCCCAATTCTTGATGGCTATGCACTATCCTCTTTATTAATCACTTGTGACATGTCACCAACAACCTAAGGAAGCTTGAGTGACAAAATCACAATATACACATTTAAAAGTTTTATCAATTCTAGTACATCACCAACAACACATAAGGAAGCATGGGTGAACCCCAACATAGCCAATAAGTGTACAACTCTTAAAGGCGGATAGCTATAATTTTAACATGGGGGCCTAGGACCGGGCGCATGACTTCCTCTCTCTAGTATACTAAACGCATGGAGGTCGTCACCTCAATTCGATATTTCTTATATATCGTGAAACGTGGGCCGGTTTAGATGAACATAATCATCCCGAGCCAATTATAAATTAAGAAATGGAACATTTTGTTCAATTCACTTTACATATATACAACCATAACTCATTCTATGATAGGTTATAATATCAATGAATTCATGAAATCAATCCAATCAACATTTAAGTTATAAAACATTGGGTTCCCACACGTACTCTAGGATTTACGAAATATTCGTAACATTAACCGTTTAATTCAAAACCACTTCGAACATGTATCAAAATTTCTAATGAAAATTCGGCAGAGTTTGTTGCGCCCGAAAAAGTCCCCGATGGGTTTTTCTTCGTTTACAACTTTTTAAAACAATAAAGTCGCCACCAATATTTTTTATAAGGAAAATATTGAAGAAAAACCCTTTTGGGAAGGCAGATGGTCTTTTGGAAAACCTAAAGATTTGGGTTCGGGGGTCGGTTAGGCATGGGGAATGTATTAGCGCCCCACACCTCCTTTCTACTGAAAGGGAACCTTTAATTAAACGCGTGATTTTAAGTGTTGATTTGAAAAATACTTAACTTTGCCTCTTTTGAAAAGACTTAATGAATTTTTATTTGCGTCGCTTGACGAGAGTTAGCTGCTTTGGTTTTCTTTGAAAGGAAAAATGTTTTTAGTTTATTGTGCTTGACGGAGGGGATCCGCTCCTACGTATCTCCAGGTGCGATGGAGAATTCAAAGCTACGTAGTTCTAGGTTTTTGGTTTTATTTTGTTTAATTGTGAAATTGAGCTTTCATGATGATCAATTGAGCGAAGGCTCCAAGTGACCACCATTAGTACTCCATTGTTAATGATCATGCAAGCAAAGGCTTCACAAGACCACTAACAAAGTTCTTCGATTTATTTAAAGTCTTTAGAAAAATTAGGCGTTCATGATGATCAATTGAGCAAAGGCTCAAAGTGATCGCCACTAGTTCCTCATTGTTAATGATTATGCAAGCAGAGGCTTCGCGAAACCATTAACAAAGTTTTTTTGATTTACTGAAAGTTTTTAGAAAAATTAGGCGTTCATGATGATCAATTGAGCAAAGGCTCCAAGTGATCGCCACTAGTTACTCATTGTTAATGATCATGCAAGCAGAGGCTTCGCGAAACCATTAATAAAGTTTTTTTGATTTATTGAAAGTTTTTAGAAAAATTAGGCGTTCATGATGATCAATTGAGCAAAGGCTCCAAGTGATCGCCACTAGTTCCTCATCTTTAATGATTATGCAAGCAGAGGCTTCGCGAAACCATTAATAAAGTTTTTTTGATTTATTGAAAGTTTTTAGAAAAATTAGGCGTTCATGATGATCAATTGAGCAAAGGCTCCAAGTGATCACCACTAGTTCCTCATTGTTAATGATTATGCAAGCAGAGGCTTCACGAAACCATTAACAAAGTTTTTTTGATTTATTGAAAAATGTTTGAGTTAAAAGAATTAAAGAAACGAGAAAAAGGTGAAAATTGCAAAATGGGGGGTGTTACTAGTTACGGGGGTTGTATAACTAAACAGGGGGTGTGAAAATTAAAGGCACATTCGTTTTTTTGGGGACTTAGGCGCCATACCCAAAAAAATAAAGTGGGCTAAAAGGGGGGGGGTGTTGTGAAAAACGCGGGGCGTGTTTAAAAGTAATCTGAACAAGAAAATAAATAAATGAATAAAACAAGGCCCAGTATATAATGGATATATTGAAGTTAACCCTAACTTTCCTTTTACAATAGGCGCCATTGTGAGAGGCTCCAGGAGAGAAGAAAAAAAATGTTGGCTTCCTCCATGAGAGATCCCAAGAGAGAGATAGAGAGCTTCAGTTCCACCATTAGAGAAGGAGAGGAACCCGAAAAGAGAGAAAGTGAAGGCTAAACGGAGGGTGAGAGAGCGACGGTGAGATGGAACGGAGGGAGGGGGTCGCGCCGTCGAGGGGTGACATCGGAGACGCCGAATAGTCCGTCGGAGAAGACGACCACGCGGTGGCGTACTCGCCGGAACCGGGCTCAGATTCGTTTTTTTTCTTTTTCCGTCTGTTTTATATATGTTTTTTTTGGGTCCTTCTCTCCTTCTCCATCTCCTCTGTATATAGTATTTTCGGTTTTGTTTTTTTTCTTTCTCCATTCTATTAGTCAGAATCTGGGTATATATTTGTTACTTTGAAATATAGCAAACAACAAAAAAAAAAACAGATCTATATACATGTAAAAAAGAACAGATCTACATACATATTCTTATACTTTCGGACTTTTTATATACATAGAAATACCAACCTGGTCTCTTGTAAAAAAACGAATCAGTTCTCTCTCCTTTGATGGACTGTTGCTGTTGTTTCTTAATCTACTGCTTCTGGGTTGCCTCTGTTCGAAACCTTTCTTCCTTTTTTCGACCGCTCAGATTTCAAAAATAGTGTTTGTGTGATTAGGTTTTCGGTGCAAAACCCTAATCGTTTTTTGGTGCTGTTTACCTTGAAAATCGTGTCCCTTTGACTGACCATTGACAGTGTTTTTATATTAAAAAATTAGGTCAGGCATTTAATTACGTTTGACTGGGTTTTGACTCTTTTCAGGTCTGGATCCAAGCCAAAGACTTGGAGAGCAAACCGTTGGAACCCCAGATTTGTTCTTCTTCTTTACTGTTGTTTATTATTATTTTTTTATGTAATTTTCGGATTTATTTATTTTTGTATATATTTTTTGTTATTATTTTTTATTTTTGGACATTTGGATATTTAAACACTTCTAATTTGTAATAACAATTAAATAGATTTTTTTGACATTTTTGGATTATATATATATGCTCAAAATAAATTAATCGCACAAAAAGAATAATAATAATAATAAAAGAGTCCGCCAAACACAAAGACGAAGCGGGCGGACTAGACGAATACGCTAAAACGAGACTCAAATAGAAGAAATGAGCTCATTAACTAAAAACACTACTTATATACGACTAAACCC
This sequence comes from Oxytropis ochrocephala, assembly GCA_020916435.1. Classification (NCBI taxonomy): domain Eukaryota; kingdom Viridiplantae; phylum Streptophyta; class Magnoliopsida; order Fabales; family Fabaceae; genus Oxytropis; species Oxytropis ochrocephala. The sequence continues at coordinate 101,437,365 of CM037092.1, forward strand.
AAATACGAAGATTAAATTGAAGAACGCATGAGAAGATCGATCATTCGCGCGTGCACGCTTAATTTAAACAAAGATATTTCGATTTAGTTGAGTTCCATGATTGAAATTGGCTTAAGTTAAGGGACGGACAAAATTGGGGTATTACAGAGTTTCCTCTGAAATATGGACATCCCAAAATACAATAATCACCTGTAAAACCAGTCCAGACATCAATTTGTTCAAAAATCATTAATTCCCTTTTACATATACAAAATTTACGGTTTTCCAAAAGATTTGAGAATTCAACCGAATTACACCAAACAACTTTAAAACCACAGACCAAACAAACATTATCATCCATATACGCTATGGGTGGTTAGGAAAAGGATTTAAAAGAAGTTTGAAGTCGAACGAGCGCGTCGAAAGCGAAACATCGGGAATTGGGAACATAGGAACTTCTCAACTCAATGCCCAATTCCGTTCCGTTTCGTTCTCCGATCGATCCCAAACTGTATTTCAATCCGATTCAACCACGCACAGCTACAACACACATATATTCAGTCCAAACATAACAATTCAAAAATCAAAGCATTATGGTTTCGTTTTAAATTTTCAAACACGCGTCATTTTCGTAAAATAGCGTTTTTGACTTTAAAATTCTCGAAGCTCCGAATTTTGAAAAATCATTCAAACACAGCTCAAAACGATATGTAAATTCCCTAAGCGAGTAAAACTCACCTCGTGTGATGAAAACCACACATAACCGAAACTCTCCGAAGCTCGATTGATCCATAATACACGAACCCGCTCCGGATCCGCTCCAACTCGAAACCCAAGCCTCCCAGACCTTAATTTGAGCTTCCCACACCGTAATCTAGCTTCAATTTCACTTAAATCTCCATTTTCTTCAAATTGGAGCTTCAAACCCTTTAATGGTAAAACGAAATTTAGGAGGAATTAGCTCACGAAACTTGTATCATTAGGAAGAGGATGAAAAATGGAAGAAAACAAGACCAAAAGCCCCTTACCCGATGTTGATTTGAGAGAGATCTACTCTCTCCTTCCTCTTCTCCCCTTCGTCCCTCTCCTTTCTCTCTGTTCTCGGTTTCTCTCTCTCTCGTTTCTCTGTTGCTTTCTTTTTTTTTTCTTTCCTTTTTTTTCCCTTTTTTTTTCTCTCTCTTATTCCTTTTCTTCTCCTTTCTTACTTCTTTGACTTTTCTTCTCCTTTTATTCTTTCTTTCATTTATTTTCACATAAGTGAGAGTTAAGAGAGTATTTGGATATTTTTGGTATCCTAGAGCTCATTTAACATGAGTGGTATAATTCCTAAAATACCCTTAGAGTACTAATTTCCACTCAGTTATGCATTTAAATTATTTTCTCTAGCAATTATAAATTGCTTTCGTAACAACCTCATATCCGTGACTTGATTTATTACCTATTCAAGTAATAAATCATTCGTTAAATTTCTTAATTTGAAATTAACGAAATTAGGGATGTTACAGAACGAATCTAATGTATAGAGCATATATATAAAAATCTCAACTATTTCAAACTTAACATTTTCAATGTTATAAAATATTACTTTTTTAAAAACATTTAAATCTCAAATAAGAATCATAATTTAAATTTAATTATAATAATAATAATAATAAAATCAATTAAAATATTCATGAAATGTTAATTTAAGTTAAATATTTATATGAAATTTTATATTAGCTAATTATTCTACATTAAATAGATATAATTATATATATAGAAACTTTTAATTTTACTTTTTTCCTTAATAGAATTAGTAAATGATATTAAATACTACCTCCGGTCCACTTTATAAGAGAAAAAACACTTTTTAGGTTCATTGAATAAATGATGCATCTTGCCTAAAATGTAGGTTAGATACATCATTATTCAATGAACCTAAATAGTGTTTTTTCTCTTATAAAGTGGACCAAAGGGAGTACTATATTTCATATATAATATATAAAAAGCTATTAAAGACATTTTAATCATGTGAGATGTGATTTATTTAAATGATGTGAGGAAATATATGACGTGTTTGAGTCATCAAAGGGTTATAAATTCACTTATTGGGATCAAACTTCTTATCAAATGTTTCTAATGGTTTATGTTCGTTTTGAATTTTATGAGGGGATTTTGTGGTGTTCTCTTTTCATCTTTCATATGCAAAGAACTCCTCCAATATTCATTTTTGTAGAGGGTCATATCAAATCAACAAATCACCAAATTAGTATCTTGTGCTTGCAAAGTAAGTGTTTTTTCCTCAAAATTTCATATACATATTTATTAGATGTATTGTTTGTGCATAATTACTAGTTTGTGAATACTTATAATTAAATAGAATTATTGTAATCACTCAATGAACTTTTTTCTCGTTGTATCATTTCACCATTATCAATACAAATGCAATTTCTCTTCTTCTCCCATCATGACATGTTTACTAATATGTTACCAGAGCACATATGATATCCACCTTGAAAATTCACGTTGGCTGCATTCATTTTTCCTTTCTCGGTTATGTACTTCAATAGAGTCCCTTTTTTCTAATTTCAATTTCAACAGTCCTTGATTTCTTCCCAATTTCTTATTTCATGTGGTTTTCCCAAATTTTATTTTTGATATATGTCTTACTTGATATATTTTGTTTCGTCTTCTCTATTCAATAATTTGTTCTCCTTCTTCGACTTTTACACATTCTAATACATTTCAACCTAATATTTATCTCTTTCAATGAATTGTAGGTTGATGTATAGCTAATGTGCAGCAATGTTATGAATGTTCATCCTGCAAATGCAAGACCTTACAAAGTGGTATGAGGAAATATAACAATCCTTACTTTGAGAATTATATAATTATAGTTTATGCTACGGAGTTAATGTGTGTATATATATATATATATATATATATATATATATATATATATATATATATATATGAGTTAGGATATATTGACACCAGGAGTCAAATTTAGTGACTTATACCAATTAATAACTTTATATACAAAATGAACTTTAACAATCCGGCCGTTAAATAATGTAATATTATCCTTATGATCATGTATATTAAATTTCAAAAAAATTGGATACTCATAGGTGTGTTATCTAACAACACACATTTACTTATTTTTTAAATAACATAATAGTCAAAGAAATAAAGTAGTGTGATGGAGTGTTTACAAATTTTGATTCGTATGAAATTTGATATATATGTTCTCAAAAGATAATATCATGTTATTCAACGGTCTGATTGATAAATTTCATTTTATACACGAAGATATTAATTGGTGTAAATCACTAAATTTGACACCTGGTGTCAATATATCCTAACTCTCTCTCTCTCTCTCTATATATATATATATATATATAACTAAATCAAGACATATCTAAATTATGTTCAACATAATTTCTTTTAGGCTAAAACCGTACGTACTCTTACAAGGAGAGTTCTTATAGATCTTAGTGTTGCTGATCTTCAACGTTTTTTTTTGGAATCTATACCCACCAAAGGAGTCACTATACAACCTAGAGCCATAGGTCATGCAAGGTTTCGACATAACCATGCAAGTAAGAAACATTTATCTTTACTCAGCCTTCATATACATAGCTCTATCCTTCTCTCATTTGTGTGGTTAGATATTGTACGAAATAATTTTTGTAAAATTAATGATGTCACACTTTGAATTGCTGAGAAAATTGCTTGTTCTAACAATAAGAAAAAGTTGTACGTCTTGGACATTGATTTGGATGCTGTCAAGAATTCCAAAAGTTTATTATCGAGATGAAAATTCCAAACACATACAATAGTAACGATCAAAATTGTTTTTGGCTGTTATCATTATGTTTGATTATTTTGAGTTATTAATTGTTTGTTTTCGTTCTTTCTTGACACAGATAAATATGTCAGTGCTTTAGTGAACCATGAGTACACACATGTAGTACCGGCAAACAACAAATCTCTCTGTGCTGAAGCTGTGAATGCCTCCAAACCAAAGTATAAACTTAACTCGTGCTTTTTATTTTTTTATGTTTTTACCTGAACACATCTACTCACCAAATATTGATACATGTTCATCTTAATAGTTTTATGTTTTAATACAAATGATTGCTTGATATTGAATTGAATTTTCTGGATTTAAATTAACAGGTGTCGAACCAAGCCACACAGCATCGTACCATGGCTACAACTTTTGGAAATTACTCTGACTTGGGAGCTCGGCTTGGTATAGTGAACCCAATGGGCCCTTTTCCTGTGAGGCAGCCTAAATCATTGTTAACTCTGCAACTATTTCCCTCAACCAGCATCAGTTAGATGTTAAGAAAAAGCAACCAGAAAAAGAGGCTAAAGAAAATGATAATCTTGATGATGATCAAGGGCTGAATTTGGACCTTATGTTTTGATGTTGAATTTGTTCTTGTTTGGTTGGATGAAAACTATGAAGTTAATTAGTGCTTTCTTGTTATTTAATCGTGCCATTTAATTGGCTGATGGATTTTGTGGTAAATTTTAAGATTCTCTTACATTAAAGATGATTAAGGGTTGAAGTTGAATCTTAAGCTCTAGATTTGATGTTGAATCTGCATTGTGTAATGGAAAACTTTATTGGATATTGTCACTTGTGAACACATATTTTTACATTTCTGACCTCTTATTTTCTTGATTCTTGTGTAGGATTTACTTGAGATCGTTTAAGTTGGATTTATTCATGTTTGGTTGGCTTAAAACTATGAACTTGGTGCTTTCTTTTTGCTTAACCTTTCCATTTAATTGGCTATTGGATTTGGTGGTTATTTTGAGATAATCTTACAGTGGTAGTTTTTTCTGCATTGCAAAAATTGTGTTAGGCTTTTGACTATGATATTGAAAGACTTGAAGATTTTGAGCTTAAAGATTTCGATAGTAAAATTGTACTATTATAATGAAATGCATAAATTATTGAATAAAGTTGACTAGCTCTGTTATTATTGTATATAGTAAAATCCTTAAATTCAAACGTCATAAACTTAGAAAGTTAACCATTTCAATATAAGTCAGAGTCGCGAACCTACTTTAGCAAATTTAAACATAACATTTCCCGTTGGAAGAAACCATCAAAAGCTTACTTTTAAGGTATAAAATACCAAAATGAGTACTAATTAATGACATAACTGAATACATTTAAACTTGAGTCATTACTTAAAACTTGTTCAAATCCAAAAGTACTATATGCAAAATACAACAACTTTTGCCGCTCTCTCTCGGGTAGTAAAATGTGAAGTTCCCACTCCACAGTTTTATTCTCAAAAAAAAAAATACAACAACTTTAATTATACAATCAACATGAAAAGCTCATAATATTACATATTACAAAACTTGGGTAGAATAAGCAAATGCGTCTCGATCCCTTAGGATACTTCAAGCTCTTGTAGCCCAGTTCAACAACTACTCTTCTCTATTTCTTTGGTCATGCTCTACTCTTCTGTAAAAATACCACAATATATACAGTAAGATTTTCAATCTCAGTGAGTTCGTTCGGGTCCCCTCACACTTAATCTCACGTTGTTTTCTTAATTATCTTTTCACTCGTGTCTAGGACAAAACCAGACAACCACGACATGGTTCCCTCGGTGAACCCACCCGATAATAGCTATTACCGAGTCAACTTATCTGAGCCTAGATTATGGGTTCATGACTTCTCTCCCTAGTGTGCTATTAGCTTAGGATTGTCATCCCCTTGGTATTTTATGCTTTTACTTGACACTTGGTTTGTTTTCTCGCTTGATACAACAATACTCGGTTTGTTTATTTAATAAAACAATAGCATTCGAGTTAGAAAATATTTGCGTAATCAAATCCTTGTTTATTTCCACATAGAACACAATGTAGGTCAAATCAAATATTTCATCAAGTCAAAACCCTAAATCACCACATAGAACACAATGTAGGTCAAAGAACTCACAAGGAATGTGCAATACAAAGAAGCAAGCAAAATGATGATTTTCTTTTACAAAAGAAGCTCCTATAAACTCCTAAATCGCTTTAGCTCACAATGCTCCTAGTTTAGCTTCTTCTATCAACAATGTAGCAACCCCAAAGCTTCAATGAAGTTCTTATTATCACATGAAATCCCCCTTTAGCTCAAATCCAACCCTCATTCACCCATGCCTTTCGAATTTGAAGGAAGGAAGATGATATAGCTCTTGGTAATTTCTATTTTTGGTTAAATCTAATTACTACAATGTTTTGTATTGGTGATGGAAACAAGGTGAGATGAGAGGAATGGTTCAATGGTAGCGTTGAAGCTTACATGCAACCCTTCCCTTCTTTTCTTATCCCTCGCTATCTCTCTCCTTAATTGAATTTTCGACTTGGATCCTATAGTGGATTTTTTCCTGTATTAAAAATTCTGGGCTTAATCACTAAAGGTCCAACTGTTACTTGCAACCCTACACTATTCTAGTATACTAATCCTCATTTAATTTAGGAAAATCAACCCATAAGGTATTGTTCGGTACACTAGGCTTTGGGATTGTTCCTCGGCCACGGTACTTGATAGGGTGTTCCAGATCATCTATCGCATTTCGGCGGTCCAGTTTCGGGCTTGATATACGGAGTTCCAGCGTAGCCACGTCGGGTGGGGGGTACCTGCAAAACACTCCGACGCTCAAGTCAATATGTGTCCGAGTAAGAACAGGTGGATAAGGTGAGAATGAGAGAGAAAGATAGAGAGAGAAAGAGAGCTCTCAGGGAGTGGAGTTGCAGATGAGATAAACTTCTCCAAATGAGAGAGACGTACTTGGGTAGAGGCGCACTCTCTATTTATAGAGCGAATGGACGTCTTGTGGTCGTCGGATCTTGTAGAGATCTCGATCGTCGACCTAGGTGGAATGGCACGAGCAACTTTGAGCGGTGGGTGGTCGCAGCCGTGCCAGTCGAACGAGTGTCCCCCAAGTTGCCCTTTCGCCTTCGTGAAGCCACGTGTCACCTGGTGATTGGGGAGACATCAGTGCGTCGTTTGGTCTACTCGAGGCGCTCAGTATTGATGGTGTCAGGCAAGCACTTTTAATGGTGTGACGTTCTGTTGCAGGCGTGAAGACTGAGCGTATATAAGGGTTGAGGCCTTGTTCTATAGCACAAATGCGCTTGCACATCACCGGATCAGCGTTGGGATACTATGTGTAGAAGCGATGGTCTGAACCAAATAAATATTACATTGAGTGACACAATTGAGTACAATCTTCATGAAATATTAAATTGACTTAAATAGTTAAGTTGGATTTTATAGTAGGTATTTATTATATAATAAAAAAGTTTCATTTAATACACACACCTTTTTTAAAAGGGAAAGTGTATTAATTCTAAACTATTAAATGTTTGTTGATAAAAAAACTATTAAATGTTTTCATTACAAAATATAATATCATAGTAAATAATAAATAATACCATTATTTATAAATAAATAAAAAACTAGGTCTTCATTAAATATTTTTAATAATCATTTAAACATAGTAGTTTTTTTTTGTTTCAAACAAACACTAGCTAGCTCTTCAGAAAACAGTAGTCTATTGGGTATCTTCAATTTTATTTTAAATGTAAAATAAATTTTTTGAATTAATAAGCGCAAAAAATTTTTATTGAACGAATCTAATGTATAGAGCATATATATAAAAATCTCAACTATTTCAAACTTAACATTTTCAATGTTATAAAATATTAATTTTTTAAAAACATTTAAATCTCAAATAAGAATAATAATTTAAATTTAATAATAATAATAATAATAATAATAATAATAAAATCAATTAAAATATTCATGAAATGTTAATTTAAGTTAAATATTTATATGAAATTTTATATTAGCTAATTATTCTACATTAAATAGATATAATTATATATATAGAAACTTTTAATTTTACTTTTTTCCTTAATAGAATTAGTAAATGATATTAAATACTACCTCCGGTCCACTTTATAAGAGAAAAAACACTTTTTAGGTTCATTGAATAAATGATGCATCTTGCCTAAAATGTAGGTTAGATACATCATTATTCAATGAACCTAAATAGTGTTTTTTCTCTTATAAAAATGGAAAGGGAGTACTATATTTCATATATAATATATAAAAAGCTATTAAAGACATTTTAATCATGTGAGATGAGATTTATTTAAATGATGTGAGGAAATAGATGACGTGTTTGAGTCATCAAAGGGTTATAAATTCACTTATTGGGATCAAACTTCTTATCAAATGTTTCTAATGGTTTATGTTCGTTTGAGTTTTATGAGGGGATTTTGTGGTGTTCTCTTTTCATCTTTCATACGCAAAGATCTCCTCCAATATTGATTTTTGTAGAGGGTCATATCAAATCAACAAATCACCAAATGAGTATCTTGTGCTTGTAAAGTAAGTGTTTTTTCCTCAAAATTTCATATACATATTTATTAGATGTATTATTTGTGCATAATTACTAGTTTGTGAATACTTATAATTAAATAGAATTATTGTAATCACTCAATGAACTTTTTTCTCGTTGTATCATTTCACTATTATCAATACAAATGCAATTTCTCTTCTTCTTCCATCAATGACATGTTTACTAATATGTTACCAGAGCACATATGATATCCACCTTGAAAATTCACGTTGGTGCATTCATTTTTCCTTTCTCGGTTATGTACTTCAATAGAGTCCCTTTTTCTAATTTCAATTTCAACGATCCTTGATTTCTTCCCAATTTCTTATTTCATGTGGTTTTCCCAAATTTTCTTTTTTTGATATATGTCTTACTTGATATATTTTGTTTCGTCTTCTCTATTCAATAGCTTGTTCTCCTTCTTCGACTTTTACACATTCTAATACATTTCAACCTAATATTTATCTCTTTCAATGAATTGTAGGTTGATGTGTAGCTAATGTCTTGCAAGAATGTTATGAATGTTCATCCGGCAAATGCAAGACCTTACAAAGTGGTATGAGGAAATATAACAATCCTTACTTTGAGAATTATATAATTATAGTTTATGCTACGGAGTTAATGTGTGTTTATATATATATGAGTTAGGATATATTGACACGGGAGGTCAAATTTAGTGACTTATACCAATTAATAACTTTATATACAAAATGAACTTTAACAATACGGCCGTTGAATAACGTAATATTATCCTTATGATCATGTATATTAAATTTCAAAAAAATTGGATACTCATAGGTGTGTTATCTAACAACACACATTTACTTATCTTTTAAATAACATAATAGTCAAAGAAATAAAGTAGTGTGATGGAGTGTTTACAAATTTTGATTCGTATGAAATTTGATATATATGTTCTCAAAAGATAATATCATGTTATTCAACGGTCCGATTGATAAATTTCATTTTATACACGAATATATTAATTGGTGTAAATCACTAAATTTGACACCTGGTCTCAATATATCCTAACTCTCTCTCTCTCTCTCTCTATATATATATATATATATATATATATATATATAACTAAATCAAGACATATCTAAATTATGTTCAACATAATTTCTTTCAGAACTAAAACCGCATTTAAACTCTTACAAGGAGAGTTCTTATAGATCTTAGTATTCTTTGATCTTCAACGTTTTTATTTGGAATCTATACCCACCAAAGGAGTCACTATACAGCCCAGAGCCATAGGTCATGCAAGGTTTCGACATAACCCTGCAAGTAATTAAGAAACATTTATCTTTACTCAGCCTTCATATACATAGCTCTATCCTTCTCTCATTTGTGTGGTTAGATATTGTACGAAATAATTTTTGTAAAATTAACGATGTCACACTATGAATTGCTGAGAAAATTGCTTGTTCTAACAATAAGCAAAAGTTGTACATCTTGGACATTGATTTGGATGCTGTCAAGAATTCCAAAAGTTTATTATCGAGATGAAAATTCCAAACACATACAATAGTAACGATCAAAATTGTTTTTGGCTGTTATCATTATGTTTGATTATTTTGAGTTATTAATTGTTTGTTTTCGTTCTTTCTTGACACAGATAAATATGTCAGTGCTTTAGTGAACCATGAGTACACACATGTAGTACGGCAAACAACAAATCTCTCTGTTCTGAAGCTGTGAATGCCTCCAAACCAAAGTCTCAAGTAAATCCTTTCATCATCAACACTTTTAAAGTATAAACTTAACTCGTGCTTTTTATTTTTTTATGTTTTTACCTGAACACATCTAATCACTGAATATTGATACATGTTCATCTTAATAGTTTACTGTTTTAATACAAATGATTGCTTGATATTGAATTGAATTTTCGGTTAAATTAAAGGGTGTCGAACCAAGCCACACAGCATCGTACCATGGCTACAACTTTTGGAAATTACTCTGACTTGGGAGCTCGGCTTGGTATAGTGAACCCAATGGGCCCTTTTCCCGTGAGGCAGCCTAAATCATTGTTAACTCTGCAACTATTTCCCTCAACCAGCATCAGTTAGATGTTAAGAAAAAGCAACCAGGAAAAAGAGGCTAAAGAAAATGATAATCTTGATGATGATCAAGGGCTGAATTTGGACCTTATGTTTTGATGTTGAATTTGTTCTTGTTTGGTTGGATGAAAACTATGAAGTTAATTAGTGCTTTCTTGTTATTTAATCGTGGCATTTAATTGGCTGATGGATTTTGTGGTAAATTTTAAGATTCTCTTACATTAAAGATGATTAAGGGTTGAAGTTGGATCTTAAGCTCTAGATTTGATGTTGAATCCTGCATTGTGTAATGGAAAACTTTATTGGATATTGTCACTTGTGAACACATATTTTTACATTTTACACCCTATTATTTTCTTGATTACTGTGTAGGATTTACTTGAGATCGTTTAAGTTGGATTTATTCATGTTTGGTTGGCTTAAAACTATGAACTTGGTGCTTTCTTTTTGCTTAACCTTTCCATTTAATTGGCTATTGGATTTGGTGGTTATTTTGAGATAATCTTACAGTGGTAGTTTTTTTCTGCTGCAAAATTGTGTTAGGCTTTTGACTATGATATTGAAAGACTTGAAGATTTTGAGCTTAAAGATTTCGATAGTAAAATTGTACTATTATAATGAAATGCATAAATTATTGAATAAAGTTGACTAGCTCATGTTATTATTGTATATAGTAAAATCCTTAAATTCAAACGTCATAAACTTAGAAAGTTAACCATTTCAATATAAGTCAGAGTCGCGAACCTACTTTAGCAAATTTAAACATAACATTTCCCGTTGGAAGAAACCATCAAAAGCTTACTTTTTAAGGTATAAAATACCAAAATGAGTACTAATTAATGACATAACTGAATACATTTAAACTTGAGTCATTAATTAAAACTTGTTCAAATCCAAAAGTACTATATGCCAAATACAACAACTTTTGCCGCTCTCTCTCACGTGGGTGTGAAGTTCCCCCTCCACAGTTTTATTCTCAAAAAAAAAATACAACAACTTTAATTATACAATCAACATGAAAAGCTCATAATATTACATATTACAAAACTTGGGTAGACTAAGCAAATGTGTCTCGATCCCTTAGGATACTTCAAGCTCTTGTAGCCCAGTTCAACAGCTACTCTTCTCTATTTCTTTGGTCGTGCTCTGCTCTTCTGTAAAAATACCACAATATATACAGTGAGATTTTCAATCTCAGTGAGTTCGTTCGGGTCCCCTCACACTTAATCTCACGTTGTTTTCTTAATTATCTTTTCACTTGTGTCTAGGACAAAACCAGACAACCACGATATGGTTCCCCTATGAACCCACCCGATAATAGCTATTACACGAGTCAACTTATCTCGAGCCTAGATTATGGGTTCATGACTTCTCTCCCCTAGTGTGCTATTAGCTTAGGATTGTCATCCCCTTGGTATTTTATGCTTTTACTTGACACTTGGGTTGTTTTCTCGCTTGATACAACAATACTCGGTTTGTTTATTTAATAAAACAATAGCATTCGTGTTAGAAAATATTTGCGTAATCAAATCCTTGTTTATTTCCACATAGAACACAATGTAGGTCAAATCAAATATTTCATCAATTCAAAACCCTAAATCACCACATAGAACACAATGTAGGTCAAAGAACTCACAAGGAATGTGCAATCCAAAGAAGCAAGCAAAATGATGATTTTCTTTTACAAAAGAAGCTCCTATAAACTCCTAAATCGCTTTAGCTCACAATGCTCCTAGTTTAGCTTCTTCTATCAACAATGTAGCAACCCCAAAGCTTCAATGAAGTTCTTATATTCTCACATGAAATCCCCCTTTAGCTCAAATCCAACCCTCATTCACCCATGCCTTTCGAATTTGAAGGAAGGAAGATGATATAGCTCTTGGTAATTTCAATTTTTGGTTAAGTCTAATTACTACAATGTTTTGTATTGGTAATGGAAACAAGATGAGATGAGAGGAATGGTTCAATGGTAGTGTTGAAGCTTACATGCAACCCTTCCCTTCTTTTCTTATCCCTCGCTATCTCTCTCCTTAATTGAATTTTCGACTTGGATCCTATAGTGGATTTGGGCACAGACATTAAAATTTCAGGCTTAATCACTAAAGGTCCAAATTGTTACTTGCAACCCTACACTATTCTAGTATACTAATCCTCATTTAATTTAGGAAAATCAACCCATAAGGTATTGTTCGGTACCTAGGCTTTGGGATTGTTCCTCGGCCCACGGTACTTGATAGGGTGTTCCAGAGATCATCTATCGCAGCTCGGCGGTCAGTTCCGGCTTGATATACGGAGTTCGAGCGTAGCCACGTCGGGTGGGGTACTGCAAAAACACTCCGACGCTCAAGTCAATATGTGTCCGAGTAAGAACAGTGGATAAGGTGAGAATGAGAGAAAAGATAGAGAGAAAGAGAGCTCTCGAGAGAGCGGAGTTGCAGATGAGATAAACTTCTCCAAATGAGAGAGACGCGTGCACAGGTAGAGGCGGACCTCTATTTATAGAGCGAAGGGGACGTCACCGGTGGTCGTCGGATCTTGCAGAGAGATCTCAGTCGTCGGCCTAGGTGGAATGGCCCGGGCAACTTTGAGCGGTGGGTGGCTGCAGCCCAGGTCGGAACAGTGTCACCCCAAGTTGCCCTTTCTCCTTCGTGAAGCCACTTGTCACCTGGTGATTGGGGAGACATCAGTGTGTCGTTTGGTCTACTCGAGGCGCTCAGTATTGATGGTGTCGGGCAGGCGCTTTTAATGGTGTGACGTTCTGTTGCAGGCGTGAAGACTGAGCGTATATAAGGGTTGAGGCCTTGTTCTATTGCACAACTGCGCTTGCACATCACCGGATCACCGTTGGGATACTATGTGTAGAAGCGATGGTCTGAACCAAATAAAAATTACATTGAGTGACACAATTGAGTACAATCTTCATGAAATATTAAATTGACTTAAATAGTTAAGTTGGATTTTATAGTAGGTATTTATTATATAATAAAAAAGTTTCATTTAATACACACACCTTTTTTAAAAGGGAAAGTGTATTAATTCTAACCTATTAAATGTTTGTTGATAAAAAAAACTATTAAATGTTTTCATTACAAAATATAATATCATAGTAAATAATAAATAATACCATTATTTATAAATAAATAAAAAAACTAGGTCTTCATTAAATATTTTTAATAATCATTTAAACATTGTAGTTTTTTATGTTTCAAACAAACACTAGCTAGCTCTTAAGAAAACAGTAGTGTATTGGGTATCTTCAATTTTAGTTTAAATGTAAATTAAATTTTTTGAATTAATAGCAAAAATTTTTTATTGAACGAATCTAATGTATAGAGCATATATATAAAAATCTCAACTATTTCAAACTTAACATTTTCAATGTTACAAAATATTACTTTTTTTAAAACATTTAAATCTCAAATAAGAATCATAATTTAAATTTAATTATAATAATAATAATAATAAAATCAATTAAAATATTCATGAAATGTTAATTTAAGTTAAATATTTATATGAAATTTTATATTAGCTAATTATTCTACATTAAATAGATATAATTATATATATAGAAACTTTTAATTTTACTTTTTCCTTAATAGAATTAGTAAATGATATTAAATACTACCTCCGGTCCACTTTATAAGAGAAAAAACACTTTTTAGGTTCATTGAATAAATGATGCATCTTGCCTAAAATGTAGGTTAGATACATCATTATTCAATGAACCTAAATAGTGTTTTTCTCTTATAAAGTGGACCAAAGGGAGTACTATATTTCATATATAATATATAAAAGCTATTAAAGACATTTTAATCATGTGAGATGTGATTTATTTAAATGATGTGAGGAAATAGATGACGTGTTTGAGTCATCAAAGGGTTATAAATTCACTTATTGGGATCAAACTTCTTATCAAATGTTTCTAATGGTTTATGTTCGTTTTGAATTTTATGAGGGGATTTTGTGGTGTTCTCTTTTCATCTTTCATATGCAAAGATCTCCTCCAATATTCATTTTTGTAGAGGGTCATATCAAATCAACTAATCACCAAATTAGTATCTTGTGCTTGCAAAGTAAGTGTTTTTTCCTCAAAATTTCATATACATATTTATTAGATGTATTGTTTGTGCATAATTACTAGTTTGTGAATACTTATAATTAAATAGAATTATTGTAATCACTCAATGAACTTTTTCTCGTTGTATCATTTCACCATTATCAATACAAATGCAATATCTCTTCTTCTTCCATCAATGACATGTTTACTAATATGTTACCAGAGCACATATGATATCCACCTTGAAAATTCACGTTGGTCGCATTCATTTTTCCTTTCTCGGTTATGTACTTCAATAGAGTCCCTTTTTCTAATTTCAATTTCAACAAATCCTTGATTTCTTCCCAATTTCTTATTTCATGTGGTTTTCCCAAATTTTATTTTTGATATATGTCTTACTTGATATATTTTGTTTCGTCTTCTCTATTCAATAATTTGTTCTCCTTCTTCGACTTTTACACATTCTAATACATTTCAACCTAATATTTATCTCTTTCAATGAATTGTAGGTTGATGTGTAGCTAATGTGCAAAGAATGTTATGAATGTTCATCCTGCAAATGCAAGACCTTACAAAGTGGTATGAGGAAATATAACAATCCTTACTTTGAGAATTATATAATTATAGTTTATGCTACTGAGTTAATGTGTGTATATATATATATATATATATATATATATATATATATATATATATATATATATATATATATATATGAGTTAGATATATATTGACACCGAGTCAAATTTAGTGACTTATACCAATTAATAACTTTATATACAAAATGAACTTTAACAATCCGGCCGTTAAATAATGTAATATTATCCTTATGATCATGTATATTAAATTTCAAAAAATTGGATACTCATAGGTGTGTTATCTAACAACACATATTTACTTATCTTTTAAATAACATAATAGTCAAAGAAATAAAGTAGTGTGATGGAGTGTTTTCAAATTTTGATTCGTATGAAATTTGATATATATGTTCTCAAAAGATAATATCATGTTATTCAACGGTCCGATTGATAAATTTCATTTTATACACGAAGATATTAATTGGTGTAAATCACTAAATTTGACACCAAAATCAATATATCCTAACTCTCTCTCTCTCTCTCTCTCTCTCTCTCTCTATATATATATATATATATATATATATAACTAAATCAAGACATATCTAAATTATGTTCAACATAATTTCTTTCAGGCTAAAACCGTACGAACTCTTACAAGGAGAGTTCTTATAGATCTTAGTATTGCTTATCTTCAACGTTTTCATTTGGAATCTATACCCACCAAAGGAGTCACTATACACCCCGAGCCATAGGTCATGCAAGGTTTCGACATAACCACATGCAAGTAAGAAACATTTATCTTTACTCAGCCTTCATATACATAGCTCTATCCTTCTCTCATTTGTGTGGTTAGATATTGTACGAAATAATTTTTGTAAAATTAATGATGTCACACTTTGAATTGCTGAGAAAATTGCTTGTTCTAACAATAAGCAAAAGTTGTACGTCTTGGACATTGATTTGGATGTCACAAGAATTCCAAAAGTTTATTATCGAGATGAAAATTCCAAACACATACAATAGTAACGATCAAAATTGTTTTTGGCTGTTATCATTATGTTTGATTATTTTGAGTTATTAATTGTTTGTTTTCATTCTTTCTTGACACAGATAAATATGTCAGTGCTTTAGTGAACCATGAGTACACACATGTAGTACCTAGCAAAACAACAAATCTCTCTGCTCAAGTCATGAATGCCTCCAAACCAAAGTCTCAAGTAAATCCTTTCATCATCAACACTTTTAAAGTATAAACTTAACTCGTGCTTTTTATTTTTTTATGTTTTTACCTGAACACATCTAATCACTGAATATTGATACATGTTCATCTTAATAGTTTACTGTTTTAATACAAATGATTGCTTGATATTGAATTGAATTTTCTGGTAAATTAACAGGTGTCGAACCAAGCCACACATCATCGTACCATGGCTACAACTTTTGGAAATTACTCTGACTTGGGAGCTCGGCTTGGTATAGTGAACCCAATGGGCCCTTTTCCCGTGAGGCAGCCTAAATCATTGTTACCTCTACAACTATTTCCCTCAACCAGCATCAGTTAGATGTTAAGAAAAAGCAACCAGGAAAAAGAGGCTAAAGAAAATGATAATCTTGATGATGATCAAGGGCTGAATTTGGACCTTATGTTTTGATGTTGAATTTGTTCTTGTTTGGTTGGATGAAAACTATGAAGTTAATTAGTGCTTTCTTGTTATTTAATCGTGCCATTTAATTGGCTGATGGATTTTGTGGTAAATTTTAAGATTCTCTTACATTAAAGATGATTAAGGGTTGAAGTTGGATCTTAAGCTCTAGATTTGATGTTGAATCCTGCATTGTGTAATGGAAAACTTTATTGGATATTGTCACTTGTGAACACATATTTTTACATTTCTGACCTCTTCTTATTTTCTTGATTATCAGTATAGGATTTACTTGAGATCGTTTAAGTTGGATTTATTCATGTTTGGTTGGCTTAAAACTATGAACTTGGTGCTTTCTTTTTGCTTAACCTTTCCATTTAATTGGCTATTGGATTTGGTGGTTATTTTGAGATAATCATACAGTGGTAGTTTTTTTCTGCTGCAAAATTGTGTTAGGCTTTTGACTATGATATTGAAAGACTTGAAGATTTTGAGCTTAAAGATTTCGATAGTATACTATTATAATGAAATGCATAAATTATTAAATAAAGTTGACTAGCTCTGTTATTATTGTATATAGTAAAATCCTTAAATTCAAACGTCATAAACTTAGAAAGTTAACCATTTCAATATAAGTCAGAGTCGCGAACCTACTTTAGCAAATTTAAACATAACATTTCCCGTTGGAAGAAACCATCAAAAGCTTACTTTTTAAGGTATAAAATACCAAAATGAGTACTAATTAATGACATAACTGAATACATTTAAACTTGAGTCATTAATTAAAACTTGTTCAAATCCAAAAGTACTATATGCAAAATACAACAACTTTTGCCGCTCTCTCTCTGGCCGGCCGTGAAGTTCCCTCTCACGCTTTTTATTCTCAAAAAAAAATACAACAACTTTAATTATACAATCAACATGAAAAGCTCATAATATTACATATTACAAAACTTGGTAGACTAAGCAAATGTGTCTCGATCCCTTAGGATACTTCAAGCTCTTGTAGCCCAGTTCAACAGCTACTCTTCTCTATTTCTTTGGTCTGCTCTGCTCTTACAGTAAAAATACCACAATATATACAAAGTGAGATTTTCAATCTCATCTGAGTTCGCTCGGGTCCCCTCACACTTAATCTCACGTTGTTTTCTTAATTATCTTTTCACTTGAATCTAGGACAAAACCGGACAACCACGACATGGTTCCCCCGGTGAACCCACCCGATAATAGCTATTACCGAGTCAACTTATCTGAGCCTAGATTATGGGTTCATGACTTCTCTCCCCCTAGTGTGCTATTAGCTTAGGATTGTCATCCCCTTGGTATTTTATGCTTTTACTTGACACTTGGGTTGTTTTCTCGCTTGATACAACAATACTCTGTTTGTTTATTTAATAAAACAATAGCATTCGAGTTAGAAAATATTTAAGTAATCAAACCTTGTTTATTTCCACATAGAACACAATGTAGGTCAAATCAAATATTTCATCAAGTCAAAACCCTAAATCACCACATAGAACACAATGTAGGTCAAAGAACTCACAAGGAATGTGCAATCCAAAGAAGCAAGCAAAATGATGATTTTCTTTTACAAAAGAAGCTCCTATAAACTCCTAAATCTCTTTAGCTCACAATGCTCCTAGTTTAGCTTCTTCTATCAACAATGTAGCAACCCCAAAGCTTCAACGAAGTTCTTATTCTCACATGAAATCCCCTTTAGCTCAAATCCAACCCTCATTCACCCATGCCTTTCGAATTTGAAGGAAGGAAGATGATATAGCTCTTGGTAATTTCTATTTTTGGTTAAGTCTAATTACTACAATGTTTTGGATTGGTAATGGAAACAAGATGAGATGAGAGGAATGGTTCAATGGTAGCGTTGAAGCTTACATGCAACCCTTCCCTTCTTTTCTTATCCCTCGCTATCTCTCTCCTTAATTGAATTTTCGACTTGGATCCTATAGTGGATTTGGGCCTGTATTAAAAATTCTGGGCTTAATCACTAAAGGTCCAGCTGTTACTTGCAACCCTACACTATTCTAGTATACTAATCCTCATTTAATTTAGGAAAATCAACCCATAAGGTATTGTTCGGTACCTAGGCTTTGGGATTGTTCCTCGGCCAGGGGTACTTGATAGGGTGTTCCACGGATCATCTATCGCAGCTCGGCGGTCCAGATTCTGGGCTTGATATACGGAGTTCCGAGCGTAGCCACGTCGGGTGGGGGGTACCTGCAAAACACTCTGACGCTCAAGTAAGTATGTGTCCGAGTAAGAACAGGTGGATAAGGTGAGAATGAGAGAGAAAGATAGAGAGAGAGAGAGAGAGCTCTGAGGGAGCGGAGTTGCAGATGAGATAAACTTCTCCAAATGAGAGAGACGTACCTCGGTAGAGGGCAGACCTCTATTTATAGAGCGAAGGGACGTACCGTGGCCGTCGGATCTTGCAGAGAGATCTCAGCCGTCGGCCTAGGTGGAATGCCACGGGCAATTTTGAGCGGTGGGTGGCTGCACCCAGGTCGAAACAGTGGCCCCCCAAGTTGCCCTTTCGCCTTCGTGAAGCCACGTGTCACCTGGGGATTGGGGAGACATCAGTACATCGTTTGTTCTACTCGAGGCGCTCAGTATTGATGGTGTCGGGCAGGCGCTTTTAATGGTGTGACGTTCTGTTGCAGGCGTGAAGACTGAGCGTATATAAGGGTTGAGGCCTTGTTCTATTGCACAACTGCGCTTGCACATCACCGGATCAGCGTTGGGATACTATGTGTAGAAGCGATGGTCTGAACCAAATAAAAATTACATTGAGTGACACAATTGAGTACAATCTTCATGAAATATTAAATTGACTTAAATAGTTAAGTTGGATTTTATAGTAGGTATTTATTATATAATAAAAAAGTTTCATTTAATACACACACCTTTTTTAAAAGGGAAAGTGTATTAATTCTAAACTATTAAATGTTTGTTGATAAAAAAAACTATTAAATTTTTTCATTACAAAATATAATATCATAGTAAATAATAAATAATATACTATTTATAAATAAATAAAAAAACTAGGTCTTCATTAAATATTTTTAATAGTCATTTAAACATAGTAGTTTTTTTTTGTTTCAAACAAACACTAGCTAGCTCTTCAGAAAACAGTAGTCTATTGGGTATCTTCAATTTTATTTTAAATGTAAAATAAATTTTTTTGAATTAATAGCGCAAAATTTTTTATTGAACGAATCTAATGTATAGAGCATATATATAAAAATCTCAACTATTTCAAACTTAACATTTTCAATGTTATAAAATATTAATTTTTTAAAAACATTTAAATCTCAAATAAGAATCATAATTTAAATTTAATTATAATATTAATAATAATAATAAAATCAATTAAAATATTCATGAAATGTTAATTTAAGTTAAATATTTATATGAAATTTTATATTAGCTAATTATTCTACATTAAATAGATATAATTATATATATATAGAAACTTTTAATTTTACTTTTTTCCTTAATAGAATTAGTAAATGATATTAAATACTACCTCCGGTCCACTTTATAAGAGAAAAATCACTTTTTAGGTTCATTGAATAAATGATGCATCTTGCCTAAAATGTAGGTTAGATACATCATTATTCAATGAACCTAAATAGTGTTTTTCCTCTTATAAAGTGGACCAAAGGGAGTACTATATTTCATATATAATATATAAAAAGCTATTAAAGACATTTTAATCATGTGAGATGTGATTTATTTAAATGATGTGAGGAAATAGATGACGTGTTTGAGTCATCAAAGGGTTATAAATTCACTTATTGGGATCAAACTTCTTCTCAAATGTTTCTAATGGTTTATGTTCGTTTTGAATTTTATGAGGGGAATTTTTGGTGTTCTCTTTTCATCTTTCATATGCAAAGATCTCCTCCAATATTGATTTATGTAGAGGGTCATATCAAATCAACAAATCACCAAATGAGTATCTTGGGCTTGCAAAGTAAGTGTTTTTTCCTCAAAATTTCATATACATATTTATTAGATGTATTGTTTGTGCATAATTACTAGTTTGTGAATACTTATAATTAAATAGAATTATTGTAATCACTCAATGAACTTTTTTCTCGTTGTATCATTTCACCATTATCAATACAAATGCAATTTCTCTTCTTCTTCCATCAATGACATGTTTACTAATATGTTACCAGAGCACATATGATATCCACCTTGAAAATTCACGTTGGCTGCATTCATTTTTCCTTTTGGTTATGTACTTCAATAGAGTCCCTTTTTTCTAATTTCAATTTCAACAGTCCTTGATTTCTTCCCAATTTCTTATTTCATGTGGTTTTCCCAAATTTTATTTTTGATATATGTCTTACTTGATATATTTTGTTTCGTCTTCTCTATTCAATAGCTTGTTCTCCTTCTTCGACTTTTACACATTCTAATACATTTCAACCTAATATTTATCTCTTTCAATGAATTGTAGGTTGATGTGTAGCTAATGTGCAACAATGTTATGAATGTTCAACCTGCAAATGCAAGACCTTACAAAGTGGTACGAGGAAATATAACAATCCTTACTTTGAGAATTATATAATTATAGTTTATGCTACGGAGTTAATGTGTGTATATACCAATTAACCAGGAGTCAAATTTAGTGACTTATACCAATTAATAACTTTATATACAAAATGAACTTTAACAATCCGGCCGTTGAATAACGTAATATTATCCTTATGATCATGTATATTAAATTTCAAAATAATTGGATACTCATAGGTGTGTTATCTAACAACACACATTTACTTATCTTTTAAATAACATAATAGTCAAAGAAATAAAGTACTGTGATGGAGTGTCTACAAATTTTGATTCGTATGAAATTTGATATATATGTTCTCAAAAGATAATATCATGTTATTCAACGGTCCGATTGATAAATTTCATTTTATACACGAAGATATTAATTGGTGTAAGTCACTAAATTTGACACTTGGTGTCAATATATCCTAACTCTCTCTCTCTCTCTCTCAGATATATATATATATATATATATATATATATAACTAAATCAAGACATATCTAAATTATGTTCAACATAATTTATTTCAGAAGTTAAACCGCATTTAACTCTTACAAGGAGAGTTCTTATAGATCTTAGTGTTCTTGATCTTCAACGTTTTTATTTGGAATCTATACCACCAAAGGAGTCACTATACAGCCCAGAGCCATAGGTCATGCAAGGTTTCGACATAACCCTACAAGTAAGAAACATTTATCTTTACTCACCTTCATATACATAGCTCTATCCTTCTCTTTATTTTTGTGGTTAGATATTGTATGCGAAATAATTTTTGTAAAATTAATGATGTCACACTTTGAATTGCTGAGAAAATTGCTTGTTCTAACAATAAACAAAAGTTGTACGTCTTGGACATTGATTTGGATGTTTGTCGAGAATTCCAAAAGTTTATTATCGAGATGAAAATTCCAAAACATACAATAGTAACGATCAAAATTGTTTTTGGTCATTATCATTATGTTTGATTATTTTGAGTTATTAATTGTTTGTTTTCTTCTTTCTTGACACGTATAAATATGTCGAGTGCTTTAGTGAACCATGAGTACACACATGTAGTAAATGCAAGGCAAACAACAAATCTCTCTGTGTTGAAGCTGTGAATGCCTCCAAACCAAAGTCTCAAGTAAATCCTTTCATCATCAACACTTTTAAAGTATAAACTTAACTCGTGCTTTTTATTTTTTTATGTTTTTACCTGAACACATCTAATCACTGAATATTGATACATGTTCATCTTAATAGTTTACTGTTTTAATACAAATGATTGCTTGATATTGAATTGAATTTTCTGGATTTAAATTAACAGGTGTCGAACCAAGCCACACAGCATCGTACCATGGCTACAACTTTTGGAAATTACTCTGACTTGGGAGCTCGGCTTGGTATAGTGAACCCAATGGGCCCTTTTCCTGTGAGGCAGCCTAAATCATTGTTAACTCTGCAACTATTTCCCTATACCAGCATTAGTTAGATGTTAAGAAAAAGCAACCAGGAAAAAGAGGCTAAAGACAATGATAATCTTGATGATGATCAAGGGCTGAATTTGGACCTTAATTTCTGAAGTTGAATTTGTTTTTGTTTGGTTGGATGAAAACTATGAAGTTAATTAGTGCTTTCTTGTTATTTAGTCGTGCCATTTAATTGGCTGATGGGTTTTGTGGTAACTTTTAAGATTCTCTTACATTAAAGATGATTAAGGGTTGAAGTTGGATCTTAAGCTCTAGATTTGATGTTGAATCCTTCATTGTGTAATAGAAAACTCTATTGGATATTGTCACTTGTGAACACATATTTTTAAATTTTACAGCCTCTTATTTTCTTGATTACTGTGTAGGATTTACTTGAGATCGTTTAAGTTGGATTTATTCATGTTTGGTTGGCTTAAAACTATGAACTTGGTGCTTTCTTTTTGCTTAACCTTTCCATTTAATTGGTTATTGGATTTGGTGGTTATTTTGAGATAATCTTACAGTGGTAGTTTTTTTCTGCTGCAAAATTGTGTTAGGCTTTTGACTATGATATTGAAAGACTTGAAGATTTTGAGCTTAAAGATTTCGATAGTAAAATTGTGCTATTATAATGAAATGCATAAATTATTGAATAACGTTAACTAGCTCTGTTATTATTGTATATAGTAAAATCCTTAAATTCAAACGTCATAAACTTAGAAAGTTAACCATTTCAATATAAGTCAGAGTCGCGAACCTACTTTAGCAAATTTAAACATAACATTTCCCGTTGGAAGAAACCATCAAAATCTTACTTTTTAAGGTATAAAATACCAAAATGAGTACCGATTAATGACATAATCGAATACATTTAAACTTGAGTCATTACTTAAAACTTGTTCAAATCCAAAAGTACTATATGCAAAATACAACAACTTTAATTATACAATCAACATGAAAAGCTCATAAGATTACATATTACAAAACTTGGGTAGACTAAGCAAATGTGTCTCGATCCCTTAGGATCCTTCAAACTCTTGTAGCCCAGTTCAACAGCTACTCTTCTCTATTTCTTTGGTCGTGCTCTGCTCTTCTGTAAAAATACCACAATATATATACAGTGAGATTTTCAATCTCAGTGAGTTCGTTCGGGTCCCCTCACACTTAATCTCACGTTGTATTCTTAATTATCTTTTCACTTGTGTCTAAGACAAAACCGGACAACCATGACATGGTTCCCCCGGTGAACCCACCCGATAATAGCTATTACTGAGTCAACTTATCTGAGCCTAGATTATGGGTTCATGACTTCTCTCCCCTAGTGTGCTATTAGCTTAGGATTGTCATCCCCTTGGTATTTTATGCTTTTACTTGACACTTGGGTTGTTTTCTCGCTTGATACAACAATACTCGGTTTGTTTATTTAATAACACAATAGCATTCAAGTTAGAAAATATTTGCGTAATCAAATCCTTGTTTATTTCCACATAGAACACAATGTAGGTCAAATCAAATATTTCATCAAGTCAAAACCCTAAATCGCCACATAGAACACAAGTTAGGTCAAAGAACTAACAAGGAATGAGCAATCCAAAGATGCAAGCAAAATGATGACTTTCTTTTACAAAAGAAGCTCCTATAAACTCCTAAATCGCTTTAGCTCACAATGCTCCTAGTTTAGCTTCTTCTATCAACAATGTAGAAACCCCAAAGCTTCAATGAAGTTCCTATTCTCACATGAAATCCCCCTTTAGCTCAAATCCAACCCTCATTCACCCATGCCTTTCGAATTTGAAGGAAGGAAGATGATATATTTCTATTTTAGGTTAAGTCTAATTACTACAATGTTTTGTATTGGTGATGGAAACAAGATGAGATGAGAGGAATGGTTCAATGGTAGCGTTGAAGCTTACATGCAACTCTTCCCTTCTTTTCTTCTCCCTCGCTATCTCTCTCCTTAATTGAATTTTCGACTTGGATCCTATAGTGGATTTGGGCCTGTATTAAAAATTCAGGCTTAATCACTAAAGGTCCAATCATACTTGCAACCCTACACTATTCTAGTATAGTAATCCTCATTTAATTTAGGAAAATCAACCCATAAGGTATTGTTCGGTACCTAGGCTTTGGGATTGTTCCTCGGCCAGTGGTACTTGATAGGGTGTTCCGAGATCATCTATCGCACTTTCGGCGGTCAGTTTCCGGCTTGATATACGGAGTTCGAGCGTAGCCACGCTGGGTGGGGGTACTGCAAAACACTCCGACGCCAAGTCATTATGTGTCCGAGTAAGAACAGTGGATAAGGTAAGAATGAGAGAGAGAGAGAGAGAGAGAGAGAGAGCGAGAGGAGCAGAGTTGCGAGATGAGATAAACATCTCCAAATGAGAGAGACGTGCACTGGTAGAGGCGCGTGCCTCTATTTATAGAGCGAAGGGGCGTGTCGTGGCCGTCGATCTCTTGCGGAGAGATCTCACCCGTCGGCCTAGGTGGAATGGCACGGGTAACTTTGAGCGGTGGGTGGCATAGTATGGACCAAGATATTGGGCGGCCCAATATCCAACGGGTGCCGCAGCCCGTGTCGAACGGATGGCCCACCAAGTCGGGGATGAGCGTGGAGCTTCTCCTCGCTTTAAGTTTCCCTTCGCCTTCGTGAAGCCACGTGTCACCCGGTGATTGGGGAGACATCGGTCGCGTTTGGTCTACTCGAGGCGCCAAGATATTGATGGTGTCGAGCGAGCTCTTTTAATGGTGTGACGCCCGCTTGCAGCGCGCGAAGACAGAGCGTATATATAGGGTTGAGGCCTTGTGCTTATTGCACAATCTAGCTTGCACATCACCGGATCGTTTGGGACACTATGTGTAGAAGCGATGGTCCAACCAAATAAATATTACATTGAGTCACACAATTAAGTACAATCTTCATGAAATATTAAATTCACTTAAATAGTTAAGTTGGATTTTATAGCAGGTATTTATTATATAATAAAAAAGTTTCATTTAATACACACACCTTTTTTAAAAGGGAAAGTGTATTAATTCTAAACTATTAAATGTTTGTTGATAAAAAAACTATTAAATTTTTCATTACAAAATATAATATCATAGTAAATAATAAATAATACCATTATTTATAAATAAATAAATAAATAAACTAGGTCTTCATTAAATATATTTAATAATCATTTAAACATAGTAGTTTTTTTTCAAACAAACACTAGCTAGTTCTTCGAAAACAGTAGTCTATTGGGTATCTTAAATTTTATTTTAAATGTAAAATAAATTTTCTTTGAATTAATAGCGCAAAATTTTTTATTGAACGAATCTAATGTATAGAGCATATTTTAATTGATTTTATTATTATTACTATTTCAATTGATTTTATTATTATTACTATTTCAAACTTAACATTTTCAATGTTATAAAATATTAATTTTTAAAAACATTTAAATCTCAAATAAGAATCATAATTTAAATTTAATAATAATAATAATAATAAAATCAATTAAAATATTCATGAAATGTTAATTTGAGTTAAATATTTATATAAAATTTTATATTAGCTAATTATTCTACAGTAAATAGATATAATTATATATATAGAAACTTTTAATTTTACTTTTTTCCTTAATAGAATTAGTAATGTGAGATGTGATTTATTTAAATGATGTGAGGAAATAGATGACGTGTTTGAGTCATCAAAGGGTTATAAATTCACTTATTGGGATCAAACTTCTTATCAAATGTTTCTAATGGTTTATGTTCGCTTTGTATTTTATGAGGGGATTTTGTGGTGTTCTCTTTTCATCTTTCATATGCAAAGATCTCTCTCAATATTGATTTTTGTAGAGGTCATATCAAGTCAACAAATCACCAAATGAGTATCTTGTGCTTGCAAAGTAAGTGTTTTTTCCTCAAAATTTCATATACATATTTATTAGATGTATTGTTTGTGCATAATTACTAGTTTGTGAATACTTATAATTAAATAGAATTATTGTAATCACTCAATGAACTTTTTTCTCGTTGTATCATTTCACCATTATCAATACAAATGCAATTTCTCTTCTTCTTCCATCAATGACATGTTTACTAATATGCTACCAGAGCACATATGATATCCACCTTGAAAATTCACGTTGGCTGCATTCATTTTTTCTTTCTCAGTTATGTACTTCAATAGAGTCCCTTTTTTCTAATTCCAATTTCAACAAATTCTTGATTTCTTCCCAATTTCTTATTTCATATGGTTTTCCCAAATTTTATTTTTGATATATGTCTTACTTGATATATTTTGTTTCGTCTTCTCTATTCAATAGTTTGTTCTCCTTCTTCGACTTTTACACATTCTAATACATTTCAACCTAATATTTATCTCTTTCAATGAATTGTAGGTTGATGTGTAGCTAATGTGCAAAGAATGTTATGAATGTTCATCCCGCAAATGCAAGACCTTACAAAGTGGTATGAGGAAATATAACAATCCTTACTTTGAGAATTATATAAGTTTATGCTACGGAGTTAATGTGTGTGTATATATATATATATATATATATATATATATATGAGTTAGGATATATTGACACCAGGAGTCAAATTTAGTGACTTATACCAATTAATAACTTTATATACAAAATGAACTTTAACAATCCGGCCGTTGAATAACGTAATATTATCCTTATGATCATGTATATTAAATTTCAAAAAATTGGATACTCATAGGTGTTTTATCTAACAACACACATTTACTTATCTTTTAAATAACATAATAGTCAAAGAAATAAAGTAGTGTGATGGAGTGTCTACAAATTTTGATTCGTATGAAATTTGATATATATGTTCTCAAAAGATAATATCATGTTATTCAACGGTCCGATTGATAAATTTCATTTTATACACGAAGATATTAATTGGTGTAAGTCACTAAATTTGACACTTGGTGTCAATATATCCTAACTCTCTCTCTCTCTCTCGCTCTCTCTCTCTCTCTATATATATATATATAACTAAATCAAGACATATCTAAATTATGTTCAACATAATTTCTTTCAGGCTGAAACCGTACGAACTCTTACAAGGAGAGTTCTTATAGATCTTAGTGTTGCTGATCTTCAACGTTTTTATTTGGAATCTATACCCACCAAAGGAGTCACTATACAGCCCAGAGCCATAGGTCATGCAAGGTTTCGACATAACCGTGCAAGTAAGAAACATTTATCTTTACTCAGCCTTCATATACATAGCTCTATCCTTCTCTCATTAGTGTGGTTAGATATTGTACGAAATAATTTTTGTATAATTAATGATGTCACACATTGAATTGCTGAGAAAATTGCTTGTTCTAACAATAAGCAAAAGTTGTACGTCTTGGACATTGATTTGGATGCTGTCAAGAATTCCAAAAGTTTATTATCGAGATGAAAATTCCAAAAACATACAATAGTAACGATCAAAATTGTTTTTGATCAAGTATCATTATGTTTGATTATTTTGAGTTATTAATTATATGTTTTCGTTCTTTCTTGACAAAGATAAATATGTCACTGCTTTTGTGAACCATGAGTACACACATGTAGTACCGGCAAACAACAAATCTCTGTGTGCTGAAGCTGTGAATGCCTCCAAACCAAATTCTCAAGTAAGTCCTTTCATCATCAACACTTTTATATAAAATTAACTCGTGCTTTTTATTTTTTACGTTTTTACCTGAACACATCTAATCACTGAATATTGATACATGTTCATCATAATAGTTTACTGTTTTAATACAAATGATTTCTTGATATTGAATTGAATTTTCTGGATTTAAATTAACAGGTGTCGAACCAAGCCACACAGCATCGTACCTTGGCTACAACTTTTGGAAATTACTCTGACTTGGGAGCTCAGCTTGGTATAGTGAACCCAATGGGCCCTTTTCCTGTGAGGCAGCCTAAATCATTGTTAACTCTGCAACTATTTCCCTCAACCAGCATCAGTTAGATGTTAAGAAAAAGCAACCAGGAAAAAGAGGCTAAAGACAATGATAATCTTGATGATGATCAAGGGCTGAATTTGGAACTTCGACCTTATGATCTGAAGTTGAATTTGTTCTTGTTTGGTTGGATGAAAACTATGAAGTTAATTAGTGCTTTCTTGTTATTTAATCGTGCCATTTAATTGGCTGATGGATTTTGTGGTAAATTTTAAGATTCTCTTACATTAAAGATGATTAAGGGTTGAAGTTGGATCTTAAGCTCTAGATTTGATGTTGAATCCTGCATTGTGTAATGGAAAACTCTATTGAATATTGTCACTTGTGAATACATATTTTTACATTTTACAGCCTCTTATTTTCTTGATTACTGTGTAGGATTTACTTGAGATCGTTTAAATTGGATTTTTTCATGTTTGGTTGGCTTAAAACTATGAACTTGGTGCTTTCTTTTTGCTTAAACTTTCCATTTAATTGGCTATTGGATTTGGTGGTTATTTTGAGATAATCTTACAGTGGTAGTTTTTTTCTGCTGCAAAATTTTGTTAGGCTTTTGATTATGATATTGAAAGACTTGAAGATTTTGAGCTTAAAGATTTCGATAGTAAAATTGTGCTATTATAATGAAATGCATAAATTATTGAATAAAGTTAACTAGCTCTGTTATTATTGTATATAGTAACACCCTTAAATTCAAACGTCATTAACTTAGAAAGTTAACCATTTCAATATAAACAGAGTCGCGAACCTACTTTAGCAAATTTAAACATAACATTTCCCGTTGGAAGAAACCATCAAAAGCTTACTTTTTAAGGTATAAAATACCAAATTCAAGACTAATTAATGACATAATCGAATACATTTAAACTTGAGTCATTACCTAAAACTTGTTCAAATCCAAAAGTATTGTATGCAAAATACAACAACTTTAATTATACAATCAACATGGAAAGCTCATAATATTACATATTACAAAACTAGGGTAGACTAAGCAAATGTAACTCGATCCCTTAGGATCCTTCAAAATCTTGTAGCCCAGTTCAACAGCTACTCTTCTCTATTTGTTTGGTCAAGCCCTGCTCTTCTTTAAAAATACCACAATATATACAGTGAGATTTACAATCTTAGTGAGTTCCTTCGGGTCCCCTCACACTTAATCTCACGTTGTTTTATTAATTACCTTTTGTGTCTAGCACAAAACCGGATAACCACTACATGTACGGTTCCCCCGGTGAACCCACCCGATAATAGCTATTACCGAGTCAACTTCTCTGAGCCTAGGTTATGGGTTCATGACTTCCCTCCCCTAGTGTGCTATTAGCTTCGGATCGTCACCCCTTGGTATTTTATGCTTTTACTTGACACTTGGGTTGTTTTCTCACTTGATACAACAATACTCGGTTTGTTTATTTAATAAAACAATAGCATTCGAATTAGAAATTATTTGCGTAATCAAATCCTTATTTATTTCATTCAAATATACTTCAATCAAGGCCAATTAGGTTAGGTTAAATTAGGGAAATGAATGGGAAAGATCTCAAGTCGAAAGGGTAGCGAAAACATAATTTGTAAGAAGAGGGACATAAGGGGATGGATGGACCGGGCCCTAGGGCGCACTGGATCGTGCCCCTTTCTCAAGATTACCATAAACTTTGTTTTTCCATATAAACGGCACTGCTTCGATCCGATTCTTTCGCAATCATTCCGAATTCATCATAAGTTATAAAAAGCAAACCCTAAACCATCAATAACAATGCCAATAGCTATTCAAAACATCATTCCAATCAATGCTTGCAAACAAGTAAACTCATGCTCAAGGATCAACATGTAACAATCTCAATTTCAGCACATATATTTATTCATTCAACACATTTTATCAATTTTGGAACAACTCAAGAACATACGCATTGTTCTAAACTCAGAACCATCAACAAAAATGATTAAAATTGTTAAGGAAACAATTAACAAACAAGTTAAACTTTGAGCACAAAGCAAGCTCCTAAGCACACCATGAGCTTTCCTAATAAGCTAATTTAAATTAATGATTTAAGTTATTACAAATCAAATACTAACAATATTTTTTAAAATTATAAATGCCTATCAGCTTCAATACTTGCCCCATTTATCATGTTTACAGTTTACACGTGTACATGACCATATGGAATCCATGAAAATGTAAACCAGCTATTACACATTTAAAAAATGACAATATAATTTTTTAGTAATTTGACTTTTGTAATAACCATTTTGCTTTTTGAATTCATTGCTAAGAAACTCACGGCCTATTGGATGAGTCTCTCATGTTGAAAACGTGATCAAGACTGTTTAAAAAGCAATTACTCAGGTTTGGTATGTTGACAATATTATCATGAACTTGTACGACAATCAAGTTACATTGGTGCAAGTTATGTCCAGAACAACTTTGACATATTTTATTTTATGTCAAGTTTGATTGCTCTGATACTTTACTCAATTAATTAACAAACTTAATGCACACCAAATTTAATTAGACTCAAAATTAATAATTGAATGCAAAAATTACTCTTACTGTATTTTTTTTTTGTAAATAATGTACTCCCTCCGTTCCTTATTAGTTGTTGTTTTGTAGAAATTTTTTGTTTCTATTTACTTGTCATTTTCAAAGTCCAATGCAACATTTATTATTGTTTTATCAATAATGCCCTTAAGTATTTATAACAGAGAGAGAAATAGATTAAATGAGATGATAAATTACTAAGGGTATTATAGGTAAAAGAGAATTAGAGCCCGTTTGTTACGGCTTATGAGCCCGTTTGTTACAGTTTATTTTTAAAAAAAATCACTTATTTTAAAAAAATAATCACTTATGACGACATGTCCGTTTGTTACAGATTCTTAAAAAAATGAAAAGCTGAAAATGATTTAAAAACTGCTTCATAAGCTGTTTTTAGTAGCTTCTCATGAAAAGTAGTTTTTTAAGAATGATTTTTTTAAAATAAGTGATTTTCAGTATGTTACACAAACACAAAACAACTTCTCATTTTCTTAAGAATCTCAAAAAACTAATCTCTAAATTATTTTACAACAAAATTACTTATTTTTTAATCTATAACAAACGGGATATCTAAAAAAAATCATTTTTTTTTAAAAAAAATAATCACTTATGACGACATGTTGTCTGTTTGTTACATATTCTTAAAAAAATGAAAAACTGAAAATAAACCAAAAACTGCTTTATATGAGAAGCTCTTTTGAGTAGCTTATCATGAAAATCAGTTTTTTAAAATAAGTGATTATCAGTATGTTACACAAACACTAAACAACTTCTAATTTTCTTAAAAATCTCTACAAACTAATCTCTAAATTATTTAACAACAAAATCACTTATTTTTTAATCCGCAACAAAATCTCAAAATTATTTAACAAACTAATCTGTAAGTTAATTGTATCAAAAGTAACAAAATTTATTGGTCTCATTGGTATGTGTAAAAAGCCAAAAAACGACAAGTAAATAAATATGAACGGAGAGAGTATCTTCCACGGCGACAGTGGAGACTAATCTTTCGAGGTATCGAAGATCCATTTAAGGGTTAATCTCTCCCAACATATGTATTTCCATACGCGTCAATTAGGGATCAAACCAATGACCAAATGGTTAAGGGACTCAAGTAGTTTGCAAAAACAACTGGCTTATTTGAATGCACACCAAATTTTATCGGAATTGAAATTAAGAATTGGATGCATATTGTACCATAGACAATTGATTACTCTTATTAAATGGAGAAATAAAAGGCTTATTTACTCAAAATGCTAATATGGGATTTAGTAAGATTCAAAATTGGGACTTGTTATCAAATCTAACCTTAATTAGAATTGGGAAAGAGACAGGGGGAGAAAATCGCGTTGCACTCAATTTGGGCATAGGGACGGAGACCCTGCTTTTTGCTCTAAGTACATTACATAACTACTCTTAATTTATATTACATATAAATTTTTAGTATTTTCATATGCATTTTTAAATAAAGAGTGCTCACTTTTATATTTTTATTCTTTATTTTATATTTTTTAAAAATAAAAGAAGACAATTTTTTTTGAATTTTTATATTGGAGCATTAACTTTTTTTTTGGCACACTTTTATATTGTTTTCAATTTTATTAGGCCATAACTTATGTTGTTGTTAAATTTTAATGATTCTTTAGGGTCCCCACAAAGCCTACAGGTCCGTAGTGACAAGGAAGGGGACGTGAATTCTCTGTGAGGGGAATTAGGGATTGGGAATAGAACGGGAAGTGTACCTATCTCCGCTCCACCCTATTTTCATTTCTAAATCTAATACCGAGTACAAGAAAATGTAGCTTTTTTTTAAGAGCGCAATAAAAGTAACTACATAGCGAAAAATAATTATTTATATTTAATACATAATTTTATTTTTACTATTCAAATAAGTATGTTAACATAGATGTAGATATTAACGTTAGACAACTAATAATATATATTCAATATATATTTATTTAAAAATTCTAAATTTTCTAAATAAAATCAAAACATTAAGCAGTTTTACATAAATTATAAGGTATATTTTTAAAATAATATTCAAAACTTTTAAATAAAGATGATGTATACCCGTGCATCGCACGGGTCATACGCACTAGTATTAAATAATATATAAAAGACAGTAGTTCTTCATTAAAGACATTATATAATCATATAAACATATTAGTTTCTTTTGTTTATACTCCAGAACACTTGGATGAGACGATAGAGGCCTTTTTCAGCATAACCAAAGTTCTGGGTTCGAATCCAGCCTTGGGCATTGGTGTGAGGAAAGCATGTGCAAGTATACACAGTCCTTAACAAGTAATACAAAGTTTTAGAATGTGTCGAACCCACAGGGTTTGATGAACTCTTTTAAAAACTCAATACTATGTAATTTAATGTAAAGTAACCAAATAACAATTTATAGTGGAGTTGGTGCTATCACAATCAAGTTAGTATAAAGCAAAGTGTAGGGTTTGTAATGCAAATGAGAAAAGATAGTTGGAATGTCTTCACCAAGTAATTTACCTTTAAGTGTTTGTTGCAGTATGTGATGCAGTTGCACTGAATAATGTTGTTGCATTAGCTATGTGCCTTTCAGTCACTTTCTTCAGAGTTTCATTACAAGCTTCTTATGTCTAGGCATGCTAAATAAGTTCACTCTTGCCTTTTAAAGTACCCACAGTATCACCCTACTATACTATCCTATGTCTAGGACTTAGCATGGTTTTCACAAAGTTTCTTTTATGTAAAACACTCACCCATATAGTTCTTGATTTCTTAATTGTAAACCATGTCTGCTTTTACAAATCTACTTATTCTAAGTGATCAATCTCAAAATAAGTGTTGAAAGTATTATCAAGCAATAACTAAAGTGCACACAATACATACATGCATCATACTTACTTAAAAGCTCATTAAATGATTAGAACATTAATTCCAACTAAGAGAAATTTAGCTCAACATAGACATTGCAAGGTAAATATAAATTGAATAGAACATGTTTATATAATTGAAATCACAAAAGAGAGACAACAAGATAGAGATTACAAAAGTTGAAGCTCTTTGCATGAATTCTCCTAGCAATGCAATTTGCATCACTCCTTAGCACTATATAAAACTACTAAAGTGAGGTAAGGGGATTTGTCAATTCCTTCCTTTCCTTCTTACAAAATAGAAACTAACTATGTATATTGAAATTTGAATCTAACTTATGGATTGTGATATATTTCCAAATGAAGAAGTGAGGTACTTTTATAGTCTTCAAGAGAGGTGTTTCCTTCCTTCATGTTGAAGTAAACCTAGAGATTTAGTTACTTTTCAGAAGTTGTTTCCCAAGTTGAGATCTTTGATCAAGTGTCCTGAAAAAAAATAGACTTTTAGCATCGGTTGTTTATAAACAACCGATGCTAAATGTCCTGAAAAATGGTATTTAGCATCGGTTGTTTGTACACTCGATGTTAAATGTCATTTTCAAGGACATTTAGCATCAGTTGTTTAAACAACCGATGCTAACTATCATTTTTCGAACATAAAAAAATAGTCATGAAACGTCATTTAGCATCGGTTTTTTGAAAATCCGATGCTCGAATCGATTTAGCATCGATTGATAACCGATGCTAAATGTGCAAAATAACCAATGCTAAATGTCTTTTCTGCACTAGTAGTAACACTGATTTTATCTGGAAGCAAACTAAGCCTTGCTCGAGCGGTTCGTGAGTGAGGTGAAGTTGTTATTGATATAGTCCGATCTATTGGTGGAGTTATGAAGGTCGTTAGAGTTGGTGTTGTTTCAATTATTGCATGGCTTCTCTCCGATGGAGTGGATTCTTTTCCTCTTTAGGGTTTGTCAAAGTTGTTGTGGTTGTTTGTTTGTAGTTTTCAGATCTACTTTGGTGAAAGTAGTTCTGTGTTGTACTTCAACACCTTAGATTCGCAACGTGCTCATCGCGAGTGTGTTACACGGAGTGGTGTGGGCTGCTAAGACGGGCCTATTGGGTTACAACGTCAATTTTCATCGTATCTAGTCGGGCTCATTGCACCCCCTTTACTGGTTAAATACTCCCTGGCTATGTATTTGATTTTAGTTTGAACTATAAATTGGCTTGAACTTTCATATTGTGTTATGCCAAGCTTTCTAGTATCTTTTACTTGAGCACTCAGGTTGTGATGCCTTGTTATCCCTTGGATTGTGTGGTTTGGGCCTTGCCCATCTTGATGAAATGAAAATCACACCTTCTTGATCTCTCTCCTTAATTGAATTTTGGACTTGGATCCTATGGTGGATCTGGGCCTGTATTTAAAAATTCTGGGCTTAATCACTAAAGGTCCAGCTGTTACTTGCAACCCTACACTATTCTAGTATACTAATCCTCATTTAATTTAGGAAAATCAACTCATAAGGTACTAAATTATCACACCAAATAAATCAAGGATTTATATTATACATCAAACATTGAAACAATAAGCTACAATACCTTAAATAAATTCTCATTTTTTTTTTGGTGTTACAATAGACATGAGGCACACCAAAGAAATACTCAACATAAGTTACTTTGGGGTATTACACATTGTTAATTACTACATTTATATAATTACCAACAAGTTTATTTTTGCTAGGAAAAAGTCAAGGCATGCGTAATATCTTTTTCTTGTAGTGGTAATATCCGATTGAGTAAAACCAACACTGTTGGCCCTATGACATAAGCTATTATGGGACACAGGGGGCAATCTGGTGCTCACGAGTTTGATTCAAAGAAGAAGTGTAGATCAGCCATTTGTTGAAACTTTTGGGAAAGGGAGTCCCAAACAATTTCGAGGCCCCGTTCTTATCTAAAAAATTGGGCTCTTAAATTTACTTTTATCTAATGCTAAAAATTGCACTTTGCATTTCTAGTCACAAGTTTAAAAATTCAGCTAATCGACAATTAGCAACGAAGTTCACATATTTGAACATCTAGAATTTTTTACGGAATCTAAAATACACATTTTGAAGACCCTAAAAAAATCGGGTTTGGGTTGGGGCCTTGTGCTATTGCACAACCGCACTTGCACATCACCGGATCTGCGTTGGGACACTAGAAGCGATGGTCTGAACCAAATAAATATTACATTGAGTGACACAATTGAGTACAATCTTCATGAAATTTTAAATTGACTTAACTAGTTAAGTTGGATTTTATAGTAGGTATTTATATTTTTTTTTTGAGGCACGTAGGTATTTATTATATAATAAAAAGTTTCATTTAATATACACACCTTTTTTAAAAGGGAAAGTGTATTAATTCTAAACTATTAAATGTTTGTTGATAAAAAAAAACTATTAAATTTTTGCATTACAAAATATAATATCATAGTAAATAATAAATAATACCATTATTTATAAATAAAAAAACTAGGTCTTCATTAAATATATTTAATAATCATTTAAATGTAACATCCCTAATTTTTAAATTTCGATTTATGGAAATTAACGAGTGATTTATTACTCGAATAGGTAATAAATCAAGTCCCGGATATGAGACTGTTACGAAAGCAATTTATAATTGCTAGAGAAAATAATTTAAGTGCATAACGGAGTGGAAATTGGAACACTAAGGGTATTTTAGTATTCATACCACTTACCCAAAATGATCTCTGAGACATCGAAAATATCCAAAATATTGTCTCACTCCTAAATTGGATGGAGAAATAAAAGAAAAAGAAGAGAAGAAATAAGAAAGAATAAAGAAAGAATAGAATAAAGAAAAGAAAGGTAAAGTAAGGGAGAGAGAAATCGGAACAGGGAGAAACCGAGAGAGTGAAGAGAAAGGGGGGAACGAAGGAGAGAAGGAGAAAAGGGGGGAGTTCTCCCTCAATTCTCCATGATTGTAAGTAATTCTTGTCTCATCCTCTTCCATTTTTCTTCCTCTTTCCAATGATACAAATTTCATGAGCCAATTTCTCCTCAATCTCACTTTGCCATTTTTGACCCATTTAAGCTCAAAGTGGAGAAGATGGGGTTTTGAGCTTAATGGAAGCAAGATTAAGGCTTTGGAAGGCTTGGGTTGCGGTTTGGGACTGATTTGGAGTAGTTTCGGTTGTTGGGTCTCGGTTTGGAAGGCGTTGGAAGCTTAGGAGTGCATTACGTGGCTGATTGGTCCGATTGGGCGATGAGGGAGGTGGTTGTGCTGCTGGTTTTTCGATTGGGAGCCATTTGGAAGTGCTTGGAACGATTCGGGTTGAGTTCGTGAGGTTTCGGAGCGAGTTCGTGAAGTTCCGGAATCGTGAGCACTTCAAAGTTTCGGTTTTGTGTGATTTTCATCACACGAGGTGAGTTTTACTCGCTTAGGGAATTTTAAACATCGTTTTTGAACTATGTTTGAATGATTTTCAAATTCCGAAGTTTCGAGAATTTTAGAGTCAAAAACGCTATTTTACTTAAAATGACGCCGTATTTGAAAATTTAAAACGAAACCATAATGCTTTGATTTTTGAATTGATATGTTTGGACCGGATTATGTGGAATATTGTTTGTTTGGATGTGTTTTAAAGTTGGGTGTGAATCGGTTGAATTTTCAAATCTATTGGAAAACCGTAAAATTTTGTATATGTACGACATTAATGATTTTGGAATAAAATGATGTCTGGACTGGTTTTTCGTAAATAATATTTTTGGGATGTCCAGATATTACGAGAGGAAACTCTGCGAAATTTTGTTAGAAATTTTGATACAAATCCAATCGGTTTTGAAATAACGATTAATATTACTATTATTTCAAAAACCGAACTAGTGAACGTGTGTGGACTTATGTCTTGGAAAATAAACCGAACGAAATGTTCTATTTTTATGATTTGGCTAGGGATGATTATAAATCATCTAAACCTATCCATGAGACCTATAATTATAAACTATATGGAATTGAAATAATGCTTGCGGAAAATGATATGCTCTATCCGTTATGTTACGATATATAAATATATCGAGTTGAGGTGACGACCTCTATGCGTTAGTATGCTAGGGAGGCGCAACATGAGCCCCCGGCCCTAGGCCCC
Organism: Oxytropis ochrocephala; assembly: GCA_020916435.1. Classification (NCBI taxonomy): domain Eukaryota; kingdom Viridiplantae; phylum Streptophyta; class Magnoliopsida; order Fabales; family Fabaceae; genus Oxytropis; species Oxytropis ochrocephala. The sequence continues at coordinate 101,475,638 of CM037092.1, forward strand.
AATGTTAAAAAAATTATTCCGCCTTTGAGAGTTGTACACTTATTGGCTATGACCGGGTCCACCCATGCTTCATTAGGTTGTTGGTGGTGTACTAAAAATTAATAAAACTTTATTGTAATTCATTCTTGATTACCATGTGATTCCGCAATTCATATAATAGAATTGCTAAGAGATCCATGAAAGTATTAACTTGCTGTGTCTATGTTTTATGTTTCGGCAATTCATATAACAGTAATTGCTAAGAGATCCAGATAAGTACTAACTTGCGTGTCTATGTTTTAATTGGCTCATGAGTGTGGCTAGGGGTCACGGTAAAGCTCAATGAGGCAAGTTGTCTCACCCTATCATATGTGGTTTTTTTGAGAGAAACAGATAAAAGAAAAGGGAAGAAGCACGCGCTTGATGCTTGTGTGGAAGATGGATACGGAGCATTTATGCTTATGATATTCTCAGATTGTTTCTTTGTAAAATATTGTATAACTTGACTTGATACAAGTTGTAAGTTATATTTCCGCTACTCTGATATACTCGATATGTAATGTTTCAATAATTCGTGTTTAAGACGCTAAAAATTTTTAGGTGTTACATTTGGTATCGTGAGCGGTTCGACCTAGTCGGACGTAGAGACCTTATGGTCAAGAGGTTAGATAGAGTCACTTAGGGATGTGTGATGGGCAATTGTTAGAACCTTCCAAATGTGTTATGTGAAGCTTTGAGCTTGATCAACTCAATTTTTCATGCAAGTGTACGGGAATGATAACGATTGGTTGCCTTAGCCCCAAAAATGTCCAAACCCTACACTATAGGAATTTTGGCCTTTCGGTTTATCGAGCACGCAAAGCAAAGCAAAGGGCTATAGTTGGTGTTCTCAAGCAAGTAAGCGGTGGGCACCAAGTTGGTTCGAGGAAATTGTGGGCGAATGTTCAATCGTTGAACCAAGTGCAATTGTAAAATTGCGAAGGAAGTTATTGTAGGTCATACAAAGAACTACAATTAAGAAAAGCCTTTAGGCGGGAATAATGACAAGATCGTAAGATCTCATTAAGATTAACTGACACCCCGAATCCTAATCATTGATTAGCCGGTCTATCGATTCATCAAAATATTGTTTTACAATAACCTTACCTTATGGTTAGAGTAAACCCCAACTTAGATCGCAGCTTAGAGATATCCTTTTGGATAGTCTGCGAGTCTTGATCATGTTTTTTTCCTTTACGCCATATTGCGAAATGCTATGAAGCCGACCTAGTAGGTTGTAGTGCAATCTCTGTATTGGCTACGGAACCCAATGTTGATCGAGTTAGTTATGATCACGGTTTTTGAACCAAGTCTCAATCAAGATAAGAGCAAAGAGGTGATTTTGATGGTGACATGTACCGGTAGACGTCATGGAAAGAATTCTCACCACCTTGTCATGTAACGAGGAAGGAAAGTGATTTATTCTCTACGAATGCTCGGATGAGGATGCACATTCCGAGTAGACTAACACTCATCTTTGGGATGCAAACCTAAGGTATTCCTTTTACTCGGAATCATTTCAAGGAACGATTTAATCGATTCGATTCTTTCCTTCGATTCGTAGATCGTAAAAACAGCGTAACATATTAATTTAAAGCGAGTGTTATGTCGGTTAGGAAGTATGTTTGCTATGTTGAGAGATTAGATCAATTCTATATATTGGAAGTATGTATGCTAACGAGAAGATGTCCGGAATATGACTAGAGTTACGGAAGGTCTTTGAGGTGATATGGAACAAGGATTTAGTTTTCATTATCGTGAATAATTACCGGCTTTGGTTTAGCAAGTACTCAAACTGGATTCCTCAAAGCCTAGCTAGTGTCCTATGGTAAGAGTATAATTGTGTTAAATGTCAATGGGGATTAAATCTGTGCTCTGTTGCAGGAGGAGGGTCATTATGCACTCAGTAATGCTAAATTAGGAACCCTTAAAGCTCGCACAATCAAGCCCGAGGGTAATCTTTAGAAGGGTACAAGTTTCCTCATGATAAATATGTTAGCATATTGTATGACAATAAAGCTACCCGTTGTTTATCCTTATAGCTTATGTAAATCGGGTAGGATTATTTGTGTTCTCCTACAACCGAACCGATGTTTCGTAAGATTGTTTCGACCAACCATTTGGTTCTCTCTTTGAATTTGTGGATTGTTTGCATCAGTTAAGGAAGTGGTTAGACTTTTCCTCCGGATGGCAAGTCTTTATTTCTATGTACGGAAGTTTTTATTTTTGTGTTGTCTGCAACTCTTCGGAATTGGTTTGTATTTATCATCCGTCCAAGTTATCAATGAATTTTCCTAGATGTATTTCCTGATAAAGTTTTCGATAGAATTAGTTCCGTGTACGGAACCAATAGCCATAGCTTCTTCTTGAATGTCTTCCTTAGAATCAAATGAACTCAAACCTCAACTTGGGGAATTAACCTCAAAGGAATTTATTCGATCAACGCCTCTCCGTGGTGCTCCCGCATTACATGTCAACTAGATTGATGGGAGTATGAGGTTGTGTATCAATTATCGTTAGTCTGAACAAGTGGCTATCTAGAATAGATATCTATTGTCAAGGGTAAATGATTTACTTAACCAACTTCAAGGTGCGGTTGCTTTCTCAAAGAATTGATCTAAGGTAATGATATAATCGGATCGTGAGTCTGCGCAGCAGGCGTGGTGGTAATCATGGATGGGAATTGGGTGTACTCAAAGACTATTAAGGAGCTTGTGCAACATCTCCGTATTGTTTCGAGGTTACTTCGAGAGAAGAAGTTATATGCCAAGCCATCGCAGGTGACTTCGGATGACGTATGGAGTTTTTGGATCACGTGATTTCTCGTGCGGAATTGCGGTCGATCCTAGCTTTGCAAAGAATGGGGTGAAGTCGTAAGTTTTTAGGACTTGCTTTGGTTATTATCGAAGAATTATTCAAGGATTCTAATAGTTAGTTTTTCCTCTTATCTCGTTAGCTCGCGAGGGCCAACAATTTATTTGGAATGACGATTTGGAAGGATGCTTCCTAGAGTTGTAATCGCAATTTACTTTTGCTCCAATCTTAATTCTCCCGTCCGTCATTTGGAAATCCAAAGTTACAAAGTGACGCATCGTGAGGGGTTAGAAAGTGTGATTATTCGGAAAATCGGTGGTAGCTTATGCATCTAAATAGTTGGAGCCACATGAAGAAAAGTATTCAACTCATGATTAGGAGTTGGCGGCTATAGTTTACGCAGTGAGAAAGAATCGAAGACACTATCTTTATGGGTCTAGTTGTAAAGTCTTTAGTGATCACAACAAAGTTGAAATATCCGCTCGATCATAACGAAATTGAATAACAATCAAGTAGGCAAAGTATCAATGAAGTTGAATGAGACTATATGTCTTATTCCATGTTATGTTTCCTTATATGAGTATGTTTTGGTTTGTAACCGTACTTATTATAAGTTGTATAGACCATTTCGCTACTCTGTTAAGATAATAAACGAAAGGGAGTTGCTAACCTATGAAGCTAGGAGCTCTGTCTCGATGTAAGGTCTAAGACAGGCTATGTGTTGAGATTGGTAAATATCGAAAAGCTTGAGTATGTTTAACATCCAAACAGTAGTTTGTATCCTCTGAATATATGTCTAATTGCTCATTTCATTAAAGTATTATTTTGGAAAACCAATGTTGTAATGTAGACCATGGAGTAGGAAATCTATTCACACGGTGGAATTGACCATCCACGAAATGACATTGTTGGGATCTTTTAGAGAATTGAATCTCAAAGTGGCAAAGAGAGAAGAGTCGGATAGTGTTAAGGCACGTTCGAATTTGAGCGCTTTGAGAAACCTAATCGGTGAAGGCCTAGGGGTTGGTGTTGAGCTACAATCTCGAAATGATTACCAAATTATACCCAAGACAAAGGTAGTATTATCTGCTCCGATGGTAGGGTTGTGTACCCAACGTTATTAATGAGAAGAGTCGATTTTTGAGGAGTTTATCTGAGCTAGTATTCATTCACCCCGGATCCACCAAGATGCTATTGTAATTCATATTACGAATTACGATTATTATTGCAATTCGGATAATGAATTGCGATTATTGTAATTTAATTAATAAATTACCAGTTTAAGGATTCTTATTTGAATCGAGAGAGTGGCCAGGTATGAAATCAGGTATTATGGAAATTGTAGCTAAGAGCTTGACTCGACGAAGGATTAGAGCAGAGCACAGGAAACCTGCAAGCAAGTTGCAACCATTGGAGGTTCCAATGTGGAAATGGGAAGATACCTCTATGGATTTTGTTATAGTTGGCCAAGAGGCAAGTCGGTAACGATGCTAATGGGGTAGTGTGGATCGATTGACCAAATCCGCTCACTATATTCCGTTAGGAACATTTTAAAGTATCCAAGTTAGTAGAAGTGTATATGAACCATATCATCAGATTGCATGGAATTTTTACAAAGATGGTGTCAGATCACAACTTAAAGTTTAAAGGAGGCTTTAGGAATTAAAGTGTACGTCAGAACGAACTAATTAGACTCTTGAAGATATACTTCAAGTATGTGTTATGGTAGCTGGGAGAAATGGAAAACTCCATTGTAATGGAAGGAAGACAATTAGAATTGGAAATAGTGATAAGGTAATCTTGTAAGTATCTCCACTATCTATCTATATCAAGCATGATGAACAAGGCGCAGAAGGCACCTTGGACGAGGATTTATTGCAATGGTCAAAGTGGTGACCAATGGAGATCCATTAGATGGCATATGGACTGGAAATCCATATCTATTTTATTGGGTTATGTTTTCGCAAATTTTGAGGACAAAATTTTTAAAAGTTGGGGTGATTGTAACATCCCTAATTTTTAAATTTCGATTTATGGAAATTAACGAGTGATTTATTACTCGAATAGGTAATAAATCAAGTCCCGGATATGAGACTGTTACGAAAGCAATTTATAATTGCTAGAGAAAATAATTTAAGTGCATAACGGAGTGGAAATTGGAACACTAAGGGTATTTTAGTATTCATACCACTTACCCAAAATGATCTCTGAGACATCGAAAATATCCAAAATATTGTCTCACTCCTAAATTGGATGGAGAAATAAAAGAAAAAGAAGAGAAGAAATAAGAAAGAATAAAGAAAGAATAGAATAAAGAAAAGAAAGGTAAAGTAAGGGAGAGAGAAATCAGTGAGAAACCGAGAGAGTGAAGAGAAAGGGGGAACGAAGGAGAGAAGGAGAAAAAAGGGAGTTCTCCTCAATTCTCCATGATTGTAAGTAATTCTTGTCTCATCCTCTTCCATTTTTCTTCCTCTTTCCAATGATACAAATTTCATGAGCCAATTTCTCCTCAATCTCACTTTGCCATTTTTGACCCATTTAAGCTCAAAGTGGAGAAGATGGGGTTTTGAGCTTAATGGAAGCAAGATTAAGGCTTTGGAAGGCTTGGGTTGCGGTTTGGGACCGATTTGGAGTAGTTTCGGTTGTTGGGTCTCGGTTTGGAAGGCGTTGGAAGCTTAGGAGTGCATTACGTGGCTGATTGGTCCGATTGGGCGATGAGGGAGGTGGTTGTCTTTGCTGGTTTTTCGATTGGGAGCCATTTGGAAGTGCTTGGAACGATTCGGGTTGAGTTCGTGAGGTTTCGGAGCGAGTTCGTGAAGTTCCGGAATCGTGAGCACTTCAAAGTTTCGGTTTTGTGTGATTTTCATCACACGAGGTGAGTTTTACTCGCTTAGGGAATTTTAAACATCGTTTTTGAACTATGTTTGAATGATTTTCAAATTCCGAAGTTTCGAGAATTTTAGAGTCAAAAACGCTATTTTACGAAAATGACGCGTATTTGAAAATTTAAAACGAAACCATAATGCTTTGATTTTTGAATTGATATGTTTGGACTGGATTATGTGGAATATTGTTTGTTTGGATGTGTTTTAAAGTTGGGTGTGAATCGGTTGAATTTTCAAATCTATTGGAAAACCGTAAAATTTTGTATATGTACGACATTAATGATTTTGGAATAAAATGATGTCCGACTGGTTTTTCGTAAATAATATTTTTGGGATGTCCAGACATTCTGAGGAAACTCTGCGAAATTTTGTTAGAAATTTTGATACAAATCCAATCGGTTTTGAAATAACGATTAATATTACTATTATTTGAAAAACCGAACTAGTGAACGTGTGTGGACTTATGTCTTGGAAAATAAACCGAACGAAATGTTCTATTTTTATGATTTGGCTAGGGATGATTATAAATCATCTAAACCTATCCATGAGACCTATAATTATAAACTATATGGAATTGAAATAATGCTTATGGAAAATGATATGCTCTATCCGTTATGTTACGATATATAAATATATCGAGTTGAGGTGACGACCTCTATGCGTTAGTATGCTAGGGAGAGGGCAAATATGAGCCCCGCCCTAGGCCCCAATGTTAAAAAAATTATTCCGCCTTTGAGAGTTGTACACTTATTGGCTATGACCGGGGTCCACCCATGCTTCTGTTAGGTTGTTGGTGGTGTACTAAAAATTAATAAAACTTTATTGTAATTCATTCTTGGATTACCATGTGATTCCGCAATTCATATAATAGAATTGCTAAGAGATCCAGTAAGTATTAACTTGCTGTGTCTATGTTTTATGTTTCGGCAATTCATATAACAGAATTGCTAAGAGATCCAGTAAGTACTAACTTGCTGTGTCTATGTTTTAATTGGCTCATGAGTGTGGCTAGGGGTCACGGTAAAGCTCACTGAGGCAAGTTGTCTCACCCTATCATATGTGGTTTTTTTCAGAGAAACAGGATAAAAGAAAAGGGAAGAAGCACGGGCAGTTGATGCTTGTGTGGAAGATGGATACGGAGCATTTATGCTTATGATATTCTGTATTGTTTCTTTGTAAAATATTGTATAACTTGACTTGATACAAGTTGTAAGTTATATTTCCGCTACTCTGATATACTCTGATATGTAATGTTTCGAATAATTCGTGTTTAAGACGCGAAAAATTTTTAGGGTGTTACATTAAACATAGTAGTTTTTTTTTGTTTCAAACAAACACTAGCTAGCTCTTCAGAAAACAATAGTCTATTGGGTATCTTCAATTTTATTTAAATGTAAAATAAATTTTCTTTGAATTAATAGCGCAAAATTTTGTATTGAACGAATCTAATGTATAGAGCATATATATAAAAATCTCAAATTTTTCAAACTTAACATTTTCAATATTATAAAATATTAATTTTTTAAAAACATTAAATCTCAAATAAGAATCATAATTTAAATTTAATTATAATAATAATAATAAAATCAATTAAAATATTCATGAAATGTTAATTTAAGTTAAATATTTATATAAAATTTTATATTAGCTAAGTATTCTACATTAAATAGATATAATTATATATATATATATAGAAACTTTTAATTTTACTTTTTTCCTTAATAGAATTAGTAAATGATATTAAATACTACCTCCGGTCCACTTTATAAGAGAAAAAACACTTTTTAGGTTCATTGAATAAATGATGCATCTTGCCTAAAATGTAGGTTAGATACATCATTATTCAATGAACCTAAATAGTGTTTTTTATCTTATAAAGTGGACACGAGGGAGTACTATATTTCATATATAATATATAAAAAGCTATTAAAGACATTTTAATCATGTGAGATGTGATTTATTTAAATTATGTGAGGAAATAGATGACGTGTTTGAGTTATCAAAAGGGTTATAAATTCACTTATTGGGATCAAACTTCTTATCAAATGTTTCTAATGGTTTATGTTCGTTTTGTATTTTATGAGGGGATTTTGTGGTGTTCACTTTTCATCATTCATTTGCAAAGATCTCCTCCAATATTGATTTTTGTAGAGGGTCATATCAAGTCAACAAATCACCAAATGAGTATCTTGTTCTTGCAAAGTAAGTGTTTTTTCCTCGAAATTTCATATACATATTTATTAGATGTATTGTTTGTGCATAATTACTAGTTTGTGAATACTTATAATTAAATAGAATTATTGTAATCTGTAACATCCCTAATTTCGTTAATTTCAAATTAAGAAATTAACGAGTGATTTATTACTCGAATAGGTAATAAATCAAGTCACGGATATGAGGTTGTGACGAAAGCAATTCATAATTGCCGGAGAAAATAATTTAAATGCATAAACAAAGTGGAAATTAGTACTCTAAGGGTATTTTAGGATTTATACGACTTCCGTTAAATGATCTCCGAGACACAAAAAGTATCCAAAATACTCTCTCATTCCACACTTGTGATAAAATAAGAAAGAATTAAGAAAGAGAAGAAAACGTGGCAGAGAGAGAGAGAGAGAAGGAAGGAATTAAGAAATGGATATAATAATAAAAAGAAGAAAGGAATAGAAAGGGGAACAGAGAGCACGCGTGAGAGAAAGGAAGGAATTGGAAAAAATAAAAAAATGAAACAGAGGAGAAACCGAGAGAGAGTGGCGATGGAGGAAGGAAATAGAAATGGAAGATCTCCCTCCACGTAGCACCGGGTAAGGGGCTTTTGGTCTTGTTTTCTTCCATTTTTCGTACTCTATCTATTGGTACCACTTTCACACCCTAATTTATTCTCTAACTCAAGTTGCCATTAATGGGTTTTGAAGCTCAAAATTGGGGATTTATGGATTTAAGCGAAATTGAAGCTTGGAATTGATGATTGGAAGCTCAACAACTGACGTGGAGTGTTCGGTTCCGGGTTTGGAGCGGATCCGAAGCGTGTTCGTGTGTTATGTGTCGATCGAGCTTCGGAGAGTTTTCGGTTGTTCGTGATTTTCATCACGATAGGTGAGTTTTACTCACGCTTAGGGAATTTCAATTTTGTATTTGTGTTATGTTAGAGTAATTTCAAAATTCGGAGTTTCGAGAATTTTAGAGTCAAAACGGTATTTTACGAGATTATGTGTTTTTGAAACATAGAACGAAACAATATGATTTTGATTGATGAATTGTATTGCACAATTGGAATATTTGTGTGTATGGTCAGATGCGTGGTTGTTTAGGATTGAAATACTGATTCGATCGATCGGAGAACGAAACGGAACGGAATTGGGCATTAAGTCGAGAAGTTCCTATGTTCCCAATATCCAATGTTTCGTTTCGACGCTCCGTTCGGCTTCAAACTTCTTTTAAATCCTTTTCCTAACCACCTAGAGCATTTATGTGGAATAAAATTGTTTGATGTGAATCAGTTGAATTTTCAAATCTATTGGAAAACCGTAAATATTTGTATATGTGCGAAATAAATGATTTTTGAACAAAATGATGTCTGGACTGGTTTTACAGGTGGTTATTATTTTTGGAATGTCCGTATTACAGAGGAAACTCTGCCGAAATTTTGTTAGAAATTTTGATACAAATTCAAAAGTGGTTTTGAAATAACGATTAATATTATTATTATTTCGAAAAACCGAACTAGTGAACGTGTGTGGACTTATGTCTTGGAAAATAAACCGAACGAAATGTTCTATTTTTATGTTTTGGCTAGGGATGATTATAAATCATCTAAACCTATCCATGAGACCTATAATTATAAATTAAATGGAATTGAAATAATGCTTGCGGAAAATGATATGCTCTATCCGTTATGTTACGATATATAAATATATCGAGTTGAGGTGACGACCTCTATGTGTTAGTATGCTAGGGAGGCGGTCATGAGCCCCGCCCTAGGCCCCAATGTTAAAAAGATTATTCCGCCTTTGAGAGTTGTACACTTATTGGCTATGACCGGGGTCCACCCATGCTTCTTTTAGGTTGTTGGTGGTGTACTAAAATTAATAAAACTTTATTGTAATTCATTCTTGGATTACCATGTTTCGGCAATTCATATAATAGAATTGCTAAGAGATCCAGTAAGTATTAACTTGCTGTGTCTATGTTTTATGTTTCGGCAATTCATATAATAGAATTGCTAAGAGATCCAGTAAGTACTAACTTGCTGTGTATATGATTTTAATTGGCTCATGAGTGTGGCTAGGGTCACGGTAAAGCTCATCGAGACAAGTTGTCTCACCCAATATATTGTGGTTATTTTGACGAGAAACAGGGGAAAGAGGAAAGCTAAGAAGCACGGCTAGTTGAAGCTTGTGTTGAAGATGGCTAAGGAGCATTTATGCTTATGTATTTCCGCTTGTGTTTCTTTGTATTTTGATCATATAACTTGTATTGATACAAGTTGTATATTATGTTCCGCTACTCGATATATTCGGATATGTAATATTAGCATTGCAATCGTGAAAAATTTTCGAGGTGTTACATTTGGTATCGTGAGCGGTTCGACCTAGTCGGACGTAGAGACCTTATGGTCAAGAGATTAGATAGAGTCACTTAGGGATTTGTGGCGAGCAATTGTTAGAACCTTCCAAAGATGTTATGTGAAGCTTTGAGCTTGATCAACTCAATTTTTCATGCAAGGTATTGGGAATGATAACGATTGGTTGCCTTAGCCCCGAAAATGTCCAAACCCTACACCATAGGAATTCTGGCCTTCTCAGTTTATCAGAGCACGCAGCGAAAGCAAAGGGCTACAGTTGGTGTTTTGAAGTAAGCAATGGGCAGCTAAATTGGTTCGAGGAAATTGTGGGCGAATGTTCAATCGATGAACCAAGTGCGATTGTAGAATTGCAGTGGAAGTTATTGTAGGTCATACAAAGAGCTACAATTAAGAAAAGCCTTTAGGCAGGAATAATGACAGTATCGTAAGATCTGTTAAGATTAACGGACACCCCGGAATCCTAATTATTGATTAGCCGGTCTATCAGTTACCGAAATATTGTTTTACAATAACCTTACCTTATGGTTAGAGTAAACCCCAACTTAGATCGCAGTTAGAGATATCCTTTTGGATAGTCATGCGTCTTGATCATGTTTCTTTTCCTTTACGCCATATTGCGAAATGCTATGAAGCCGACCTAGTAGGTTGTAGTTCAATCTCTCGTATTGGCTACGGAACCCAATGTTGATCGAGTTAGTTATGATCACGGTTTTTGAACCAAGTCTCAATCAAGATAAGAGCAAAGAGGGTGACTTGATGGTGACATGTACTGGATTTCAAACTATTCCCAGTTATGGCAATATTTTAGAAAGAGTGATTCATGGATTGAAAGACCTGCACCTATATTGGATGCTAATGTTAAACTTTCAGATGAGGAATTTGGAAGGGCATATTTTTAATCTATTCCTGAAAGCTCGTTTTCAA